>JAWZYV010013801.1:0-96613 GCA_038373885.1 Cheiracanthium punctorium
TGGACAATATAAATTTTCTGTTGTTTTGCATTCAAATATTCTTAGTGAACAGGGGGAATCTAAACTCTTGGGAAAACTTTAAAGGGTGGTAGTATACATCAAGACAAACGATATTAAACCGTAAACTAAGGGTCCCAAACGTCTTCCGAAGGAGATAGGCGCCATTTAAGTATGGGATCGAAAATATCAAATGTTTATTAAAAACAAACGGAAAAATTCTTTGATTCGTTTGCGCTTTTCACTAAAATTACTCTTTGGGTCAATATTTTCTGGCAAATAAATTTTAAAGATAAAGATCAAAATATGCAGATACAGGGAGCTTTAGACTTTGGAGTAACGAACAACTATTTTTTACCGTTATGTTTTTTTTTTCTCATTAATTGCTTTCAAAAGCTTATACTAAAATTTTGAGCTGAAAATCTGCATCGTTGGGAGTGGTTAAATAGCGCAAACTGAACTGTGTTCAGGAGTTGAAATTTTAAACACACACCCCTGAACACACTTCAGTTCTTCCCGATCTTGGTGTCGTAGACCAGGCAGCAACTACTACTCCCTACACGTGAAATAAATGAGAGAGAGATAACAACATTTTAAATGAAATTTACTCATAACAGACATTTAGCGAAAACCGCAAACGAATCGTCCAATTTTTTCGTTTTTTATTGTCATTTGAAACTTTGGACCCTAAACTTTAATGGCGATTCTCTATTTCGGAAGACGTTTGGGATCCTTAGTTTCCTATTTAATATTGTTTGTCTTGATGTGTACTATGACCCCTTAAAGTTTTCACCAATAGTATAGATTCACCTAGTATATACAGATTGACTCTTATGAGAACCAAAGTTGTGGCTCCAGCAGATGGAGTTAGGGTACTATGATTGTCCGTTTTCGCCCCCATCCTTTGGGGTTGGGAGAACCCGGAAAACCTCTTTAGAGGGGATCGAGAGTTCGGACCGAGAGGTCTATGTTGATCTCGCAAGTTGCATTTTCGTAAACGGCGGTGCCTTCCATAGAAGTACTTTCAAGAAAATGCTTTGTATATATTTTTAAACGATGTATACATAAAAGTCATATAATTAAAATTTTAGTTAGCCCAGATAATTCATGGGCCGGCCTTTCTTCAGCCATTCTTTCAGACCCAGAGCTCTCCTCCCGCAACTATTCGAGAAAGTCATCTCTTCTAATTAACTGAAATAATTATTGAATTTTTTTTCCCTCTCAGCCCCGGACGGTGTCCTGAGAGATCCCTTGCTGTGTTTCTTACAGAGTAAAGTGGCGACCCTGTCTCAGGAAGACCATCAAGAAATAACAAAGAAATGACAAAGGCTATCAAAGATAAACTTAGAAAGTACCGAGAAGAGCTCACGGAGGAAGAAAAGAAAATCCTCACGGACTTCTACTTCCTCACAAATTCCAATTTCTTCTGCTGTTGGTTCCAGTACGGGTGAAGCATCTTTGATCCAAGAGTCGGCGATGTCTCCACATAATTCATTATTTCCAATAAACACATATGATTGCAGGATCTTGGAGTCAAAATTAAATGAAAAGGAAAATATACCAGAAGACGAGTTCCCAAAGCTAACTCCTAAATCTTCTTCTCCGCCTAAAGATCTGAAAGGTACATTGGCATCTACGGCAGAAACAATGAGAACAAAAATGATAAGAAATGTCGCTATAATGGCAGATGTTACACAAATTCTGACATGCTCAAATGTACCAGAAGAAACAAAAAACACATTTCTATATAAATTAACAGATCTGAGAAATGAAACTTACAAACTACATACGTGGAACCTTTCATTGGAAGCAAACTGTATATTACAGAGAATCAAGAATCCATGCAGAGCCCAGTTTACCCATTTAAGGGCCCGGGGCTGTGACAGTAGCGGAGGGCCACCCTCCCCCCCACGCATGCACATTTTTCTTTTTCTTTAATATGAATGTTCGTCGTTAGATCAAATTTTATAATGGTCATATTAGAATAAGATTCTCATTACCATTTAAATGAACTCAAACTGTTTGCAAAAAATTAATTTAAAAAAAAATTAACAATAAAAGAATAACACACCCAACTAAAGGAAAAGATACTGCATCAAAAACTTTAATGAATATATTTTACAGATTAAAAAAATTAAATTGGCTTCTTCCTAGCCTTTGCTGCGCTGAAAGTTTCAATTACATCTTTAAAAATCCAGGTTGCTTGTTAAATCGTGCTCTGAGCACAGCAAAGCCAAACATTGCTGCTTATTCTGTTGCATTTTTGTTCTTCAAAGAGATAGAATTCTCTCTAATTTGGAGTTTACCGATATCAAATTGCAAAGACGAAGAAAAAAGACGACAAATTGCAAAGAGTTAAATAAATACGTAATGCAATAAACATATTTGGAAAATTTTCTTTTAACTCGTTTTTAAACATATGATCATAAATATGTATCGGTGATCAGAGCCTTATTATCACATGGGCAAATCGGGACTTTGTCCATTGCCCTCAATATCAAATGCTGTTCTGAAATATTCTTTTTTATATCAAAATTTTATGAAAAATAAAACAAATTTTATAGCTCGGGGCCCCGGTTGGTCATAATCAGGCTCTGCCGGTGATTTTTTTTTCTAAGCTACAGCTTAACAAATATTGTGAAAATTGAATGACTTCAGATTTTGTGGCTTCAAAATCTACTTCTCCTTCATAAAATTCAAGAAAATTATTGACTGATTTTTCATTTATTTGTTCGAGACCTAATTTAGTAATGAAATTGAAAATGCTGAATACTGAGTTATAAGCATCAATTCGTTTATCCTTTCTGAATTTAATCTATCGACTATCACGAATAAAGTTTCAACTTTAAGTTTTTCAAATCCTTGAAGTGTTACATAGCTAGTTGTTTTGGATTCGAGAGTACCATTGGTAAATTTTTTTCTTCTCAGTCGTTTTCCCTGATCCTTAGGTTAAGTCGCTATATGTGGAGGTAGTAATTGAGATCTTTCTTTTTAACTCAACCCAGAGTTAAAAAGAAAGCATCCTCTATTGCATCCTCTGAAGGATGCAATATTTGCATTCCACCCTTTCAACAAGTTAACAGCTCTAAATAAATTCAAGACCTGGTTTTTGAAGATAAATGCTAACTTTATTCGTAGCATTTAAAATGTTTGGCGTCTCTGTTGTACATTGTCTGTTAATGCAATGGAAGGTGAAAGAAGATTGATGCTGTTTGAAGCTAGTGTTATTTACTCCATTTTCTAGTATGTCTAGTTGTTCATGAGAATCTATGTCTTTTTTCTTTGCGTATAGTCTGTTTATTCAGGCAAAAATTTTGTCTCCATAGATTTTGAATTTTTTTCAGAGAATATGTTTAACAAAGATACTCAATACCTTCAATCGTAAAAAGCCATCGTTTGTAAAATTTACCATCAGGACGCACTAACGTTACTTTTATCTTTCATTAAAATAATTAACCCGCTCCATTTTTAGGTTCACATAAAATTTACGTTTCTTTTTTCTATTTACTGGGTTTTCTTGGTCCTATCTAGGGCCCCCTTGTTCACTGGGCCCGGGGCTGCAGCCCCCTCAGCCCCCCCCCTTAACTGGGCTCTGAATCCACAGTCAAAAACTTCTAATCCGAAAACTTTTGCAGCAGCAGCCAAGGAAATTCCAAAAGAGCAGGAAGTCATTATTCTGAATCCAAAGGATGTTTCAACTTTTTCTGACGATCTAAGAAAATTTCTGAATAACATAGATAATGTAAAACACATTATAACTGAAACACGTCAAGATGGCCTACTCATAAAAGGTAAAAACAACTACACACACAAAAATTAATAGAAAAGCTTCAAGCGAATGAAAATCTATAAAGATTAGCCAGTGTTAACTTAAAAGGATCTATCCAACAAAATATTATGTTATTCGATGCATCGTTAGAATCAAAGATATCAGATATAAAGGAGACCATTTATCGGCAGTTTTCAATAAATGCAAATCCTATCAACGTTTTAAAAGCGTTTGGTAGTAAACGTAAGAACAAACGCTTCATTATAAAAATACGGAAATTATCAAAAACAAGAATTCTTAAAAATACAAATAGCTCATGTTTCATCAATTTCAAGTCCTGAGAGCTGAAGAAGTTCATAGAAGTAGAAAGATGTTCTCACTGCCAGGACTATGATCACGTTGCTAAATTTCCCAAGAATAAAAACAAATTACTGGTCTGCGCAAAATGCTCAGAGTGTCATTAGACTAATGACTGTCATGAAGAGATCTATAGATGCATAAACTGTCATCAGGACAATCGTCACAAAAAACTCGCCATGATACTGATCACACTGCTTACAGTAAGGATGTCCAATTTTTAAAATGAATTTTAAACGTAGCAAGGAAGCAAACAAAAGGTAGTTCATTTTTCGTTTTTTTTTCATTTAAAATTACATAGATCAAAAATACATAAGATTATTAGAAGATTTTTATTATTATAATGACAAACCTCTCGGCTTACCTATTTCAGTAACAAGTTATTCTATCTTCTTCAATAATAATTGAAGCAATAGCAGCAGCTTTTGCATCATTCTAACTCAGACGCTGATACAGATTAATTAGCATTTATTAATGTGATCCTATTTTTTTATTTTTGTGACTTCTTTTTGAGAATTTTTAAATTGACACTTTACAGTATATAGGTATTATTATACTCTCTAGTCTTCTTTTTCTTGTTTTTCTTTCTTTTTTTTTCTAATCAAACATTCTTTCTTTAGGGGAAACTTCATCTGGGAAACTGAAACTCAGGTTCAAACCCAGAAAATGGCGCATACAAGGGAAGGTCGGGGGTCCAAGGGGTCTGCCCCCCCCTCCCCAAAAAAAGAGTTATTAATTTTAATTCGTTAAATAGTCAGCAGCACAAGCACGTAAACGCCAAAAAATTTTTATTTTTTCCTCAGCTTGAAAACATGTTTAGCCATATCTGGATACTTTTAACTTTGATTTGAGCCATGTTTTCTCCGGCAGAGTTGGCAACTGTGATATTGTGGGGTAACAGTATATTAACAGCACCAAATCGGCGAAAAAGCGAAACTTTGCTCGTACGCAAAAGCGGAGCTTTTCGGACATCCTGTAATTATTTCAGAGAGCCATGACCTAACCACTAAGAGTTTTCCCCTTCGTGTTAGGGCCCCCTTATTAGAAAGACCCCCATGGAATCCTACCGTGGATTATCGCAGATTTCACGGAATCACCCCTTACTTTGTGCAGATAATTCCCATATTCCCAAAATCGAATTAAATCACTGTTTCTGCATACACAAATGTATATTCTCTTTAAGGACAGTTTAAAATAAAAATTCTATGGATCTAAAGAAAAGAAGTACTTCAATAGCAAATAAAGTTTCATTTTACGAACATAAAATTAATGCAAAACAAGAAAGAATTCTCAAGTAAAACTTTTTTCAAATTTAGATAAAACAGTAAACTTCGACTCAAATTATAAGGCTCAAATTTCTAGCAATGCAGTATTCTCACATCGGCGAATTCCTTTTCCACCTGTTATTTTGAAATTTTTCAATATTCCTGTCTTATGAACACCTGGAGTTTGCGTGCAAGAAACCAGTCACCCTGTATTCTCCATTAACCCAGCGTGTCCTCCTCAATATTTTCCCGACGAGTGTTTTCCCAGGTAAAAGCATTTCTCGAATTTTCCATTAATTGGGATAAATACAGCGTGTCTGAAACAAACAAGAATTCTCTCCGAATTTAAAAGCTAATGCATCTAATGTGTACAGAAGCACTGATGCTTCTAGGTTAGGAAATTTTTATGAAAATCAGAATGCATTTTTCACATGTTACGGAGGGCGATTTATACGAAAGTAATAAAATAATATTAGCTCCGCGATATACCTCTATCATGTAATATAATTAGACATTAACTAATATCTCTCGTCATAAAATATATAGCTCTAAGATGTTAAAAGATAATCCCAGCAATGTGGAATTTTAAATCGTGAAATACTTCATATGACATTATATTTTGCTCAAAAACATTTATTTTATGTTTGCATTGTCCACAGTCTGTGATCAAATGATATTTTACCATCCTACCACTCATTAGATTTTGATTGTCCTGCTGGGGCTTAATTTGGCTACAGGAAAACGTAGGCCAGCATATTGATATTCTATGTCTAGTGAAAGAAAGAAACAGCGGGCACATAAAGGGAGTCTTCGGCGTTGTTTTTTTTTTTTTTTTTTTTGTAATAATGGATAGAAAAAGTACTATTACAGATTTTTAAAAAATGTGCGATGACTGTTTCAAAATGCAAATTCTACTTAAGATAATGTCTTCTAGCATTATTAACGTTGCCCATGAGGCAGGTTTTATAGGAAGAACTTTTAGAGGTATAAAATCGTATCTAATTTTTGATTTTAAGCTTTAAATAACAGTAATAATTTTTAAAATGCTATGATAGTTACTTAATTAATCAGAATTGTAAATGCGTTGCAGGGAACACTTGAATTCAGTGTACGGAATTTTACGTGTTTGCCACTTAAAGGGTTAAAAACGGTAACATACATTACATCATTCAACTCTGAAAAAAAAGAAAAAAGATACACTAAAAACTGAAAACTATGTTTTTCAAGGAAAAGCTCCAAGATTATACCATAATTTTGAAGCTGTGACTTTCAACCTTTATAAATTTGCCGTCCACCTAAGGAGCGGTATCTTTTTTAACGCTCCGTCTTTGTCAAAATCTTGTAATTTAAATGACTGATGAAACAACAACAAAAAACACGGTATGTTTAAAAACAGTATTTTAATCGTAATTAGATAATTTTTAAAACGCAATTTTTACACTTAACACGTAGAATTAATAAAGCAATCAAGTACCTCTGTCAATGCAATCAATGTTTATGCTGCCTTATTTTGAGAGTTTCTGAAAGTTCAGCTTAATAGAGTATTTTCACGTGACGTCACTGAAATTTTTTTAGGTCCACTCGGATATTTAGGATACAAAGCCACGTTTTCGACCAATGACCATTCTCAAATGAACGAATGTTTGAGCAAAAAAAGTTGATTTCTAAGGTGTGACGTTGTGATTATGACGTAGGTGAAACAGCTCTATGTTGCTTGCGAGATGAGGGCTCACATCCCCGTTTTGCACGCAGTTGATTTCCCTTTTTAACTCTCTCCAACAAGGTTGAAAAGTGTTTATGATTTCGGTTTCTCTGTCTGTCCGTCTGTCCGTCCGTCCGTGCTCTAACTTCCGTAAATATGCATCGATTTCTACGAAATTTAAATATGTTATTCTTGTCTACTGTACCATGTACCAGGCACGTAGCCAGGAAAATTTTTCGGGGGGGGATATGAACTTATATGTGTATAAATAGACAGAATTTCATCACTAATCCAAAAATTTCGGGGGGAGGGATATATCCCGATATCCCCCCCCTCGCTAAGCCCCTGCCATGTACCCTATTGAAAATGGTATATGTAGCATTTATTGTTTTTCTACAGGAGCGTTCAAAATACTCCAAAAACATTGCGTTCTATGGGAAGATTTTCTTTAAAGCGTATCGTCCTACTATACAGTTACGCTGATCCCTGACTTCAAGATAAAACTTTTTCCGCCATTACTGCAAAAGGATTACAAAGTTAACACAAAAAGCCTAATAACTTTCATAATTATGTATAAAAATATAGAAAACAATCTGCGCTACTTTAAAAATTTGAAAATCCACCTGTTCCCTCACTTTTAAGCGATTTTTCGCTTTTTTGATTATGAGAATAGCTGTGTACACAAAACGAAATCTTTCGATTCCGCACGTTTCCAAATTCGATTTGGGTATATAATAAAAATTGAATATGAAATTATTTATTTTAGGTAGACGAAGATTAAATATATTGAGTGTAGACATGTTTTCGTCAAATGTTTTTTCGAGCACCTGTTGCAATTACCTTCACAGCGGGCTTCTAGTTTTAGAGATATTCTACTATTTAAAATGAAACAAAATAGAAATATGTTATTAAGGATTACAAGATGAAGCTTTCCATCGAAAATAATGTCTGTATAGGTAATATTTTTTCTTCAGAAGCACTCAAAATAATTTCAATACAATGCGGTCAGTGGCAGTTTAGAGACAGGCACCTATTTAAAGCATATAATACTATCCTACAATATGATTAGCTAAAAATCTCATGATGATCGAGTGCTTTCCTTAAAAGTTTCAGCAAAAGTCGCCAATATTGGCGACTTTTGCGATAAATTGCCAAATAGGAGTCGAAAAAAATGCTTTGAAACCGAACTGGTCTATGTTCCGTATCCGGTGCCCCTTGGTTCTGGCGCCATTGTGGGTGATGTTCAGCTGGATTAAAGCACCCTGCCGATGGTAGTTTTGGCTGGCAACCATAAAGAAATGTGTAGAGCTTGGCGACGTTTTTTTTGGAGGTATGATAATGCCTCAAATATTGTAAATTGGATATTTTAGAACTGTTGAAAGATCCGAAATTTCTTGCACTTTCGCCCATGTGTAATAGTTATTTTTTATTCTAGCTACTGTGTGACGTAAGCAGATGAACGTAATGAATTAGCTTGCTCAATTTGACGTCACTAAGCTGTAAATTTGCGTTTGTGCGCATGCGTTATTGTTATTTTTCGGTTTTTCGTGTTCTAACTATTCTAATTTGCTTCAACTTGTCTCGGAAAGGGGCCAGAGTTAGCATATTTTTGAGGGGGCTCTCTTACGCGATGGCTGGACCCACGATGTTTTTTTTTGGGGTCTCGCAAAGGGGCCAGCTTTAGCATATTTTCCAGGGGGGACTCCTGAAACGATGGTCGGACCCAGTGATGTTTTTTATTTTTTGGTCTCGCGAAGGGGCCAGCGTTAGCATATTTTCGAGGGGGCCCCCTCAAGCGATGGCCGGACCCAGTGATGTTTTTTTGGGTCTCGCAAAGAAGCCAGCGTTAGCATATTCTCGAGGTTGCCCCCTAAAGCGATGGCCGGACCCACTGATGTTTTTTTTGTCTAGCGAAGGGGTCAGCGTTAGCATATTTTCGAGGGGGCCCCCTGCTGAAGCTATGGCCAGAGCAACTGATGTTTTTTTGGGCTCGCAAAGGGGCCAGCGTTAGCATATTTTCGAGGGGCCCCCTGAAGCGATGGCCGGACCCACTGATGTTTTTTTGAGTCACGCAAAGGGGCCAGCGTTAGCATATTTTCGAGGGGTCCCCCTGAAGCGATGGCCGGACCCGCTGATGTTTTTTTTTTTGGGTCTTGCAAAGGGGGTCAGCGTTAGCATATTTTCGAGGGGCCCCCTGAAGGGATGGCCGGACCCGCTGATGTTTTTTTGGGTCTTGCAAAGGGGCCAGTGTTAGCATATTCTCGAGGGGGCCTCCTTAAGCGGTGGCCGGACCCACTGATGTTTTTTTGGGGGTATCGCAAAAGGGCCAGCGCTAGCATATTTTCGAGGGGGCCCTTGAAGCGATGGCCGGATCCACTGATGTTTTTTTTGGTCTCGTGAATGGGCCAGCGTTAGCATATTTTCGAGGGCTCCCCCTGAAGAAATGGCCGGACCCAGTGATGTTTTTTAGGGTCTCGCAAAGAAGCCAGCGTTAGCATATTTTCGAGGGGCCCCCTGAAGCGATGGCCAGACCCACTGATTTTTTTTGGTATCGCGAAGGGGCCAGCGTTAGAATATTTTCGAGGGCGCCCATCGAGAACACATGTAAAGTTGACGTCATGAACTTAAAAATAGTCTGGATTTCTTATCACATATTGGTCTGGAAAAGTCAAGTTTTTTTTTCAGAAATTGAGTGGCAATCTTGATAATTAAACGCGTTGTACTTGAAGTATGGAATTTTCATTTAGTGCTAATTCCATGAAAATTGAAGTTTGGTGCTTTTTGATGCTGATAGAGTGGATTTAATTTGCGTTCTATTTTCCTTGTGGTTTTGATTACGTTTTACGAACTCTTTATCGTAAGTTGGTGAGCGTCTCGGGGAATTTCATCGTTTGTATGGATGTTCCCGGTCCTTCCAGAAAAAAAATGAGGTGGGAAAAGTGAGGCAAGTGCTTGTTTAAGTGTACTTTTTCTAATGTTTTTTTGTGGATTTGACTGTTTTATATAGTGTCACTAGCTGAAGTACCCGTTCTTCGCACGGGAATGAATGGACTTTTTGATATTACGATTTGTGGTGATTACTATTCATTGTAATAAACAGATATAGCAAAGTGGATATAGCGTTATATTGTGTCCAATAATCATGCATACCGAATTGCAAGGCAATCGTTTGTACGGTGCAGAAGGCCATGCGGCGTAGCGCAATCTAGTGGCGAGTTTTAGCAAAACGGATACGGCGAAAATATTTTTCGCATTCAGATATCGATGTATACGAATTTTCATGACTATCGGCTGGACAGTCCTGAAGTTCATGTGTTGACGCGACATCTAGTGGCAAGTTATAGGAAAATGGATAGCGCCAAACTCTTCCAAGATTTCAAATATCTATGTATACCTATTTTTATAGCGATCATTTGCACAGTCAAGAAGTGATACACTGCAGGGCCATCTAGTGGTTAATTAAAGTAATGATTTGCTACAGCGCCGTCAAGTGGCGAGTTATAGCAAAATGGATAACGCCAAATTATTCTCATTGTTCAAATAGCTATGTATACTGATTTTCATAGCGACCGTGTTCAACTATATATGTATACCAATTTTCATAACGATCATTTGCACAGTCAAGAAGTGATACACTGCAGGGCCATCTAGTAGTTAATTAAAGTAATGATTTGCTCCAGCGCCGTCAAGTGGCGAGTTATAGCAAAATGGATAACGCCAAAATATTCTCATTGTTCAAATAGCTATGTATACTGATTTTCATAGCGACCGTTTGAATGGTCAAGAATTTGGCCTGCAGCAGCGTCATCTAGTGGCGAGTTAAAATAATAATGCATTGCAGTGTCATCTAGTGGTGAGTAACATCAAAAGGAACGCAGTTAGAATATATTGTTCGTGCTCAAATATGTAAGTATAAAAAATTTTATGCCGAACGGTATAGAAGTTGATGCTTTGCAGCGCCATTTAGCGGCAAGTTACAGCAAAATGGATGGTGAAAAATATTCTCCGTGTTCTAATATTCGCGTGTACCAAATTTCATCGAAATCGGTTGGACGATATTCGCATAGCAAACGGCTAAACGGAATAGAATTCAACGTTGTGCTGCGGCACCAAGTGGCAAGTTAAGGAAAACGGATAGCATAAAAACCTTCTCCATCATAAAAGACTTAGGTGAACCCAATTTCATCGTGCAACGGTGCTCAACGGTGCTGGAGTTTTTCAACCTCATAAACACATACCAACATTCATTTTTATCTATAACCAGTGTTATTATATATACCAGTCTCAAATAAAATCCAGTTTCAAATCTAAGCCTCGCCAAAGTGCCAACATACGCCATTTTGCAAGAGTTTTTTCAGGGAATGATTCGAAGCATTGATTAGCAGCAATCAATATGGGAAATGGTTCGACCGCCAAAGAGTAGCACGCATTTATTTGAAAATTGGAATCCCTTAATACAGCCGATTTTTTTTTAAATTATCAACTATAATGTGTTTTATTCATCGTTACTCCGATGTACTAAATGAGAAGATTTCAATTTTCGGAAATTTGGCGGAATTCCCCCAATTTAAATCAATGTACTCAATTGGCGAGAATTCTGAAGTTAGATCTCCTTAAATCCCTTAATAACTGCATTATTTCTTCACGGATCATTAAAATTTAACACTGTATTCTAATAAAACCTTTGCACTTGTTTTCAAAAATCTATTTCCTTAAGCTCTGAATAAATTGCGCCAAGCCGAAAACTGTGCAAACCGCTAGAACTCACTTACTCAAAATCCATATTTCAGCCATTTTATTTTTTCGCCAAACTAAAAAAGTTTACACATTAGCCTCGGAAATCTTCAATTCTTATTGTTTTGCGTGTAAAGCATTACATTCCTGCTCTGATTTCCCATGCACACGATATTATAATTTAAAAAAAAATAACCTTACGAATATAAACTAACAAAAAAAAAATCATTATTATTCTTTTATTTTTACTTTGAGAATTTAAAACATTTTATTCGGCAAAATCGCCACACATGGCAACCACGATCCTTATTTCACACTTTTTTCACTACAGGGGTTACAATTACGGAAAGATTTTTGCGTGAAGAGCATAAAAAATCTCTTAAATTCCGGGAACGGGTGGACTTTCAAAGTTTTAAAGTGGACTACGATTTATTTTATATTATTTTACAATCTGTGCTAAATTTCAGGCCGATAGGTCCATTTTTGTGGATTTGTATACGAACGACATTTTATTCAGCAAAATCGCCACACATGGCAACCACGATCCTTATTTCACACTTTTTTCACTACAGGGGTTACAATTACGGAAAGATTTTTGCGTGAAGAGCATAAAAAATCTCTTAAATTCCGGGAACGGGTGGACTTCAAAGTTTTAAAGTGGACTATGATTTATTCTATATTATTTTACATATCTGTGCTAAATTTGAGGCCGATAGGTCCATTTTTGTGGATTTGTATACGAATCAAATCCACAAACAAACAAACAAACAAACAAACAAACAAACAGAATTTCATTTTTATTTATAAGATTTACTTAGAATTGGTGTTTCTTTGTAAAAATTTTAGTGGTTTATATTAGTGTTTATTCGCCACAAGACGGCGATAACCGTTGGACCTTGGCGACCGCCAAGTCCAACGATGCTGGAGCCCGGCGCCAAGGTCTGTAGCGCCCGTGTTTGCGACAGCCAAGCTCCAGTGGCTATCGCCGTGTTTATATGAGTGGGCACCGTCTTGTATGATTTTACCACTGAACTTTCCAGATGTATGTTTTGCGATATTTTCATTATTCGGTGATAAATTGAGAGAGGTACTTACGTATTATCCCGTATGTCATTAACGCCAAACTATATTTTCTCAAATTTGCTGGCAAACTGTCGCCAAATATAGTCCGAACCATAAATAATTTCATGTGTCCGGCATTTATCTTGGCGAAAAATTGCTCGTCTTGGCGGACCGCCGGGTTAATACGTCAGTATCTCGAAAAATATCTAATCTGATTATATTAAGCTGTTAGCCGCCTCCGGCGACCAGTTGGCTCGCCATCTTAATAAATCTTATTCGGAGAGAATCCTGTTTCTCACTGGCTTGCTTGGCACTAAAATCTCAATGACACTTGGCACTGAAATAATTTGAAAGACACTAATACATTTCTAGCACAAGGCAATGAGTATAAAAGTTTTATATTCTTCAGTTAAACGTGGGAAAAAAATTAAAAGATTTTTTACAGGGTTTCATAAAATTGCATTTATAGTGATAATACAACATTATCTTATCTCCAAAATCTCTCCAGTTTTAAGGAAAATAATCGCCAAATTTGTCGCAAAAACATTTTTGTGTTGGAAAGTGTTTTATAATCTATGCGTTTGGCATGATTTATCTTTCTTGTTTGTGACTAGATCCGTCACAGCGCTGAATTCTCGCTTGGCGAAGTAGGAGAAATGATAGGCACGTAAATTTTTGAATGATAGTCCACTTTCAAGAGTAGAGGCGAGTTATGCTACATTGAAACCAAAATTCTGTTGAACGATCAGCATTCTAAAATCTGGCTATCAAGGTTTTAACAATTGAAAGTTCAATCAATTCCTCTTGGATCCAATTCTCTGTTGTGTCATAATTTTCAAAAGGTATTAAGACCCATTGCGGGACATCCACAAACAAAATGCCTACCAAACGCCTGGAAAACTCTTTGCGAAATAATTCGAGGCTTTCTAGGCAAACTTGGAAATCCTAGAAGGGGATTTCACTTTTCTTATGCATATCCGACATATTGGATACTGGCTGAAATCGTTCCGATCAAAATTCTTTTTGTACAAAATGACTTCTTTTTATGAAGACTGAAAATAATCGCTGACAGTTTTAAAATTAGATTCTCCTTTAGCATCTGCAACTAGCTTCTTTCAAAAAGGATCTCTTGAATTAATTATCCTTCTTTCAAAAACTGGATGTGAGGTATCCATCAGAAAAGATTCATTTCTTGTCAAGGTTGATTCATCAACTGTAAACTCCAAATTCGTTGGGTGTCAAAAATTCGTAAAAGGAATATTTACGACGTCTTCCATTTTATCAATTCGTCGTTTCATTGTACAGTTGCATGGTGGGACATTTTTGATTATACTGGCTGGACGATGTAAAACCGTTTCAGAAGCTTCCTTGAGAGCAGGGAATAGCAACTCTTCGCTTCTTGTTAATTTAGAAGTCATTTTTTGTATAAAGTGAAACCTTTTTTAACGGTCACTTCGAACAAATGAAATGTTCGAAGGCCGGCCACATATGAGTGATACTGAATACGCTGCAGATTAATATTAGAGAAAACATCAGAATAGCAAATCCCAAACAAGGCCACTCGTCGGCGTCACGAAAAAATCTTAATAGTCACCCACACAAAAAGTGCTTTTGTACTCTTTTCATCCAAAAGTGTTAGCAAGTAAACTTTATTGGCAACACCACACCATAAACATACCACTAATATACAGTGCTGCAACTAGTTTACATCACCTAGAGTTTACATCATGGCTCATACTTCATCAAAATTTCACCTAATAGAAGATTAACCTTTGGTTCTTACTTTGATAAAACGATGGGTAAAAAGTTAAAGCGCAAAGAATCGGAAAATATACCCGTTCCCTGATTTTTAAGCGATTTTTTGCTATTTTCAATTGCCATTTCATTTAAGAGAATAAAAATAACTTATCATTTGAGTGTCAGAATTATGTATTGAAAGTGACATCGACGTCATATTGAAGTCACGTTTATCAGGCTTCGAAGGGAAAATAACGATTCCTATTCGCTTTTCTGATATAGTTTTTCTAAATTTACCCAGTTTAACTTTTTTTTTCCAAAAATAAAATGGTTTTCTATGCATGAAGCATTGATAAAGGAGAGGTTGTTCATACCAAACGAAATGCTTCTAATACGAAATGTTTCTGCAGATTATACACAGGGCCGTAGCTCATATATAACACACGCATATATGTGTGTACATATATATATATATATATATATCAGAAACAATTCATTTTGGAGTTACAGAGATGCCCATAGAGCGTAATGTATTAGAAATATTTTGAGTGTTCCAGTAAAAGAACTAGTTGTGCATAAATTTTAGCTTATGTTACTCAAAACAGGGTAGATTGCTAATAGTGACAAAAGTTTTAGACTCGGTTCAGTGGTTACAGAGATGGCAATCAAGAATAATGTAATTCTTATAAGTGTCCCTGTAAAATTGTGATATGTGCTAGAAAGGTAGCCTATATTACTTAAGAATAGTGTACCTTTTTGTCAGCAAAAATGTTTTAGAATCAGTTCTTTCATTACAGAGATACAAATGGAGCTTAATGTAATTCTTATGAGAGTCCCTGTAAAAGAACTATTTATGATGTATGCATAAAAGGTAGCCTATAATACTCTGAAATAATGTAGCTTTCAATCAGTGAAAAAGTTTAAGAACCCGTCTAGTAGTTACAGAGATGCCGATAGAGCATGATGTATTAAAATTATTTTAAGTGTCCCTGGAAAAGAGCTATATTTATGTTATATGAATGAAATTTAGCCTATAATACTCAGGAATAGAGCGGCTTTCCATCAGTGAAGAAAGTTTTCGTATCGGTTCAATAGTTACAGAGATACCCTTAGAACGTAATGTAATTCTATGAGTCTCCCTTTAAAAAAGCTATTTGTGCAATCCTTATAAATAAAAATGAAATTCTGTTTGTTTGTTTGTTTGTGGATTTGATTCGTATACAAATCCACAAAAATGGACCTATCGGCCTGAAATTTTGCACAGATATGTAAAATAATATAGAATAAATCGTAGTCCACTTTAAAACTTTGAAAGTCCACCCGTTCCCGGAATTTAAGTGATTTTTTATGCTCTCCACGCAAAAAGCTTCCCATAATTGTAACCCCTGTAGTGAAAAAAGTGTGAAAGAAGCATCGTGGTTGCCATGTGTGGCGATTTTGCCGAATAAAATGTTTTAAATTCTCAAAGTAAAAATAAAAGAATAATAAAGATTTTTTTTTGTTAGTTTATATTCGTAAGGTTATTTTTTTTAATTATAATATCGTGTGCATGGGAAAACAGAGCAGGAATGAAATGTTTTATACGCAAAACAATAAGAATTGAAGATTTCTGAGGCTAATATGTTAAAATTATTTAGTTTTTCGAAAAATAAAATGGCTCAAAATGCCGAGAAAGTGAGTTCTAGCGGTTTGCACAGTTTCCGGCTTGGCGCAATTTACAGAGAGCTTAAGGAAATGGATTTTTGAAAACAGGTGCAAAGGTTTTATTAGAATACAGCGTTAAATTTTAATGATACGTGCGGAAATAATGCAGTTATTAAGGGATTTCAAGCGATCTATCTTCAGCATTTTCGTCAATTGAGTGCATTGATTTAAGTTGGGGGAATTCCGCCAAATTTCAGATAATTGAAATCTTCGCAAATAGTACATCGGAGTAACGATGAATAAAACACGTTATATAGTTGATAATTTAAAAAATGCGGCTGTGTTAAGGGATTCCACTTTTCAGATAAAAGCGTGCTTTACTTAAAGTAATTAAAAAACTTTGTAAAAAACACACATAAGAAGTAAAAGGAAAGAGGATACGCGTTTCGTTCAAAAATTGTTTTGAACTTCTTCAGTCCAAGCACTTCGACGTAAAGAACACAGGGAAGAACACAGAGTTCCCAGAGTTCCCTGTGTTCTTTACGTCGAAGGGCTTGGACTGAAGAAGTTCAAAACAATTTTTGAACGAAACGCGTATCCTCTTTCCTTTTACTTCTTATGTGTGTTTTTTACAAAGTTTTTTAATTACTTTATCGTTTAACACCAGTATTTTGAGTGTTTTTTAAGCGTGCTTTACTTTTTAAAGGTCGAACCATTTCCAAAATTGATTGCTGCTAAGTCAATGCTTCGAATGATTCCCTGAAAAAACTCTTGCAAAATGGCGTATGTAGGCACTTTGGCGAGGCTTAGATTTGAAACTGGATATTATTTGAGACTGGTAGCTATATTAATTAAACAATGTGTGTAAACTGTTAGTTTGTTTGTCTGTGTCTCGCGTAGCTCGCAAACGGGTGATCGTAGACCTACCAAATTTTGAACGGAAATTCCATGACAGGCCCCCGACACACCTCGAAGAGATTTTTTTCAAAATTCGAACTATTTTAGGAAATATCGATAAAAACGTATCGGAAAAGGCTAATTTTTGCTTTCCGCCATTTCGTAATTAACCCTACAGTGCATTAAGCGACGATTAAGCTTATCTAGGTTGCCACATTCGGCAATGCCACATTCGGCCACATTCGGCAGTTCATTAAATGATTTAGACTCTTGAAGTAAAAATAAAAGAATAACGATTTTTTTTTATTTTGTCTAGATTATTTGTAAGGTTGTTTTTAAATTAAAATATCGTGTGCATGTGAAATCAGAGCGGGAATGAAATGATTTATACTCAAAAGAAAAAAATTTGGAAATTTTTCGAAAATAAATGTGCAACTTTTTAATTGGTCGAAAAATAAAAGGGGTTGATGTGCGATATTGAGGAGGATTCTAACGCTTGGCGCTATTTATCGTAATTTAATCGTCTGCTATTTGGGTTATGAATACACCTGCGTATAAGTTTTTGAAATTTTCATTCAGTTGGAATTGTGCATTTTTCTGAGCAGCTTTTCTGCATCTATTTCTAATGTATTACATCCAGAAAAAAGGATGTTAGAAATATCAATTTTGTTTAATCACACTCATCAATAATGATACACTTTCCAACTTAATGAAAGAAGGAACGAAAATAGGGAAGACCCATGGATTATAACTCTTTTTATATACAGCACTTTAGTGCGTATTTAAAATCTGAAAGTGTGTCAGATTTTCTGATTCTAGCGCTTGGCGCAATTTAATGAGAGGGTATTTTTAAAAACAAGCGTAGGTTATCTTATAAATAAAAATGAATTTATGTTTGTCAATTTGTTGATTTGGGTAGTATACAACTCCACAAAAATGGACCTATCAGCCTGAAATTTTACACAGATATGTAAAATGATGTAAAATAAATGATAGTCCACTTTAAAACTTTGAAAGTCCACCCGTTCCCGGAATTTAAGAGATTTTTTATGTTCTCCACGCAGAAAGCTTTACGTAATTGTAACCCCTGTAGTGAAAAAAGTGTGAAAGAAGCATCGTGGTTGCCATGTGTGGCGATTTGGCCGAATAAAATGTTTTAAATTCTCAAAGTAAAAATAAAAGAATAATAGTGATTTTTTTTTAGTTTATATTTGTAAGGTTATTTTTTTAATTATAACTAGCTTCTTACCCGTTCTCCGCACGGTAGGAGACGAATATTTTCCTTACACATATAATTCGAATTAAACCCAGTGATAGGAATCTCTAATAGTGAAAAATTGCTGGAATTCTGACGAAAAGCTGACTCCATGAGTGGAAATTTGAGACGATTGCAACATGATGACACAAAAACTACGTCATTGTCACTGGCGATCAGAAAAGTAAGAACTTTACGGTATGCAGACGAAACTTTTCTCTTTCGAAAAATGCCTTATTTCTACATCATATAATTCTCCTTTTTAGGTTTAATTTATAGCATTCATACATACCATATGAATAACATTACATGATGTTGAATACTATTTTATCTTATCTTGCATTTCGTAAAGCGTGGACAATGCATTAGCACAGTTATGTTGCAGATGACTTTATTAAATTTTACCCAAATTTAAAAAACCTACACGAAACAATCGATGCACATTGTACGTTCAGAAACCAAAAATGCATCCTGTTTCCGTGAAGATCTTGTCGCTTTCGTAAATGAAAACATTTGTGACGTAACTTAAGCGGAAAAGCTTATTACCCTTACTGAACTCTTAATATAGTAGCACACTTGTTACATAAAACTAACGTTGATCTCACTGCCAATTCACACTAAATAAATAACTAATTTCATATTTTATTTTTAACATAGATTAATGGCATAGTGTCAAATTCAATATTAAACAAAATCTGAAATCGTTTCTAGAGCTCTTGGTCTTGTAACTGGAGTAACTGGAATACATATGAAAAAATAAATAGAACTTTAACATATAAGTAATTTATATGAAATATTCTAAGCACATCGGATCCCGTTATTCGGAAAGATTCCGCAAAAGCTATGGGAAGAAAGAGCAATTAATTTCATATTATATTTTGTATTCCTTGGAAGCGCCTTTGTTATGTACATGATTGCAATATCATTCTCGTACACGATGCTTATCCTATAGTACTAGATTTATTTTGGATTTTCATTTCATATTCCTGACTTTTCATACTTTCGAAATTTTGTTGCTTTGTCCATGCGAATAGTCGATTATCATTTCGCATTACGGCTACCAATTAAATAGTTTTCCATATATATTTTTTCCACGTTAACGACGTTAATCTGCCTTTTTCTAGTTTAAAAAAAAAACGCCTACAAAGTTTCATTGCTTCAATTTAGACACACAGAGGGGTTAGGCAAATACGCAACCGACAAATTGCTTCCTTATGTCCGCCGAAGCAGCACATACGTTAGCGTGTAATGTGCTTCTCCGGATAATCTGACAGCAAAACAGAAGACAATGACGTGAAAATGACGTCACATGCGAAGGAAATAAAATGAAAAATATGCAGAATTGCCTGAAAAAACTTCGACTATTTTTAATGCGCAAATATGTTAAAATTCTATTTGTTTCATATTTAATGCGTTTTCACTTTTTTGGGTCTTAAGAGCTGTAGAAATGAGTGGTTTCACTTAATTATTAAATTGAACAACGTAAGTGGCAACAATGGATTCCGTTGCTACGGAAACTGTAGCAGTGTTAAAAATAGAATATGAAATGATTTATTTATGTTTACTTTGCTAGAACTGCCATTTTGGCGTAATTAACGTCGGCAGTCGATGGCAAATAGCCAAAATGAATCACACATTAAACTTGACAATAAATGCAATAATTTAAAGGCATTACCAGCTAGTCTTACTGCGTTTAAAAAATATTCTCATTCATCTCAAACAGCATTCGTATTTATAAAGACTTCCTATTTTATTACACCTTGTTTGGCGGGATTAAAAAATATTATCTATTCATACGCTCGTAACACCAACTCATTTCAATCGGGGCATAGAATTAGCAATACAAATGAAAAAGTTTAATTTTCTGAAATTTGGCGGGGTTTCCCGAACTTAAATCAATTTATTTAACTTGATGAAAATTATTTAAAATCGCCTTAATAACTGCATTATTTCTGAACAGAAAATTAAAATTTCAGGCTAAGTTATAGTAAAACCTACACTTGTTTTTAAAAATACTATTTCTTTACGCTCTCAGTAAATTGCGCCAAGCCTAAAACTGTGCAAACAGCTAGAATCCACTTTCTCAAAAATCGGATTATAAGCCATTTTTTTTCGCCAAATTATACAGTTATACACTTTAGTCTCTGAAATTTACAAATCCGTTTTCTTTTGCGTATTAAAAATATAGAATTCCTGCTCTGATTTCCCACGCAGACGATACTTTAATTAAAAAATAACCTAGTAAATATTCGAAACAGAAAAAAAGTATTATTCCTTTATTTTTAATGCAAGAGTGTAAATCATTTAATAAATTCGCCAAACATGGCAACCTCGATGCTTATTTCTCACATTTTCATTACAGGGGTTACAATCGCGGAGTTGCGAAGAGCAAAAATTTGTGTTTTTGACGGGGTTTTTTATCAATATCTCCTAAACTAATTCGAATTTCGAAATTTAAGTTAGCGGAGGTTCTTTCTCGAAATTTTCCGAATAAGTGGATACCTCGTTCGAAACTCAACTCCCAGCCGTTTAGGAGGAGATGATGTTATACACACACACACACACACACAGAGAGAGAGACAGACGCGCACAGATTTTAATAGTATAGATATCGTGTGCGCATAAGAAATGAGAACAGGAATGAAATGTTTTATACGCAAAACAATGAGGATCGAAGATATCCGAGACTAATATGTAATTTTTTTTAGTTTGGCGAAAAATAAAATGGCTGATAGGCCGATTTTTAAAAAGTGAGTTCTAGCGGTTTGCACAGTTTTAGGCTTTTTGGCGCAATTTACTGAGAGCTTAAGGGAATAGCATTTTTGAAAACAAGTGTATAGGTTTTCTTAGAATATAAAATTAAATTTTAACTATCCGTGCAGAAATAATGCAGTTATTAGGGCATTTCAAGCGATGTAGCTTCAGAATTCTCGCCAATTGAGTACATTAATTTAACTTGGGGGAAATCCGCCAAATTTCAGAAAATTAAAATCTTCGCATTTAGTACATCGAGGTAACGATGAATAAAACATGTTATAGTTGATAATTTAAAAAATGCGGCTGTATTAAGGGATTCCACTTTTCAAATAAATGCCTGGCGGTCGAACCATTTCCCATTTTGATTGCTGCTAAGTCAATGGTTCGAATGATTCCCTGAAAAAACTCTTGCAAAATGGCGTATGCTGGCACTTTGGCGAGGCTTAGATTTGAAACTGGATTTTACTTGAGACTGGTATATACGTATAATAAGACTGGTTATAGATAAAAATGAATGTTGGTATGTGTGCAGGAGGTTGAAAAACTCCAGCACCGTTTCACCGATCACCATGAAATTTGGTTCACCTAAGTCTTTTATCATGGAGAAGGTTTTTATGCTATCCGTTTTCCTCTAACTTGCCACTAGGTGGCGCAGCAGAACGTCGAATTCTATTCCGTTTAGCCGTTTTCTATGCAAATATCGTCCAACCAATTTCGATGAAATTTGGTACACGCGGATATTAGAACACGGAGAATATTTTTCAGTATCCATTTTGCTGTAACTTGCCGCTAAATGGCGCTGCAACGCATCAACTTCTATACCGTTCAACCGATCGGCATAAAATTTCTTATACTTAGACATTTGAGCACGAAGAATATATTCTAACTGTGTTACTTTTGATGTTACTCACCACTAGATGGCACTGCAATGCATTATTATTTTAACTCGCCACTAGATGACGCTGCAGCAGGCCAAATTTTTGACCATTCAAACGGTGGCTATGAAAATCAGTATACATAGCTATTTGAAAAATGAGAATATTTTGGCGTTATCCATTTTGCTATAATTCGCCACATGACGGCGCTGTAGCAAATCATTACTTTAATTAACCACTAGATGGCCCTGCAGTGTATCACTTCTTGACTGTGCGAATGATCGCTATGAAAATAGGTATACATAGATATTTGAACACGGGGAAGAGTTTGGCACGATCCATTTTCCTATAACTTGACACTAGATGTCGCGTCTACACATGAACTTCAGGACTATTCAGCCGATCGTCATGAAAATTCGTATACATCGATATCTGAATGCGAAGAATATTTTTGCCTTTTCCGTTTTGCTAAAACTCGCCACTAGATTGCGCTACGCCACATCGCCTTCTGCACCGTAAAAACGATTGCCTTGAAATTCAGTATGCATGATTATTGAACACAATATAACGCGATAATGCTATATTTTGCTATATCTCTTTATTACAATAAATAGTAATCACAGCAAATATTAATATCAAAAAGTCCATTCATTCCCGTGCGAAGAACGGGTACTTCAGCTAGTATGCATTAAAATTAGCCTGTACTACTCAAGAATAGTGTAGATTTCCATCAGTGAAAAAAGTTGTAGAAACAGCTCAGTAATTTCAGAGGTGCCCATGGAACGTAATGTAATTCTTATGAGTGACGCTGTAAAAAACTGTGATATATGCAAGAAAGGTAGCAGGTATTACACAGGAATAATGCAGTTTTCTATCAGTGAAAAAGTTTTAGAATCGTTTCAGAAGTTACTGGGACGCCCGTAGAGCTTAATGCATTAGAATAATTTGAAGTGGCCCTGTAAAAGAACTATTTGTGCTATATACATGAAAGATAGCCTATCGAAGGAAGGACTCTGGAATAGTGTCGCTTCCTATCAGGAATAGTGTAGCGTGAAAATTTTTTTAGAATTGATTCCGTAGTTACAGACCTACAGATAGATCGCTATGTAAATCATATGAGTATCCCTCTAAAACAATTATTGTGATACATGCATGAATTTTAGCTATGTTACTCAGAAATAATGTAGCTTTCTATCACTGAAAATTTTTTTAGAATCGATTCAGTGCTTACATAGATGCCCTTAGAGCAGAATGTAATTTTTATGAGTATCCGTGTAAATTTGTAATATATGCATGAAAGGTAGCCTGTAATACTCAGAAATAGTGCAGTTTTCCATCACTGGAAGTTTTAGAATCGGTTCGTTAATTCCAGAGATCCTAATGTAATTCGTATGAGTATCTCTGTAGAAGAATTAGTAGTGATATATTGTTTCGAATTTTTGTGACTGTTCTGGGGTTTAAAGTAGTTTAAAATTCGTATTCTACGTATCAAATAATTAAATTTTGTATTTTGTTGCATCAAAATTCGTTAACTAGAACGGAAGAAACGAAATTTTGGGGTTCCCCATTGGTTAACATAGGGTTTCGTAAATCTCGATAAATACTGGTGCTAGGGCTTAGCTGACCTCACTCTTCGGGACTTATTTTTGGTGCCAAATTTGGCGATATTTTCCAAAACGTCGCCAAGCTTGGCCACATTTCGGACATTTAGCGGGATTTTTCCAATGGGTAAAAGTTTGTTTAAAAGTATATAAAGTTTGTTCTCTTGCATTAATATTACGCGATAACCTAGCGATTCAACTGCATTTCTTATGACGTACTCAAAATTGGCGCTTTATGGGGATCCTTCGAGAAATTTCTCCTAGCTTCTGCGACACCTATAAAAGGACAGCACATTGTCCCAGTTGAGTTTCAGTTTGCTTCTGTCTCCTGATGAGAATATTTTTAGAATCGGTTCAGTATTTACTGACATGCCCGTCTAGCGTAATGTATTAGAATGATTTTGAGCGTCCCCGTAAAAGAACTATTTGTGTTATATGCATGGAAGATAGCCTATAATACTCAGGAATAGTGTTGCTTTCTATCAGGAATAGTATTGTATGAAATTTTTTTTTGAATCGATTCAGTAGTTAGACATACACGCAGATCGCAGTGTAATTCATATGAGTGTCCTTGTAAAGGAATTATTTATGATATATGCCATCAATTTTAGTTTATGTTACTCAGGAATAGCGTAGCTTTCCGTCAGTGAAAAAATCTCATGTGGAAAACACATGACTTCCTTGTACATCTATTAAATCAAAAATATTTCCGGCCCACTTCATCTAAACTTATTTTGTTTGAAAGAGATAAAATATTGCAGTAATAGTAAGGTTATCCAATTCTACCCAAATATTTCCGATATCGCCAAGCTGGGTTCAATTTGGCAGATTTCCTTCTGACATTTAATTTGCCGATATTTCACGAAGAGCCGACAAGCTTCAGATAGTTTCCGAGATTTTGGGTATAGCCATGGTAGCCATTGACCACAGACTTTCAATGAATCGAATGTATCCATGCGCCTTAATGTATTTTAAGTCATTTGGCAGACCCTGTAAATAAATTACCCAGTGGATTGCAATCAAAAAGGAGATGCACAGTTAGATGTTACAATAGTTCTAAATACAAAATTTCAAAATTCTATGGGTAAAAGTTTTCGAGTTTTGCAAAATACGTAATAATTTTTGTCCCCAAATTTGGCGATATTTCGGAAAAATTCGCCGACAAATGGCGAGATTTTAGGCATGGACCAAACAATGACTGACTATCACCAAATTTGGCGATATTTCACCAAAACCTTCCAAGGACAATGACAAATGGCGATATTTTGGGCATGGACCAAATGACTGACTATCGCCAATTTGGCGATATTTGGGTAAAACTCGCCAAGGTCAAAGACAGACTGCGAGATTTTAGGCATGGACCGAACAATGACTGTCTACAGATGTAATATATTGAAGATGTCCACAGACATTAATGTACTGAAATTCTTTTGGGTAGTCCTGTAAATAAACTCTCCAGTAGATTGGAACCAAAAACGAGATGCAAAACTAGATGTTACAACAATCTTATATATGAAATTTGAACATTCTACGACAAATAGTTTTTGAGATTTGAGAGTTAAATACATACACATGTACACCAAAAGTCGCCAAGCTGGCGAGTTTTGGTGTATTTCTTGAGGGTGACACGTAACTGCAGTCGGACCATTACCTAACTATATGGTTGGACGGTATCGTGCTTGAAATGGATCAAAAAGTCCTTAAAATTGCCATTGACCGTAATGTATTGGAAATCTTTTGAGTGTTCCTGTAGCAGAACTATAAAGACACTTTTTCCGATGGAGAAATTCATTTTGTAACTCTTAACAGCATATATCACTTCTGAGTCGTTTGAAGTCGCCTAATATCTCTAAAATGCGCTTTAATTAATATCTGTCCATAGAGTGTAATGCATTTAAAATCTTTTGGGCGGCCCTGCAGATAAACTATCCAGTTGAATAGGACCGAAAGGGGGGGGGTGTACTGTACAACTAGGTATTACAACAATCCTAAGTACAAAATTTTATCATTCTACGACCAATAGTTTTTGGGATATGCGAGTTAGATGCGTACGTGCGTACAGATGGCATAGAAAAACTCGTCAAAGTACTCTGGTCAAAATGGGTTGCAGACACATATATATGATCCTGCATGCTAGCTTACGATGAGATGCATCTGAAAAATTCTTAAAATTAAATTTAGCGGTAGTCAAAATCGGTTTTTTCATCGAAATTTGGCCCCCGAAATTATTCGGGATCACATTACTTCCTTAAACAACAAGGAAGTAAAACATTTTATAATCGGTTCTTTAGTTCCAGAGATCTTAATGTAAATCGAATGAGTATCACCGTAAAAGACCTATTTGTGATATATCCATGAAAGGTAGCCATAATACTCCGGACTAATGTAGCTTTCTATCCATGAAAAAAGTTTTAGAATCGGTTCAGAAGTTAAAGAAATACCCATACAGCTTAATGTATTACAATTATTTTGTGTGTCCCTGTAAAAGAACTATCTAAACTATATCCATGAAACTTAGCCTTTAGTACACCGAAATAGAAGCTTTATATTATCAAAAAAAGTTTTCGATTGGTTCTCTAGTTACAGAGATACCCATAGAACATAATGCAATACTTGTCTGTCCTTGTAAAACAATTATTTTTGATATATTCATAAAAAGGCAGTCTAAAATACTCAGTAGCTTTCTATAGGTGAGAAAAGTTTTAGAAGTGGTTCAGTAGTTAGAGAGATAACCATAGAGCGTAAATGTATAATAATTATTTTGGGTGTCCCTGTAAAAAAATTATTTAAACTGAATACATTGAATGCAGCCTATAATAATCAAGAATAATTTATCTTTCTATTAGTAAAAATAGTTTAAGAATCAGTTCTGTAGTTACACAGATGGCTACAGAGCGTAATATAATTCTTATGAGTGTCCCTGAAAAAAAATTATGTATATATATATCTACATATACCTGCATGAAAGGCAGTGTATAATTTTCAGGAATAGTGTAGCTTTTTATTGGTGAGAAAAGTTTGTGAATCGGTTCAGTAGTTAGAGATATACCCATAGAGGGTATTGCATTTAAATTATTTTGACAATTCCTGTAAAAGAAATATTTATGCTATATGCATGAACTTTAGCTTATGATACTCAAGAATAGTGCAGCTTTCTACCAGAGAAATTTTTTTAGAATCTGGTCAATTATGCCAATTTTATGTATTTCTTATGATAGCCTCTGAAAAATTGTTATATATGTTCCAGAAATACTCTGCTTGTTTTCGGGGTACGTCGTTCTAAAGTCCAGTTGGTGTAGAAAGTTCCAGTAAAAAGTCCACTGGTTAGGATGGACCACAACTTTATTGCTTCTAGAACTTCGTTGAACAATCAGCTGTACAAAATTCACAAGCACAATTAAACAGTTATGTGCTTTTAACAGTTCGCTTAGATCAGAAGCTCTCACAAATGCTGTATTTCTCACACAAAATAAAACACTTTCACTGGCAAAAATTCAGTGAAAATATACGAGAGATAACACTAACAGTCTCTTAAGATTCAGTAATCAAGAATTTACACACAGCACTTAAATTCAAAGCTTCAAAAACAGCGCGAAACACCGCTTCTATCACATAGCAAAGTAAGCGTACTCACTCTCTCAAAGCTTGATCAACTCTGAACTGAGGCTTCAGAAACACGCTTATATTTATACCCGACGCAGAAGCTACAAGAATCTTCGAGAAAAGTCTATTTCGCGAGGATTCCACATAAGCGGGAATGTTGATTACGTCATAGAAGAGAAGTTTTAGGTTATTATGCGTTTTTAATGCGGAAAAACCAACTTTCAGGCCCCATTGGGAAAATCGCGCCAAATAACCAAAATGTCGCCAGGCTTGGCGACTTTTGGCGAAATATCGCCAAATTTGGCGCCAAAAGTAAGTCCCCAAAAGTGAAGAGATCGAAGCCCTAGGACCCATATTTCACGAGATTTCTAGAAACCCATAGAAAAACAATGGGGAAACCGAAACGTCCGTATCTCTGGTGATAGTTGACCGTTTTTGATGCAACAAAAAGCAAAATTTAACTATTGGACGCGTAAAATATTAATTTTGAACTATTTTAAGCCCCGGAACAGCGGGTTGCCCCGAAAATTCGTAACAATATGTATGAAAGGTACTCATATTACTCAGGAGTAGCATAGCTCTCTATCAGTGAAAAAAAAAAATCATATTCAGTTCGGTGGTTACAGGGACCGTAATAAATTAGAATTGTTTTGAATGTCCTTGTAGAACTATTTATGCTAATGCATGAAAGTTTTCTATAAGTTAATCCAGTGTATAAGAACTTTAATCCCTACTTTTACATATATTTGAAACAATTACTTCCATTTGTTTAATTTTATTCTTTAAAAATTTAGCCCATTGTTTAGAAATATATTATTGACGGATTTTTTAAAAGGTTCCGGTAGGTTTTAAAAGGTTACGGTATAGTTATACCATATATTTTTGCCTTAAGTCTAACGATAATGTCTCTTTGTTCAAAGGCATTTTTAATATAACCCTTTGTTTCTATGTCCATTATTGACACACATTATAAACTGCATTGTTATACCGTGTATTTCTGCATTATTTCCAACAATGAACGCCCCTTTCTTGAAAGTCATTTTAAATAAAGGTTCAGTCCACTGTTTTAACGTATATTATTGACACACATTTTTTAAAGAGCATTTTTATATCCTGTATTTTTGCATTATTTCCAACAATTACCTCCCTTTGTTCAAAGTTATTTTAAATAAAGGTTTAGTCCACAGTTTCAAAGCATATTATTGATGCACATTTTTAAAGACCATTGTTATATCCTGTATTTTTGCCTTATTTCCAACAATTACGTTCCTTCGTTGAAAGTCATTCTAAATAAAAGTTTAGTCCACTGTTTCAAAGTATATAATTGAAACAATTTCTTAAAGAGCATTGTTATACCCTCTATTTCTGCCTTATTTCCAACAATTAACGTCCCTTTGTTGAAAGTCATTTAAATAAAGGTTTAGTCCACTGTTTTAACGTATATTATTGATGCACATTCAAAAAGACCATTGTTATATCCTGTATTTTTGCATTATTACCAACAATTACCTCCCTTTGTTGAAAGTCATTTTAAATAAAGGTTCAGCCCACTGTTTCAAAGTATATTATTGAAGCTCATTTTTAAAGAGCATTGTTATACCGTGTATTTTTGCCTTTTTCTCAACAATTACGCCTCTTTGTTGAAAGTCATTTTAAATAAAGGTTTAGTCCCCTTTGTTGAAAGTTATTTTAAATAAAGGTTTAGTCCACAGTCTCAAAGCATATTATTGATGCACATTTTTTAAGGGCATTGTTATACTGAGCATTTTTGCAATATTACCAACAATTACTTCCCTTTTTTGAAAGTCATTTTAAATAAAGATTTAGTCCACAGTTTCAAAGCATATTATTGACGCACATTTTTAAAGAGCATTGTTATACCGTGTATTTTTGCATTATTTCCAACAATTAACGTCCCTTTGTTGAAAGTCATTTTTAATTAAGGTTTAGTGCACTGTTTTAACGTATATTATTGACACACTTTCTTAAAGAGCATTGTTATACCGTACATATTTTGATTAATTCTAACGGTTACGCCCCTTTGTTAAAAGCGATTTTTAATAAAGGCATAGCCTATTGTTTCAAAGTATATTATAGCCACATTTTTAAAAAGCATTATTATACCTATTTTATAGCATTGATTTAAAAAAATTATGTCTCTTTATTGAAAGTTATTCTACTAATATGATAAATGTAAAAGTTCGCATTTTTGTGTGTTTGAGTGTTTTTGACTCAATCACGCAAAAACAGTAGAACGGATTTGCGTAAAATTTGGACTGAAAATAGCTTACGCCCTGGATTAATATGCAGTCTACCTTTTATGCATATAGCATAAATAGTTCTTTGACAGTTACGCTCAAAATAATTCTAATACATTGCGTTCTATGTACATCCCTGGAAGTACTATACAAGTTCTAAAACTTTCTCCCCTAATAGAAAGCTACACCATACCTGTATTTTATAGGCTACCTTTTATGCATATTTCACAAATAATTCTTTTACAGGGAGATTCATAAGAACTGGATTACGCTCTATGGCATCTCGGTAAATTTTGAACCGATTCTCAAACATTTTTCATGTTCAGAAAGTTACAATATTCCCGTGTATTATAAGGTACCTTTATCCATTATATCACATAATTCTTTTGCAGCGACACTCATAAGAATTACATTACGCTCTGAAGGCACCTCTAATACTAAACGGTATAATATATATATATTGTTAAGAATTTTCGGTTTGTTCTGCCTCCCAGATATTAAAATTATTCTAAAATTCGTACCCTACGAGTCAAATAATTAAATTTTGCATTTTGTTGTATCAAAATCTGTTAACTAGAACGCGACGTACGGAGTTCTGGGTTTGCCCATTGGTTAACATAGGGTTTTCTAGAAATCTCGAGAAATATTGATGCTAGAGCTTTGGTGATTTGACTTATGGAACTTATTTTTGACGCCAAATTTGGCGATATTTCGCCAAAAAGTCGCCAAGCTTGGCGACATTTTAGTCATTTGGTGCGCTTTTACCAATGGGGCCAGTAATGCTCGTTTTCCTGCATTAATATTGCGCTGTAGCTTAGTATTACTAATTTCATTTCCATGACATAATCAAAATTCGAGCTTTATGCGGGTTCTTCGAGAAATACCTCCTACCAGAATTTTTGCTTAGCTTCTGCGACACCTATAAATAGAGACAGGGCAGGCCACAAGAGATAGTTATATTCGAACTCTAATTGAGTTCGATGCATTACTCTGTAAAATGTGCTATTGGAAGCAGTATTTTGTATGATTTCCTTTGTAAGTTTCAATTGAATTTTGCCAGTGGAAGTGTTTTTTTTTTTTTTGTAAGAAATACAGCATCTATGAAAGCTTCTGTACTGAGAGGACTATTATAAGGAAGGTACTGGCCATTAGTGTCTGTGAATTTTGCACAGCTGATTGTTCGACGAAGTTCTAGAAGAAATAAAATTTGTGTTCCATCCTGACAAATGGACTTTTTACTAGAACTTTCTACATACACTGGACTTTAGAACGAGGAACCTAAGAATCGAATCCAGACGAAGCCAATATCTCTGTAACTGTTGAACCGAATAAAAAATTTTTTTCTATAATAGAAGTATTCTATTCCTAACTATTATAGTTTCATCAATTTTTGGGCCAATCGGCTGTTCTAGGGGTAAACTAGCTTAAAATTCGTATTCTACGCGCCAAATAATTAAATTTCGTATTTTGTTGCATCAAAATCGGTTACCTAGACCGGGAGATATGGAATTTTGGATTTCCCCATTGGTTAACATAGGGTTTTCTAAAATCTCGAGAAATATTGATGTTAGAGCTTAGCTGACGTCACTCTTGGGGTCACTTAATTTGGCGCCAAACTTGGCGATATTTCGGATATTTGGCGCGATTTTTCCAATGGGCCTATAAATTTCATTTTCCTGTATTAATATTGCATAATAGTCTAATGATTCAACTGTATTCCTATGACGCAATCAAAATTCGCTCTTTAAGGGAATCCTTCGAGAATAGCTTCTGCATCCCCTATAAATACGACAGCGTGCGGACCCGGTTGAGTCGGTCTGTTTTTGATTGCTACGAGAAATAGACGTCCGTTCTGTTGAGAGCATAAGACTCTGTCTTAGCGCTTATAGAAGTAGTAATTTGCATGTTTTTAAAATCGCGTTTTTAAGCGCTGTGTAAATTCCTCATTGCTTAGTCTTGAGGGACTGTTCCTGCAATCCCTCATAAGATTCCACTGAATATTTTACTTGTGGAAGTATTTTATTGGGTGTGAATTACAACATCTGTGAAAGCTTCGGTACCGAGCGGACTGTTAGAGCAAGCTACTGGCCGTTAGTGCCTTTGAATTTTGTACAGCTAGAAGCAATAAAGTTCGTGTTTCATCCTAACAAGTGCACTCTTTACAAGAACTTTCTACTCCTACTGGACTCTAGAAATTAAACAGAGTTTTCTGCAGCAATTGGCTACCTTTCATGAATTTCTTAAAAATAAAATAAAAGTTAAATAGGTGTTTTACTGAGACACTCAAATCAATTCTAATGCATTAAGCTGCATGGGTATTTCTTTGACGTCTGTACTGATTCTATTTTTTTTTTTTTTTTTTTACTGATAGAAAGCTACACTATTCCTGAGTATTATATGGGCTACCTGTCATACATATATCACAAATAGGTCTTTTACAGGGATACACATTCGATTTACATTGCGATCTCTGGAACTAATGAACCGATTCTAAAAATTCTTTTGCTGAGTGATGGAAAGCTGCACTATTCTTGAGTATTGTAGGCTACCTTTCTTGTATATAGCATACTTTAATTCTTTTACAGGGACACTCATAAAAATTACGTTACGCTCTATGTGTACCTCTGTAACTATTAAGCCGATTTTGAAAATTTTCTCCCTCATAGAAAACTTCGTTATTCCTGGGTATTAAAGGGTACCTTTAATGCATATACCATACATAGTTCTTTTACATGGAAATCAAAATAATTCTATTATTTTACGCGCTAAGGACATCTCTATGACTACTGAACCGATTCTAAAGATGTTTTCACTAACAGAAAGCTTCACTATTCCTGAGTATTAGGACTACCTTTTATTTCCCTCTATTCTAAAAAAAAGTAACGGCCGCTGCCGCAAGCTTGTTCTGATATCTCCTTCGAATCCGTCAGGATTTGAGTATCGACAAAGGTGTCCACGAATTCGGAAAATTCCGGGGAAGCCAATAAGTTGACTTAAATTTAGAAATTCGAATTATTTTAGAAGATATTAATAAAAAACTGAAAAAATAAGCATAATGTTTGCTAGGCTAGGCAAGTTTCGCCAGCATAAAATCATTCATGCCTTTGCAAAAAAAGCAATTCTAAGTGTGCACGTAAAACTGACAAACGTAAAACTGACAAACATGAAGTAGAATGACACCAATTGTATGCCAAATTTAAAAGTTTGGGACATAAGTATGTCAAAGTGTGTTACACAAAGTTTCCTTAGATAACAGGAGTTTAGAATTACCGGTTATTCGTTTTTCCAAAACAGAATAACTAATTTTAGCTGATTTAAAAAGCGCCTTTTTGGCATCAGGTACAGGTACGATCTAGCAAAAGACTGTCTCTCCAAGCAGGGTAACTCTAAAACGCGTTTTTCAAAATGTTAGCACCCAGTATCTTGAAAATGAAAAATAATTAAAATGCAGATTATAGCAAAGCCGGTTAGGTTCAGCTTATTTGCTACAGTAAAATTGTTTGGCGGCGTTGACCATGCCATTACAGCAGTTACAGTACAGCTTGGATATTTGTCAGCGCGGCGAGATGGTATATTTCGTGCTGCTAAATACGCCAATCTGCAAAGAATTATGTATATGAATACATGGATAACGATTTACACGGAAACTTTACATGGGCAGTAATTATTGGTTATGAGTTTGTGTAAATCGCCAAATAATGAAAAGTCGCCATGGGTTGCAAGTTATTCTAGCTGTTCCGTAGTTTTTATCAAGGAAAACATATAAAGCACTGTATTCTTCGAACTAATTATTAACTATACATGTACGTAAGTCGCCAAATTATGAAAAATTGCCATGGGTGGCAAATACGCAAGGTTTTCCAAAGCTTTTACATAATTAAAAATTGTGAGAAGTTTAAATTTTTATGTTCCAGAGAACATGCATAACCAAGCGATGTGTAGCTCGGTAACATTCTATCTGATCCAATCCTAAGTTTTTTCTTTTGAAATTATGCTTTTTTTACGAATACGCCTTATTAGGGGCCGAATGCATCATACGGAAAGCGAGCGTAGCGAGTCCAGCCAACCTAGCCGACCTAGCCAATCCGGGCCTGATTTTTATACATAAGCATAGATACAGTAAAAACTTATTTTTAAAAAAAAGTATTCCTGGTGACTAATTGCTCTAGGGGGGGGGCTTAGGTTTTTCCAGGGGGGGCTGAGCCGTCCATAGCGCCCACAGCGCTACGGCCCTGATTATACAATTCCGATTTCGATATGTAATAAAACTTGAATATGAAGTTATTGATTTTAAGTGGGTAAATTCTACTGATATTATAAATGTCAATGCTTGTATGTATGTTTGTTTCTCTTTCACGCTGAAACGGTTTGACGGACTTGGATGAAATTTAGAATCAAGACAGTTAAAGTCCTGGATTAACAAACAGGCTACTTTTTATCGCGCGAAAAAAACACTGTTCCTATAATATACAAAAAACCAATTTTTACATAAAAAAAAGAATACAATTGAGCTTTTCTTTACAAAGCCGTCGACAGATGGCGCAAACTTATAGAATACGCAGTTTTTAATAAATAAAATCACCTGAATAAGTTTTTCCTTCTGACGTGGACTTATAAGCGGAATTCGGCCAAACACACAAATCCGAAATACATATGTTACACAAGCAAACAAACAAAAAATAAGTTTTTTAAACTTTCATTCAGTTGGAATAATGCCCTTTTCTGCGCGTCTTTTTCCCCTTCTATATCTAATATATTACATCCAGAAAAGGGATGTTATAGGAATACCAATGTTAATTTTGTTTAATCACACTCATGAATAATGATGCACTTTCCAACTTAATGGAATAAGGAAAGAAAATAGGGAAGACACATGGATATCATACAGTTTTTAATATATAGCACTTTAGTGCGTATTTAAAATCTAAAATTGTTTCATATTTTCTTACTTTTTTTGGTACTTACGTATTATCCCGGCGGTCCTCCAAGACCAGCGATTTTTCGCCAAGATAAATGCGGCGAACATGAAATTGTTTATGGTTTGGAATACGATTGGCAACAATTTGCAGCACATTTGACGAAAAAATAGTTTGGCGGGAATGACCGTTGGGATAATACATAATTACCCCCCTCTTTTTTTTCCTTTCCGTTTTTTTGATAACGGCTGATATATCTAGAAGCCCTTCAGAATTAATATAGGATGAAAATAATTTGTACCTTTCAGTAAGTTTTTATCATTAAACAGGCCTCTCAATTGGTCCTCTTTTTTTAAAATTCCTACCTTCATCAAAGTTTTATTTATGTAACCTAGTATTTTAATGGTTTGATACACAAAACCTTAACATCTGAAAGAACATTTAACAACTGTTGAAGAAGCAGAACATTTTACTCTATTATTTTTAGAGGTAGAAATTTTAAAAAAAGAGGACCAATTGAGAGGCCTGAAATTAAACCATTTTATTTTTGTTGCGAGGGGTTGGCCCGGCACGGTAAGCAAGGTAATCTTCGCATCGGGCGCCGGCTTCAAAAGGGCGTCATGTCGAACGCAAAACCTAAGTACAGCATAAAAGGGGACGTCTTTTTTACGTTAGCATCGGGCGCCACTTATCCTAGGGCCGCCCCTGTTTGTAACCATCTGAATTTTAAATTCCTTTCAGAATCTGAGATATTTCAGTACCAAGAAAGCTGGTGAGAAACACAAGATTTATTAAAATTGTGAACCAATTGGTCGCCGGAAGCGGCTAGTATTAAATATTCTGAGTGTAGACGTTACAGCCCGTTGTAAATGTCTCCACTAAGGGCTTCATCCTTTAGTTTAATAATAGTACACAATACAAAACAACACAGTCTAATCCACGGCTAAAAAAGGATTGAAAAATTATTAGAAAAAATCTTAGTAACGAGATTTCAGCCTCCCAATTTACTGCTTCCACATATGGGCAACCTCTAGCTCGCGGACCGGATGGGGTTCGCCATGACTTTTGGACCGGCCAGCAGATCAAGTCAAAACTCCATATAAAACCTATATAAAACATTCACCATATAAATCCGAATTATACGGCCCGCTGGGGATCAAGACATCTGATAACAGTATGCTTATGTAAATGGTATCGAAACTAAGGGCGAGATTCATGTGAAACGCGTGCGATCGAACTCGAATCGAAAGTTTTGCAGTCCACAGTTCGAATGTTTTGGCAGAATGCTTCCAATGAAAAACACCTATCGCGCTGTCATGTGATCAAAACACGATTGGCTTGTTTCACTTGACTAAGAAACATTGATACCTTTTGAAGTTTCGCCTGTTCGACGCGAAAAACGTTCGAATTGTGTTTCACTTCAATTTTACCCTTATAGTTTGATTTCAATGGCGATTTCGATAACATCCTGAACTCAGGCCCACGAGTTCGCTAATATCGTAAAAGTTCTGCCCGCAACTTTTCAAAGGTTGTCCATACGATGATAAAATAAATGATTTGAAATCAATTTAGAAATGGATCGTATCTTTATAAATTTTTCATCGGAGTTTCAAAGATCCTTTCATTATAAACGGTTGTCCCATAGAAAAAAATCGTCAGGGTAACGACTTTTAAACATTTATCGTGAATTTGGCGGAATAAGGCAGTTAAAGTAGAATTCAACCTAGTGCCGATATAAAAAAAGAACTCTGAATTTTCATGTAACGTCACAGGATCTTTTTTCTCTCTGTGTATCACTGAAAAGGGTGTCATTTTCATTTAAATTATTCGAATAAGATGAAACCTTCATGCATTTTTGAAATTCGCATCATATGGATTGATAAAATACATGAAAAATCTTTATAGTTTTAGTATCTACGCGAAAGCACATTTAGATTTACGTTAGTTAGAAAAGATGAATAATAAATTCAGGCAATTTTTGACAGATTTACGAATAGTTATATATTAATAACTATGGATTGAGGATAATTATATTATTTACGTATATACCATCAAGGTGCTTTTGCGGAATGGCAAAGGGGATTGGTTTTCTCTTTTTCTTTCGCTGGTTGCCAGGACGACAATACGTATTTTTATTTATTCATTAGCTGCTACCCGGGACTTCGTCTGCGTCGGCTTCAGAATTAGGTCCAGAGAGAAATTAAGCATGCGTGAATAACAAATATGTTTGCACTACAGACACAAAAGTGACTGTATTTAAATATTATTTATTTTTTACTTATTTTAAATGGAGTACAACACATGGTTGTATACTTCATTCAAAATAAGAGAGTATGCAGAGTTACTAAATTTAGATTTTTGTACGCATTTGGCGAATACAGACAGTTATGAGAATATTTGCGAACTATTTTGAGCGTTCTTGTAAAAGAAATATGTATGCTGTTCGCACGAATTTCAGCCTATATTAATCAGGAATAGTGCAACTTCCTATAAGTGAAAAAAGTTTTGGAATTGGTTCAGTACTTACAGAGATACACAGAGCGTAATATAATTCTTATGAGTATCCCGGTAAAAGAACTATTTGTGATATACATAAAATGTTGCCTATAATACTCAGGGCCACATCAGTGGCTGAGAGGTTCTGCTCTCTAAACTGGAAGGCGAGAGGTGCTAAATCGCAGTCGAGCCTTTCGACCTTGCCGTTCGGAGTTTCCCTTGGTTTTCTCCAAAACCTCGCGTAAATAAGAGGTAGGATCCCTTAGAAAGTCCCGCCTTTCCCCCCCCCCACACACACACACATATAGAGGGAATTCCTTATATAGGCCTAGAACCCTAGTGCAGTCAATCGGTCTTAATTCACAAACAAACAAACAATAATACTCAGGAATAGTGTAACTTTCAATCAGTGAAAATAGTTCTAGAATCGGTTCAATAGCTACAAAATGTCCATAGATCGTAGAGTATTAAAATTATTTTGAGTGTCTTCGTAAAAGAATTATTTATGCTATAGGCATGAAAGTTTGCCTGTATGTCAATCCAAGGTTTAAGCTATCTTCATTCCAAATTTTATCCGAATCCGTTCAGCCATTTTTGTGTGATTCAGTCACAAATATCCAAACACAGAAACGTACACATTTATATTATAGGCAGGATTTGGAAATTTATGAACTTTACGGAACGCAATTGAACTTTTCTTTCTAATGCTTTTTAATGTAGCCTAAAACTAACGTAATTCCTATGGCATTTCATGTCAAACTTATACGATTCTGCAAATAGAATTTCTACTTTATTTCAAAAGCACAAATCATTTTTTACTGGCAAAACTCGCCAAGCATGACCCCTTAAAAATGGTTTTTAACTAATAGTTTAAAAAGTAATTAAAATTTCGAAATTCTAAGCCTCAGGTGCGCATTACCGAAGTCATGCGCTTATATGCTCAAATTTTCAAAGCTCTGTGTGCAGTAGATTTGTCTGGAAAACATTCAATTTTATTATTATAGATAGATAGATAGATTTGACGTCAAACTGGCATAATTTCCGTGGTATTTCATGTTTTTCAACTGCACGCGATACTTTATTGAACTAATAGCATTTCTGTTAGCTCAAAATATGAATCATTTTAAACGGGCGAAACTCGCAAAGCATGGCAACGTAAAAACGGTTTTTAATTAATAATTTAAAAAGTAATTAAAAATCCAAAATTCTAAGTAGCCTAAAACCTTGTCCGGGGGGGGCCGTGGTAGCCCAGTGGTTAAGGCGTTGGACTCGTAACCGGATGGTTGTGGGTTCGATACCGGAGTACCACTAAAGACCACCGTGTACATGCGGTGTACGTGCACGTTAAATCCGTGGTTCCGAAAGTCCTCTCGGCGGTCGCTAGCAGTTTCCGAGGGGTGCCAATACTCAGATGTTCCCCTACCTTCTGATGAGGTTCCAAATTGTGGCGGGAAATTCCGGGAAGGACGTATATGTAGCTCTAAGCGATACATTCAGTGACGCGAGCTGTCCTGTCTTGGCAAATATATAACCTTGTCCGGGGTCCTATCTATCTCTATACCAAAATTCATCATAATCGAATCAGCGGTTTAGACGTAAAAGCCTAGCAAACAAACAAACAAACTCACTTTCGCATTTATGATATTAGTTAGGATTAATGATATAATTTAATATCACGGACGCAAAAATTCCTGGCATCTGAAAATTGGTTGCTAAGACAATTTTAAATGTTAATATTTTAACTTATAAGAATTGAGTTCTTTTCGAATTTACTAGTTGATAACTATTTGTAAACAGCGGATTCGGTGAATTTATCTATTGTTTCTTATTTTGGTGAGGTGTTTTAAATTTGCCTTGCAAATTTTTAAAAATCATTGCAGAATTAGTTATTTTGTTAATTGTTTTAACATTCTGAAACCATTTCCTAAAATTGCTGCTATTCAACATACTTCATTGGTTAAAATAAAGTAAAAATTCACGAATCCGCTTTTAATAAAGGAAATATCTATAAATTTAAAGAATCTGCTTATAAATTCTTGTCAAAATAAGTCATTTGGAACATGTAAGTACATCATTACATTTATTTTACTTGCCAACTAATGTATTTTTAATAAATGTCTTCAAATTCCGTATTTGGTGCGTTTAGTGCTGAATTGTTCACATTAATTTAATCCAGTTTCTCTGGGAAGCCTTAAAATTTGTGCGCATACGCGATCACCGACTATTGACAGGAAGGTTCGCCAAAACGCGGCGATTGTTTACGTTGGCGCGAGTGGGGTCCTACAGTAGGAATCAACCACGATCAGGAATGTCACCAAGGCTTTGTAGAAAACGGACAGGAAAAATAAACGCGGACGTAACATGACGCAAGACAGAAAGTAAACAAAAACTTTCGGGGTAATGCAGCTTACTTTAGAAACTCTACGCTAGATAGCGGTGAAATGATTGAAGTCTTTAAAATTTCTTTTCAACTATATTTATTGAATAAAAAAAAGAATTGCACATACGAAATGTCGAATAAGCACGAATACAGTTACATATTATAATTATTTCTCTCAAGACCATATTTTAGGTCCAGCCATCGGCCACCGTACGTCTAGGTGAATCCGCGAGAGTAATATCGACTGCTACCTCTTGTGCAGCATTCCATAAGAAAATACCGGTTCGGGAAAATAAACGCCAATAGTACGAAGCGTTTGATCTTGACTAGTATTTATTGTCATCACAAACGATAATACACAGTCCAGTCACATTAATGTGACCACCTGTCAAAAGCCAGAATAACCACCTTTGGCAGAGCGGACCGCTGCGAGACTGTGCAGGAAGAGAGTCAGTTAGGTTTCTGAAGGTGTTCACTGGGATATTGAGCCATGCCGAATCCAGTGCCGTGGCCAGCTGCGCTAGATTGCGCGGTTAAGGATCCATGGCGCGAACAACCCTATCGAGGTGGTCCCACAGATTTTTCATTGGGTTTAAATTCAGAGAGTTTGCTGGCCAGGGGAGTACGGTAAACTCATCCTTGTGCTCTTCGAACCACGCACATACACTGCGAGCTTTATGACACCTCGGATTGTCCTGCTGGCAGATCCGAGCATTCTAGGGGAAAATAATGTGCATGTAGGGGTAGACATGGTCCGCAAGGACACACGTGTACATATGCTAATCCATCGTGCCGTCCACAATGATGAGTGCACCCAGTGAATGCCAGGAAAACCTTCCCAAAACCATAATGCTCCCTCCTTCAGCGTGGATCCTTCCGGCAATATTTGCAGGGTGTTTGCTTTCGGACGTTTCACGCCGTATACGCCAACGTCCATCTGTCCGATGGCGCATAAAACGTGATTCATCGGAAAAAGCTACCTGTCGCCACTCTGTGGACGTCCAGTTGCGGTACTGGCGTGAAAGTTCCAGCCTTCGTCGCCGATGAACAGCAGTCAGCATAGGTGCATTAAACCAGGCGTCTGCTACGGAGGCCTATGGGCAACAATGTTCGCTGAACCGTTGTTGAGGATACACTCTTGGTAGCCCCTTGGTTTATCTAGGCGGTCAATTTCTCAACCGTTGCACATCTATTCGCTCGAACGCATCTCCGTAGCCTTCGTCCACCTCTGTCATCTATAGCCCGTGGTGCACCACATGTGCCACGCCACTGATTTTGGGTAGTGCCATTTTGCCATGCGCGGTATACTTTTACCACGGCGGCAAACAAATAGTTCACAAAATTAGCCGTTTCCGAAAGCCAATAATCATGCCCTTTTGGACGTCGGATAAATCGCTACGTTCCAGCATTACGCCAACGATTGAAATATTTTCCGATGCCCTGGGACATCCTTTATATACACTCCACTCCAATGTGCTGCCACCTGACTTCTGTGATTCGTTATTTCACGTTGACATCGAAAGTTGGTGGTGGTCACATTAATGTGACCGGACTGTGTATAAACGGGAATTGATGCCTTCCGATTGTAAACGGGAAAATTGAGTCACTTGGAGTAAGGGGAATTTTTGGAAGAGTATGTGCAGTTCCATGAGCTCACCGCTTAAGATTTCGGCAGAAGTAGAATTCGGATGAAGAGATTTGATGATCATTCGCGTTCCGTTAACTAAACCTTTTCTGACACCCAAGATCCTAAAGAGCATGACAACTGCGCTAGCTTTCAAACGAAGAGTGTGAGGAGGTAAGACGCTCCTTTCGAACGAATGTAAGAATTCAACTGGGTATTGCATGCGCTTTCACTCTCATCTGCAGTTATTATAGAATCAAGACTATGATAAGTCATTTCAGAGATAGGAAACTGCTGGATGGTTTTATTGTTGATCTCGAAGCAATGCGAGTTATTGGACATTTTATCGCTTTGCTTTTCAAATCTTGCCCTGACAGATTCGCAATATCTGGCCCATAAATACGTTAAATCAATTCTACATGGCAAAGCATTTCTCTTAGACAGTTCTCATTCACAGTTCTGAGATCAGTGAATGATTGAGGACCTGGTACATTGACTAACAGAAGTCTCAAAGCGAATGTTTCCTGATGCTTCCGGCTGACAGTGAAAACTCTTCCGATTGCGAACCGTTTGTTCTTCCTCTTTTTCCAGCGATTTTCTCAAATATATACTCCTTCGGAATATTTTGATAAAGCGTATTACGTGCATCTGGATTGTTAGTGTTAAAGCTCGAAGAAGACGGTAAGTGTTGGTCTAGCATGCTCCTGTTGCATAATAGCTGCAATTTCAGCATCTTCTTGAATGTATACATTTTGGTGTCCTGGAAGGTGAACAGCAAGTTTCTGTTCACTGTGAGATTATGCTTGCAGCGGAAACTACAGAAGCCTCCAACACGCCTCCACACGCTGACATAGCGCATATTCAGGAAACTTGAGATTTCATCATAGTCTATTTGTCCATCGGATCCAACATTGACAGTCTTAACATTTGTACAATCATAGCCTTTACAGATGTACTTTTGCAGATATTTGACAGCTTTGACAGTTGAACGAACTTCTACATTGATATGAGCTTGGAATTTCCAACTCAAGTAAGGATTCTCGTTCATGAGTTTTCTTCATGTCCCAACCTCTTTCACCGAAAGGGGAAAGGAGAGGATATACTATTGGGTCTGTCAGCTGATGGAAAGAGATCAAATGATGCTATTTCTGTGGTAACCTGTTTCATCTCCTTTTTAACCTGTTTCATCTCCTTTTGGAAGAATTTTCAGATCGTAGTGGGCCGGTGGATCGCCATCTTTTGTGGTAAACACAGCAGCAATTTCATCAGCTGAAGGCAGATTAAACCTGCTTTTCCATTGATCGGAAATATCTGGTTGTTCAGAAAGCAAGAACATTCTTGTTTCAAAGGGGGGGGGGTCTTCCCTCACGCTGCGCAATTTCATTCTCTGCCATCTCTACGTCGGCCATCATCCTGTATTTTTTTGCTAATGGATTTACCTTCAGCATCATTTGGTGCAATTTAGCCATGAGGTTTCTATCACGCATGGGATTTCTGGACATATGAAGGTCAGTTGAGTCGGCTATATAAAGTTGTGCGTATGACCTGTCTCTGACATTTTCTGGATGCAGTTGACTAAACTTATGGTAAACCTGGCCATTAATCTTGAACAGATAAGGGCCACATTCGTTAGGTCGTACAGCTTCGTTGGCAACAAATGATGCAAACGACATCGCAGTGCTTTTTTTCCGAATATTCTCTAGGTAGCGACGTTTTTATGCTTTGTTATTGATCAAAAGTTCCTGGAGAAGCGGATCTCATCTGGTTTGAGGGAACATGACCTTCTTATCATGCAGGAGCTGTTGAAATGGTAATTATTCGTTGCGCCAATTTTCTCACAGTCAAAGTGTAGTGCTTTACAGAATTCACATTCGAGAGCAAATGGACCAAGGTCATAATAGGCTACCGGAAAGGTATCGCCAAGAGCACATTTCAGATGAGGTTTCCATGTTCGGATGCTATTTGACACGGTAGGAAGAAATTGAAATTCTTCTTCATCGGAAGATTTTGCTGGTTCTTGTTCTGAAAGGTTTCTAAAGCAATACCATTCGGATTAAGAAAGTCAGAATCTAAATTAATTTAAGCCATAGTTTGAGCATAATCAGTTTTCTCCAAGTTGGCAAGCATGATTACTATCTCAGTTGGCTGTTTTGAAGTTGGCGGTTGAGGACTGGATGTTCTGCGCCTCTTTGTTTGGTCGTAATTTAGGTTGTTTTGCCTTTCTCGTTGCGAGTATTCTTCATAGAGTCTTATTATAGCTGCTGCTTCGCGCTTTCTGACTCTTTCTCGCCTTCCAGTGATACTTTTTCTAAAGCATTTTAGCTTTGTCGACACGATAGGAACATTGAAATTCTTCTAATCGAAAAAATTTTCTGGATTTATTTCTGGGCCGGCTTCTAGAGTAATATTACTCGGGTTAAGAAAGTCACTATTACGCCGACACGTTATAGATCAGTGTTTTTGAAGCTTTCTACATATTTGAACAGCAAAAAATAGGAAAACTATTTCGTGGACCATCGTAAATCAAAAACAATAAATATTAGGCAAACATGTATTCTATGTATTAAAGCAAATGTTATAAAAATACAATTTTTTATTAATTTGTTTTGTTTTGTATTACGCCAAGCCCACGCCAGGGTCACCTGCGGAAAGGGGGAGTGCCTTGGGAAGATGATTTATTAAGGGATTATAACGCGTATTCAAGTTACATGTGGAGAAAACCACCCAGAACTCCAGATCTTTTGATCGAAAGCTGCGCGATAAATTCAAACGCGCAACCGTCGCACTTGAGCCACCCACCATGTTCAGTGTCTTATTCACTCGGTTATAGTGGGCGAATTCTTAAATAGATATTTTAATTAATATTTAGTTAATATATTTACATAACAAGACAAAGTAGAATGTATTTTTAGCTCTAAACTAGATCCATTCCCATCTGGGTGATCATGTGCCCAGCTCGTGGGGGGCGGATGTTATACGCATCACTCTCCTTGCACGCATTTTAAATTCGTTCGAGCTAAGAGCATTTTTGTTTAGTTCAGGCATGCTGTGTTTGTCACCTTAATGGAAAATTCGGAGATGCTTTTATCTAGCCAAGAAACAAGTCACGAAAACTCTTGAAACGTCAAGTTGAAAAATGCAAAATCCCGGTGGTTCGACTTTTTTGTCACGCAAATATCGGCCAACGTTCAAAACAGCAGCTTAATGTATTCCGAAGAAAACTCAAAATTGAATAATTCATGTTCGAGAAAACACCTGAGGTCAAAATTGCCTCTCTCCGCTTTTACCCTAATTGCGTATTTTACTTCAGAAGTCTTCACTCATTTCTCTCATTTATCAACTGATTGCTCAGAAAGCCTTAACACGATCTTAGGCAGCTCTTCCTATTCCCCACTCGTTGAACACAGATGTATGTTCCCTGCTATGAAAATGTTTTAAATTAGGTTCTGGGTTAATCTTAGGTTTTAAAAAAGTTCATGCTGTAGCGTTTTAGTCAAATTAATTTTTCTAAATATAATTCAATCAAATCTTTTACATGATCTCTTACTTTCTATACTTATGTTTAGTAAAAGTTTGTCCTAAAAACTACATATATAAAAAAGCTGTGTTTTTCAAAAATTGGCTTCTCCCACAAAATTACTCTCCGAGTGAACGATTGTGAAAGAAATTGCAATAATTTTGAAGATTTTCTTTTTCTTTCCTCGTAAACGTTTCTAATAATACTTTTTTTTTGTTGTTATTAACTAAAATTAACCAGGATATTAATGCAGTGAAACTTGCTCAAAGCTGACAGTTAAGTTTCACTTCGCAACAACTGTAAGCATGTTGACTGTTAAATGTGTAAAAAATAAAAATTTCAGATTTTCATTTTCTGAGCGATTTTTGAATTATTATTATTATTATTATTTTAGACTTAAAATACCCAAATCTGTCTTACACGGATTTGTTTAACTTTTACTTAATAATTTAAGGACACTATTTTTATATATATAAATGTATCACTAATTATGCTATTTGTTTAGTTAGTCATATAGATGTTATACTTTGCGATTTTTACAAAAATTAAAATTGCATAGTACATAAACACTTAACTTATTTATTTTTTTAATTAGAAATAAATGTTTGACAAATGCTCGCTAATGTTACGGACATGCTGTGCAGTAGAACTACTTTAATAGAACCTCTTCTTACTGGACTATTTCTAGAATAAAAGCTTATGTCTCATGTTTTCTTTATTATTCATTTTTTAAGTCTCATTTTCTTTCGATTATTTCAATTTATTTTTTAAAATTTAGATTAGTAAATTTTGATTTTACGTAATTTGACTCGATGGAATTCTCATACTCGTATTTTTTCTACTGAGTCATCCAATGTAATTTATTTATTCAAAAATAGTATGTTTTTCTTTTCACTACATTAAGGAAATATTTTCATCTCATATCTTTCCTAGTAAGTTACTATAGTAATTTATTTATTCAAAAATAAAAAACCCAGGAATTTTCTCTTTCATCGCATTAATGACTTTGAGGTTGAGTTTGAGGACTCTATTTCTTTTCTGTTTCTTTATCTCTTCCGCACTGCATTTTCTAATTGAAAACCAAGAACCGTGTTTATACATTTTAATTCCGAACAGTAGTATTAGAAACTAAAATGTTGTTAAAGAATAAAAGTAATTTATGTACTTCATTTATATTTGTAATCATTTATGCCTGTATTTTTTTCTCTTAAGAAACTTTGATTGCGAGAGTTCTTAAAAAATTTGTTAATGGAAATATACTGTGTAATGCATAAAATGCAGTTTTTTAAATTTGAATATTTTCAACTAGTTAAATGTTTTAAAGCTGTATTGTAATTTTCCATGTTTATTTTTTATGTTGAATGGAGCCTTACTTGCGTAAAATTATTTCCTTTAGAAAACTTTTTCCTAAATGTACTCAAACTAAACATAATTAAAATGGACTACTTTTAAGCAGGTACTACTCTCCTATTCTAATAAAATATTTTTATTAATTGGAATGGTCTGCTTTTCAGTAATTTAAATAATTTACAAATTTGAGTGTTTAAGTATGTCGAGAAAAAAATAGATTGTTGAAAGTATTCTAAGAAAATTATGCTACGAAGGTACGTTAAATTTGTACAAAAGGTTAAAATCGTTTTTTTTTTTTTTTTTTTTTTTTTTTTTTTTTTTTGCTATTAACTAAACGTTAACACATACACAGGGTGTCCATTGCTAACGGTGCGCTGTGGCTGTTTCCTATACCATTAGTCAGAGACACATAGTTTCAATTACAAAAATGCTTTTAATTGTGAATTTACTATATCAGAAACAGTCGAAGTCAATCAATCAATTCGATGAAAATTACGAAATTTAAATTTTTATACGGTCTCGCGGTCCTGTCAATTATATTTAGAAAGGTTTTTCTTATACAATTTGATACAAAATTAAAAAATTTTCGGCCTTTCACCACCACAATTCACCGAGTTATGAAGCAGCAAAAATTTTGACTTAAATCACTTTTCCGTATTTAAAAATGTCCTTTTACGGTAAACCGTTAATAACATTATAAATATTGAAATTTTTAATCGTAGGTTTTAATTTCATTTTCTGGCAGGATGCGGAGAAAGAAGCAAAACTAATCGTAAAGTACTAATCTCTAAGCAGAGGGTTACAGCCAAGCTCCATAAAAATCTATCTGGGATCAGATGTACGAAATTGCGTTTGTGTAGCATGCAGATGGTAAAATCGAGTGTGCTACGCGAAGTACAGGAAGACTTTTCGACACGGGTGCTTATTTGCATTGCAGTCGAAGAAAGCTACTTTGAGCAAATGTTACCAGGGCCGGATTTAACCTTTGAACCACTCCGTGCAAACGCAAACAGTTGCGCCCCTATGGAAATACTGTAAGCTAAGCATTCTTAAAAAGAAAAAGGCTTTATGATCTTTTTTTAAATTATTCATTAGTGAACGCCCCTCCCTCCGAAAAAATCAGTGTAATTCAGTAATTCACACAAATACATTAAATTTCACTTAAAAATACTTGACTTAATGACAAAAAATACAGGTGATAGGAGTGTATTTCAGGCGAATCTTTTTTTTTTTTTTACGAACTTTTAGTTCAGAAAACTCTTTAATTAATTTAGAACTATCTAAACTGTTGTTGAGTTCGGATTCATACTCAGTTTCTAACATAACAAGTTCTGACAATTTTCTTTTTTGTGATGTAGTTGTCCACAAATATTTTTTTGATTAATTTAAGTTTTGAAAAATTACGCTCCCAAGATACAACACTTATAAGCAGAGTTAGTAAAATTCTTAAAGCAATCTTCAAATTTGGAGCAAAATTCATTTCCGTAATTAATTTTGCGTCTTCCAAAGGTAGTACATCTTTATCCAAAAGAAAACACATCACTGATAATTCATCACAAAGTTACAAACTGTATATATCGGATGACTCTCCTTCAGTTAAAATGGTTCCAAATCCTTACAGTTGGCCGGAATTGCATCTTTTACTTTATGTATATTACAGTCGAACCTCGTTAAGATGAAATAGAAGAGTAGGGAAAATCTTTTCGTATTAGCCGAAATTCGTTTTAACCGATAAAACAGCAAAAGGCAAGATGTGATTGGGGAACTGCTTTTCTTCGTCTTGAGAGTAATTTCGTGTTAAGCGTCTTCGCCTTAAAGAAGCTCGACTGTATATAAAAAAAACAGAAGTAACTATTATGATGCTGAAGCTAAGAAAGTCCTTGTTCTAATGAATTGATTGCAGTGTCAACCTGGTGGTAAAATTTCAATTTTATATTGTTCTTATGCATCAGTTATACATTCATCAAGCTTTTCATAGTCAAATTGTCGTTCTCGCAGACGCACTTCATGTCTTGGTAATGATTCGAAATTCTTATCTGCATCTAATTCGGGTGCCATTCAGCCAGCATTGACAAGGATTCCATTAAAGTGATTGTCATAAAACACATATAATACACAAACACATAGACTATACATAAATACATAAAATTAAATTAAATTGTTTCATTAATTTTTTTTTTCGGAAAATTTTCGAATAAATTCAGAAGATCCACCGAGATTTTTTTTTTCTCAGTTTGTTTAGGCAATTTTGCGCCCCTGGATTATTTTTATTCGGTGTCGGGGCACACACCAACGGAGTGTTAGTCCGGCCATGAATGTTACGCCAACAGGATTTCTAATATAATTTAAGATTCTAAAATGCATTTATTCGTATTTTTAAATGTTTCATTTTCTTATTTAATAATGGAGGGAATGAAGTTTCTTATTCCCTTGTTTTTTTAAGTTATTTAACACAAGTTCAGTAAGTAACTCTAAAAAAATTATTTTCATATAAGCTATATTTTTGTTAACTTATTAGATACACATAGTTAAGCGTTAATCTTCTTTATTGCTATCTACATTCTTAAAATAGTTAATGAAATTGCTAATAAATATTACAAGACTCAAAACCATGTACATTGATTTTTCTCAAATACATTCTGTATGCAACACTTATTTTGCAGCTCGAAACGTGCTCTAATTTTAAGCAGCTGAAAGTTGAAGAATTTCAGTGGTAGAAAGATGATTTTTTTATTGTGCATGAAATTGTGCAAAGAAAATTCTTCTAAATATAGAGGAGAGGAGGGTATTATGGAATACCAGTTACATTTTTAAATAAAACTTACAGGCTTTTGATAAAGTCCCCAAAATCATTATAATTACATACTAAAACTATGAAATGTCAGTTCTAAAGAAAATCAGTTGTAAAGTAAAACAAGAAAAGATTCATTTTCTTGTTATAGAAAAATTTATTTTTAAAAATGTTACAAATCGAGGTTAATATGAAATAGTCGGGTAACATGGAATAGGTGCTTTAAATCGTTAAAAAACTAATTATACTTAATAAAACATAGTTATTTTTAAGGATAAAATCATATTTTAAGAATTATTTTCAGATCATTTCTGCTTCGAGTCTGTGTACAAAAGTAGCAGACGTAATCTTCTTTTTCTGCTTTGGTACAATCAAGGTGAGACTACAGAGCTGAAGCATTGAATCCAAATTTCGCCTCGTTGATTTTCGGAGAATTTTCTGTCGTTGTCCTTCCGTTCCTGGAAGCCAAATGTATACAGAGGATAAATTCAGCTTCTTTGTTTCCGGTTCTTTATTTGATGGCATGAAATTCATTACAATATTACCTAGTATTCCATAATACCCCACACGCCATCTCTAAGAAAATGAACCTTTAAACTGATGGGCGAAACCCTGTCAGCTAAAGAACAACCACAGTACAACAAACTACAATTCTTTTTGTGTGCATTGTGCGTAACATCAATGGTCAAGTTACGTGTATACTAGTAGGTAAAAATGTTTGAAAAATTCTCTTAAAAAACACAAAACACATTTAGAGAGGTACAACAACTGTAAACAATCAACTGTCAATGCATTGTAACCTGGGAACCTTTCTTGAGTAGTTCATGGTAGTTCCACGAGCCAACAGCCACTCACAAACCCGAAAACTCGATATTCCATATTTCCCGACTATTCCATAAAACACTCCTCTCTAACTGATAGGACCGGGGGACCGTATAAAACTTTAAATTTCGAAATTTTTATTGGAATTGATTTCGATTGTTTGTGCTATTATAAATTATACTAGCGGCTACCCGCGACTTCGTCCGCGTCGGCTTTAGTATTAGGTCCCGAGAGAAACGAAGCATGTGTGAATAATAAATATGTTTGCGACTAAAGAAACTGCATTTAAATATTATTTGCTTTTTACTTATTTTAAATGAAGTATAATGCATTTAAAATAACAGAGTATGTAAAATTACTAAATTTAGATTTTTTTCAGGCATTTGGCCAATAGAGACAGTTACGACAGTATTTGCGAACTGTTATGAGTGTTCTTGTAAAAGAAATATTTATGCTACATGCATGAATTTTAGCCTATGTTAATCAGGAATAGTGCAGCTTTCTATTAGCGAAAAAGTTTTAGAATCGGTTCTATAGTTACAGAGATACCCATAGAGCGTAATATATTAGAATTATTTTGAGTGTTCCTTTAAAGGAACCATTTGCGCTACATGCATTAATTTTAGCCTATAATACTCAAGAATAGTGTAGCTTACTATCAGTGAAAAAAGTTTTGGAATCGGTTCAGTACTTACAGAGATACACATAGAGCGTAATTTAATTCTTATGAGTATCCCTGTAAAAGAACTATTTGTGATATATGCATAAAAGGTAGCCTATAACACTCAGGGTCCCCCCAGTGTCTAAGAGGGTCTGCTCTCAAACCTGGAAGGCGGGAGGTGCCAGGTTCAAACACCGGTCGCGCCTGTCGACCTAGCCGCTCGCAGTTTTCCGTGTTTTTTTCAAAAACCTCGCGAAAATACGGGCTAGGATCCCTTAGAAAATTCCACACAGAGGAATTCTCCATATACGCCTGCCTAGTACCCTATAGGCCTAGGACCATATAGGCCTAGGACTTTCAATCAGTGAAGAAAGTTTTAAAATCGGTTTAGTTGCTACAAAATTTCCATAGAGCGCAATGCATTAGCATTATTTTGAGTGTCTTTGTAAAAGAATTATTTATGCTATATGCTTGAAAGGTTGCCTGTATATTAATCCAGGGTATAAGCTATCTTCATTACAAATTTTTCCAACCCTTTTTGTGTGATTCAGTCAAAAACATCCAAACACATAAACGTACACATTTATATTATTTGTAGGATTTGGAAATTTACGAACTTTAAGAAACACATCTGGACTTTTCTTGGTACTTACCTATTATCCCGGCGGTCATTCCCGCCAAACTATTTTTTCGTCAAATGAGTTGCCAAACTGTTGCCAATCGTATTCAAAACCATTAATAATTCCATGTGCCGGGCTTTTATCTCGGCAAAATATCGCTCGTCTTGGCGGACCGCCGGGATAATACGTAAGTACACTTTTCTTTATTTATGCTTTTTAATTTGGCGTAAAATCAACATAATTTCCATACTTATTTATGTTTTTCAAATGCATGTGATTTTGCAAATAGAATATCTGCTTTATTTCAAAAGCATAAATCAGTTTGTGCGGGCGATAAAACGGTTTTTAATTAATAGTTAGAAAAGTAATTAAAATTTCCGAGCCTCAGGTACACTTTACCGAAGTCATGCGTCCAGGCATGCTCAAATTTTCAAAGCTCTGCTTTCTGTCGATTTGTCTGGAGAACATTCATTTTTATTATTAGAGATAGATATATTTGGCATAAAACTGGCATAATTTCCGTATTATTTAATGTTTTTCAGATGCACGTGCTTCTTTATTGAAGTAATAGCATTCTTGTTAGCTCAAAACATGAATCATATGATACGGGCGAAACTCGCCAAGCATGGCAACGTAAAACGGTTTTTAATTAATAATTAAAAAAGTAATTAAAAATCGAAAATTCTAAGTAGCCTATAATCAACTCCAGGGTCCCATCTATATCTAAACCTAAATGCATCCTAATCGATTCAGCGGTTTAGGCGTGAAAGCGTCATAAACAAACAAACAAACAAACTCACTTTCGGATTTATAATATTAGTTAGGATAGTTTGAAGCATTTTGCATTTGCAACTATGTGTCTCTGACTAACGGTTTAGGAAATAGCCATTGGGCACCGTTAACATTGTACACCCTGTAAATATACAATTTTGTACTACTTTTATATATAGATATATATATTAAATCCAGTTGGTTCTTTCAGAGACTGTTGGATTATTTTTGAAGGTAAAAGCGATACTGAAAATACAATTTAGACTACAAATAACTTGAATGAATGATTTTAACGCATGTGAATTCGAGAAACAACATATCTACCAAAAGTCCATCCCCAAAATTAAAGACATTGACAGAATTCTTCTTCAAAATTTGTGCCCCCATATGGTACTAGATTAAGTGCAATGGGACGATAAAAAAGCTGCAAAGAAAATTTGGCTGACAAATAGAAAAATGCATTACTTACCTGAAGATCTTAAGTTTCTTTACGTCGGAATCAAACGCCATGACTTCTGGGGCCATCCAGAAAACATACTAGTCTATATGTTGGCAGACATGCGAGAAGATGTTCGGCAGCAAGCAGCCAAAAGAATCTTGGAAGCAAGGGTTACGCAAAGTAAACCATTCAGGAAATTGTTACGGAAGTTTACACCACCAAAGATGAATTTCAGTGCCGAAGAATACACCGATTTAGTGATTTGGGAGAAAGAAAAGATAACGTCACCTCCAATTCTTGTTAGGCTTACCAAAGAAGATCTAAATAACAATATCACCGGAAATGAAGATTCATTGAAAAACCTCCAGTTATTCTTCGACTCCACAACGAAGCAGTGAAACGACAGATGAAAACGACACACATGATTCGCTGCTGTATGCTGAAGAGACACCCGATACGGCTATATTCGTCGCGCACTTAATTTAGTCTAGCTGGAGGCACTCGATTTGCGGACACCTCCACGTGGTGAGTTGTGCATAGTTGGTTATTCGATGAACCGAGAGCTACAATTATTCCCTCTCCACTAAACAGACGCAGAGTAAAAATTTATTGGAAAGTAACTAAATAAAAGCACGTATTGACTTAATACATGAATCCCATAATTGGTAAAAAATCCCCTATATTTGGTGATTTTTGTTGAAAATTCATAGCCTTTGGAGGAACTCAGACATACCAGACAACCAATACTAGTCGCAATACAAGCAAAAAGTCGTATGACTTTTTCCGAGCACTTCCAACTATGGAATAGTTTGCAAATGTCTAGGAACGTCTAGAAATGTTTTTATCAAATTTCACATTTTTAAGTAAAAATTCAAAACTTTGAGTTGAATGCGCAGGGTGAAGGCTTTCTCTGACAAAGTTCGTTTTCTTTTTGGTTGAAAAAGACCACAAACCACATACTTACCACACTAAGGGCATAGCAATTTCGAAAAATATGGATTTTCGGCCCACCCTATTATACAGGGGTCGCAGTCGGTCCTATTTTTTTTAAATTCCTACCTCTACAAAGCAGTAGAGTAAAATGTTCTGCTGCTTCAACAGTTGTTAAATGTTCTTTCAGATGTTAAGGTTTCGCTTATTAAACCATTAAAATATTGGGCTATGTAAATAATTTTAGAAAAAATAGTACCGACTGCGTGGCCTGATTATATTATTACAACAAAATTTGCAAAAAGTGAAGTTATTCCTCAGTAATTTGGTGAAACACGAATGTCTAAAATTTGATTTAGCCCAGTGCTTGGCGACTTTTTTTAGTCTGTCGATAAGTAAGCGAAGTTTTGTAAATTCCATATTTTAAAGCTGTAGAAAAACGAACTGAACTGGGCAAGTTTCAATCCAAGAGACGTTCCACAGAAACCCGCCAATTAGACAATTTCTTCACAATCTCCCGCCACGCAATATGCTAAAGCAAATTTTCTCTGAAAATATTATTGAAGAAATACCTTAGCAATTAACCTCTTCCCAGCGGGGAAAATTTTGGACGTGCTGTTTCAGAAGGACGGGAGCATCTTAAACATGCTTTCCCCCATTTTTGACTTTTAGCTGAAGCTGCTATTTGTGCAACAATCATTGATGGATCACCCTTTCCCGCCCCCGAAGTAAAACGACTTTTTGAACAAGGGGATTCCCTTTACGTGTATATTCTCCTTTTCAGGAACTAGGGTGCAACTGAATTGATGGATGGGTGTGGATATCTCTCCCCGTCGGTCTAGTACAGGTGAACAATTACAGAGGGGGAAAGCATTATTTGGTCGAAATGGGAACCATGCTCGTCCATTAAGGTGTTTTACGGCTTGGTTGAAAAATCGACCGCCCGCCCTCAAAGGGTTAATAGGGAATGAAAATAATATTCGTAATGAAGTGTATGGTAATATTTCCGAATACATACTCTCAGATAGCATATTGAAGTCAGTTATTATGGAACCTAAAAATGATGATTGAACTTTTATAAACGCTGACTGAATCGAATATCTGATGAATAGAGAACATATCACCATAGCTATGACAAAAGAATTTGCTATGATGACAATGAAATCAATAATTATCCAGAAGAGTTTTTGAATTCTTTGAATATGGGTGTTTTTTTTTTTTTAGCCGGGAGCAAGTGAAAAATTTCCAAATAATCGTGATCTGCGCCAAATGCTTACAAACCTAAAGCGATTTCCAGTACATAGTTGTTTAGCCCTTTCCATATTTTGCAAGTTTAATTTAATTTCATATTTTAATTTAATTCCACATTATGTAACCAATAAACATACAAATTTCTTTTTAGTATATTGACATTTTGTTATACATTGAATTTTGCACATAAATACTATTTTATAAACGGATTAAATTTTTCGGCTTGGTTTTGGGGAACGACGATGTTTCAGAAGTAGTCTTAAAACGTTTCACAGTAAAAAAGCAGCTGGCGGGATTTGTGCCTGGCTATCGGAAAAATGTCATAATTCGCCACCACATAAGTTAGTATTGAAATTTAATTGCATCGTTATACTAATCAGAAACTTAAATACAAAGGAAGCATTAGTCAAGGAACAAGAATCGCATCAAGTTTATATACCGTGATGCTATTGATTGAGAAATTCGAACTGGAACCGCAGGCAATAAAAGAATTTTAATTCCACTTATAAAATATTCTGGTACTATTTTACCATAGCCTTTCGGATAACTCAATTTACAAATATACCTGTATTTGTGATGACAGTAAGTAAATCTCAAGGACAATCATTCAAAAAAAGTTCAAATTTATTGAGGCAGCAAGTTTTTACATATTGTCAATCGTACGCCTCAGCAAGTGGAGTTCAATCATTCGACGGTTTAAGATTTTATAACTCCGAACATAAAGGGCCTTTAGCCGAGAACGGCTCCAGGCTGTATTTTCGAAGGGGGTACACTAGAATTTTTATATTAGACTAAATTGTTCAAAACGCAAACTGAATGTGTGGAATCTTGCGGAACGTGTGAAATCCAAGGTAAGGGGAGATGACCCCTACGACCCACTCGCTGGAGCTGTCTTCGCATTTAGCAAAATATGATAGAGTTTTTACAAAAAAACACCGTCATCACAGAAAAGTGTGGTGTTTGTAAAGTGAAATTGTACAACAGGGGCTAAGACAGTCTCTTAGCAAAGGTGGTCACTTTAGTAAGTTCCAGTTTATATAGAATGGTGAGACATATACTTTGACAGAAGAACTTTCACGCTCAAATTAAAATATCTAATGCTTTATGGTCGAATTTCGACTACTGGCAGACTACTAGTTATATTAATTTGATATCTAATTTCATAGCAGATCCTATGGTTACAGTACTAGAGTCTAACTCATTATGTTCACACACCATTTTCAGGAAATCTGCGATGTGTTTCTCTATTTATAAATTTACAAACCAAAACTATATTACAAGTAGAAAGCTAAATTTAGAGTACTAATTTAGGCACATTGTATCTCTCACGGTCTGAGAAAAATTCAAAAATATAAATTAAATCATATATATTATTTCTCAAATGTGTTTTTTTCTAGCGCGTCTAGAAATACTTGACCAAAAAAATTTTTTAAAGTACCCAGTTAAAGCTTATAATGTCTACTTTTGACGAAAAATATGCAAAAATTCGGAAAAAAATCTTTTTGTTAATAAAAAAATTTTAAAACAAATTATATATATTACTAGCTGAAGTACCCGTTCTTCGCACGGGAATGAATGGACTTTTTGATATTACGATTTGTGGTGATTACTATTTATTGTAATAAAGAGATATAGCAAAATGGATATCGCTTTATATTGTGTTCAATAACCATGCATACCGAGTTTCAAGGCAATCGTTTGTACGGTGCAGAAGGTCATGCGGCGTAGCGCAATCTAGTCGCGAGATTTAGCAAAACGGATACGGCGGAAATATTCTTTGCATTCAGATATCGATGAAAACGAAATTTCAGGACGATCGGCTGGACAGCCCTGTGAAGTTCATGTGTTGACGCGACATCTAGTGGCAAATTATATAGGAAAATGGATAGCGCCAAACTCTTCCCCGTGTTCAAATATCTATGTATACCTATTTTCATAGCGATCAGTTGCAGAGTCAAGAAGTGATGCACTGCAGCGCGATCTAGTGGTTAATTAAAGTAATGATTTGCTACAGTGCCGTCAAGTGGCGAGTTATAGCAAAATGGATAACGCCAAAATATTCTCATTGTTCAAATAGCTATGTATACTGATTTTCATAGCGACCGTTTGAATGGTCAAGAATTTGGCCTACTGCAGCGTCATCTAGTGGCGAGTTAAAATAATAATGCATTGCAGTGCCATCTAGTGGTGAGTAACATCAAAAGGAACACAGTTAGAATATATTCTTCGTGCTGAAATGTGTAAGTATAAGACATTTTATGTCGATCGGTCGAACGGTATAGAAGTTGATGCGTTGCAGCGCCATTTAGCGGCAACTTACAGCAAAATGGAGAGTGAAAAATATTCTCCGTGTTCTAATATCCGCGTGTACCAAATTTCATCGAAATTGGTTGGACGATATTCGCATAGTAAACGGCTAAACGGAATAGAATTCGACGTTCTGCTGCGCCACCTAGTGGCAAGTTAGAGGCAAACGGATAACATAAAAATCTTCTCAATGATAAAAGACTTAGGTGAACCAAATTTCATGGTGCAACGGTGCTAGAGTTTTTCAACCTCATACACACATACCAACATTCATTTTAATCTATAACCAGTGTCATTATATATCCCAGTCTCAAATAAAATCCAGTTTCAAATCTAAGCCTCGCCAAAGTGCCAACATACGCCATTGTGCAAGCGTTTTTTCAGGAAATCATTCGAAGCATTGACTAAGCAGCAATATGGGAAATGGTTCGACCGCGAAAAAGTAAAGCAAGCCTTTATTTCAAAAGTGGAATCCCTTAATACAGCCGAAATTTTTAAAATTATCAACTATAACGTGTTTTATTCATCGTTACTCCGATGTAGTAAATGAGAAGATTTCAATTTTCTGAAATTTCGCGGAATTCCCCCAACTTAAATCAATGTACTCATTTGGCGAGAATTCTGGAGATAGATCGCTTGAAATCCCTTAACAACTGCATTATTTCTTCACGGATCATTAAAATTTAACGCTGTATTCTAATAAAACCTTTACACTTGTTTTCAAAAATCTATTTCCTTAAGCTCTCAATAAATTGCGCCAAGCCGAAATCTGTGCAAACCGCTAGAACTCACTTTCTCAAAATCGGCATTTGAGCCATTTTATTTTTTCGCCAAACTAAAAAAAATTACCTATTAGCCTCGGAAATCTTCAATTCTTATTGTTTTGCGTATAAAACATTTCATTCCTGCTCCAATTTCCCATGCACACGATATTATAATTAAAAAAAAATAACCTTACGAATATAAATTAACAAAAAAAAAATCATTATTATTACCCTCCGCTAAAGAGGGTAATAGTTTTGGGCAGACAAATAAAGTCGTGGATGATAATTGATAGTAAATAAAATCTTACAGATCTCACGGAAATTTGAAACACACCAAGATCCGACACATGATTGGAATAATGGATACTTGAAAAATTTCAAAGTAACTTTCAAAGAGTCTATTGTGGTCAGTTTTTCCATGCCGTCTGTACGTACGTACGTATGTATGTAACTCGCATATCTCAAAAACTATTGGTCGTAGAATGTTGAGATTTGATATTTAGGATTGTCCTATGATCTAGTTGTGCACCTCCCCTTTTGGTCGCAATCGAGTGTATAGTTTATGTACAGGACCGCCCAAAAGATTCGAAATACATTACGCTCTATGGGCCGAAATTCATTAAACTCGCCTAACGCAAAAACTATTATTCGTAGAATGTCGAAACTTCATATTTTGGATAGTTGTAACATCTAGTTGTGCACCTCCCCTATTGGTTCCATTCGACTGGATAGTTTATCTACAGGACCGCCCAAAACATTCGAAATACATTACGCTCAATGGGCCGAAATTCATTAAACTCGCATATCTCAAAAACTATTAGGCGTAGAATGTTGAAACTTTATATTTAGGATTGTTGTAACATCTATTTGTGCACCTCCCGTTTCGGTTCCATTCGACTGGATAGTTTATCAACAGAATGGCCTAACAGATTCGAAATACATTAAGCTCTATGGGCCGACATTCATCAAAGCGTTTTTTAGAGGTTTTGGGCTATTTCAAACGACGCAGGAGTGATATATGCTGTAAAGAGTTAGAATTTCTCCATTAAAAAAGTGTCTTTATCATTTACAGTTCTGCTACAGGAACACTCAAAAGATTTCCAATACATTACGGTCAATGGCAATTTTAGGGGCATTCATCCATTTCAAGCACAATACCGTCCTACCACATAAGTTAGGTAATGGTCCGACCACGGTCACGTGCCTCCCTCAAGAACTATGCCAAAAGTCGCCAAGCTTGGCGACTTTTGGTGTACGTGTGTGCATATTTAACTCTCAAATCTGAAAAACTGGAAGAACGGTTGGTTTCTCCCCGTTTGATTTACATGCAAATACATCCTGTACATGGCTGCCAATACAAATTAAAAGGTTCTGTCAAAAAACCTCTTTAGCGGAGGGGAAACTAATTTCAGCTGAAGGCTGAATATTTTTTTTTCTTTTATTTTTACTTTGAGAATTTAAAACATCTTATTCGGCAAAATCGCCAGACATGGCAACCACGATCCTTATTTCACACTTTTTTCACTACAGGGGTTACAATTACGGAAAGCTTTTTGCGTGGAGAACATAAAAAATCTCTTAAATTCCGGGAACGGGTGGACTTTCAAAGTTTTAAAGTGGACTATGATTTATTCTATATTATTTTACATATCTGTGCAAAATTTCAGGCTGATATGTCCATTTTTGTGGATTTGTATACAACTCAAATCCACAAACAAACAAACGAACAAACAAACAGACAAACAAACAAACAAACAGAATTTCATTTTTATTTATAAGAAGATTTCTCAAAGGTGTTTTTTTCTGGCACGGCTAGACGGGGCCTTCGCAATTAGTAACGGGCCTGTGCGTGTATTTTGATGAGCCATCCAAAGAGGCCTACGGATGCTCGAGTCTTCCCGTACACATCAGGCATTTCTTAAGCTTCCCAGTGCTTTCAAACGTTATTTAATGTAGTTTTAAGTAGTAATTGTGTTACTAATTCAAGTACGAACTCATGATTAATTTGTTTGCTATGATACATATTGACATAAAGAAAATCTATACTATTAAAATCTGTGCGCGTCTGTCTGTGTGTGTGTGTGTAACATCATCTCCTCCTAAACGGCTGGGAGTTGAGTTTCGGACGAGGTATCCACGAATTCGGAAAATTTCGAGAAAGAACCTCCGCTAATTTAAATTTCGAAATTCGAATTAGTTTAGGAGATATTGATAAAACCCCCCATCAAAAACGCTAATTTTTGCTCTCTGCAATTCCGTGATTGTAACCCCTGTAGTAAAAAAAGTGAGAAATAAGCATCGAGGTTGCCATTTTTGGCTATTTTATTAAATTATTTAGACTCCTGCAGTAAAAATAAAAGAATAATGATTTTTTTCTGTTTAGATTATTTACAAAGTTATTTTTAATTAAAATATTGCGTTCATGTTAAATCAGAGCTGGAATTCAATGTTTTTTATGTGTTAAAGAAAAAGGGATTGAGAGATTTCCGAGACTAATATGTATATTTTTTAGTTTGCCGGAAAAAAAATGGCTCATTTGGCGATTTTGAGAAAGTAGTAGGTTCTATCGATTTGTACAGTTTTGGGCTTTCCGCAAATTACTGAGAGCGTAACGAAATAGTATTTTTAATAACAAGTATAAATTTTACGGCGCTATACTTCGATTTTTCATACAGAAATAATGCAGTTATTAAGGGGATTTTAAACGATCTATAGAATGTTCACCAATTTAAGTAAACTGATTTAAGTTAGAGGAATTCCGCCAAATTTCAGAAAATTGAAATTCTCGCATTTTGTACATGGTAGTTAACGGTGATTAAAACCCGCTATAGTTAATAATTTAAATAACTGCTGCTTATCATGCCTGCTTATATATGCCTGCATTAAATTTTGGCGATCAAACCATATAAATGATAGATAACTATTTCCCATTTTGATTGCTGTTAAATCAATGCTTCGAACACAAAAAAAATCTCGCAAAAGGGTGTATATTGGCATTTTGGCGATCGAAGTACTGTGTAATAAATACTTGATTCTTATTTGTTAAAGCAGCGCTACGGAAGTTTCTTTTACTAGAAGCTGTTAGAAAGGCGTGATTAATACTGTCTAATATATTTTTTGTTTTACGAATTGAAATGTTTGTTGATTCCTACTTTAGTACATTTCTTAGCAAAGTTGGCGAAAAATATTCAAATGTAGTGCAACTCTGTACATATTATTAATTCCATTCCACAATTGAGATGAGCCGATATCACTAGCGTAAGCATAGATATTTTTTTTTAATTCCGCCAAACATAGTATTGCGTATTGCCTTTAGTGTCAAGTTTAATTTGTGGTTTGAGCTATTTGCCATCGACTGGCGGCGTTAATTTCGCCAATATGGCAGTTCTAGCAAAGTAAACATGAATAACTCATTTCATGTTCTATTTTTAACATTGCTATAGTTTCCGTAGCAACGGAATCCATTGTTGCCACTTAAGTTGTTAAATTTTACAATTAAGTGAAACCACTCATTTCTACAGCTTTTAAGAATCGAAAAAGTGAAAACGCATCGATTGTGAAACAAACAGATTTGCACCTTAAAAATAATCGAAGTTTTTATGCAATTCTACATACCTTTAATTTTATTTCCTTCGAGTGAGGATGTCATTTTTTACGTCATTTTTGCTGTTTTGCTGGCAGATTATCCGGAGTAGCACATACCCTCTAATATATTTGCTCCTCCGGAAGCAAGAGCGTATGTCCGGCGCGTATTTGTGTAACCTCATTAAGTTAATCAGAATTTTCTGGTGTCACATTTTTTAGACCATTTTTTTACCGCGGAGATTCCGATCCTGAAGTATATTGATTAAGCAGGAGTAGCCAGAAATTTTTCATGGGAATGTTACGACTACTGCAACTCACATATATGTACACGTGTGTGCGATAAGGGAGTGAAGAATATACATTTTGTATGGCAAAAAACTCCGCTTGGGGGGTTGTGACCCCCTATCCCTTCCTTGGCTACGCCACTGTACGCAGCATAAGCAAGCATAAGTTGTCACGTCATGAAAAACCGTCATAGATGGCAAACTCCGAAGTTGTTCTGAGGGTTATACAAAATTTAAAAAATTTCTTTTAGTAAATTTTACTTTTGATACAGTTCGGATATTTAGTTTTAATACATTTCGGCCACCAAGGTGAGATGAAATATTACTAAATACGGCAAACCAGAATTTTCTTAACTATTGAATTTGATACTATGCAACTACAGTAGATTCCCTAACACGGTAGATGCGTTCCGTGTTATACGAATCCGTGTTGTACGGGTCCTGCGCTTTACTCCACCTGGAGTGCGAACTGCGCGGTATAATCGCGGCAAAACTTATTCGCGCTCCGTAAAAATACAATGATGTTTTTTGTTGCCATTCTAAGGGTATGTTTATTGCAGGAGCTAAGGAATCATAATATCAGAACATATGTCTCATTTCACCGTGCTGTACGAGTCTCTTTTAACGTGTTACACGAAAACGATCGTAATGTTTTCGTCGTGTTCTAAGAATTCGTGTTGTAGACCCATGTTATAAAGGGGTCAACTGTAATCTGTAAAAAATGAAAAATGAAATTAGTTATTTATTTAGGGCGAATTGACAGTGAGATAAACGTCACTTTTATGTAACAAGTGTGATACTGCATTAAGAGTTCAATAAGAGTAATAAGTTTTTTCTCAGAAGTTACATCACGAACGTTTTCATTTACAAAAGCGACATGATTTTTACGGAGCAGGGTACATTTTTGGCTTTTAAACGTAAATGATGCATCCATTGTTTCATGTACGTTTTTTAATTTAGGTAAAATTTAATAAAGTCGTGTGTAACATAACGCCCCTAATGCATTGTCCACGCTTTGAAAAATGCTAGATAAAATTATTGTCAACATCATGTAATGTTATTTATGTGGTATATACTATATATTAATGCTATAAATTAAACCTCACAAAGAGAATTACATGATGTAGAAATCGGGCATTTTTCGAAAGAGAAAAGTTTTGTCTGCATACCATAAAGTTCTTTCTTTTTTGATCGCCAGTCACATTGACGTAGTTTTTGTGTCATGTCTAAAATTTGCACTCATGACGTCAACTTTTAGTCACGATGCAAGTATTTTTTCACGTTTTGAGATTCCGAATTACTGGGTTTAATTCGAATTATGTATGTTTAAGCAAAATATGCGTTTCCCACCGTGCGGAGAACGGGTATGCAGCTAGTAGATGCATATAATTTGAAGGAAAAACAAAGTAGCGCTTACTCTCATGATTCACGATTGCTTATTTTAGTTTCACAAGTGGATATTATTTAATATACTTTAAAATAACTAAATACACAAGACTTTTTTGTAATGAATATTTCATGAACGTAGTCGTATTGCCTACGTTATTTTAAACAATTCAACATTAATCTTTAACAAATGATGTATTAAAGCGCATTTCAGTGTTTTCGGGATATCCTGTATACTGGAGAAAATTGATAAAATACGCTCTATAGCGCGATCCCTGAATTAATTATTCTTTAATAAAGACATTTCATGTAGTATATGTTATTCTTTTGTCGCTTTCTCAATCGAATTTAGGAATTGAGCAAGCATAATGAACGCTTGTACAAAATATTAACTACATTTGAAGTTTCTGTATAAACGGGCAAAAATCAATAATTTATAATTTACTGTATTTCTGCACTATACCAGATGTAAGTCTTAATCACGTAATCAAGGCATATATAACTGATAAATAACATTTTTAACTGGCAAAATTAAATTGTCTAAATAGTATCACAACGTCATGCTTATTTACAAAAATAAAAACTACTCAAGTAATACGATTTCTGATCATCATTATTTATAAATAACAGAGTAATTATTCACTAAACATGATTTACATACATATTTTTAGAATTTCTACATACATTATAAGCGTTCACTTACCTTCACATTCAGAGCAAAATGTTCGAATTTTAGGATAAATTTTCATGAAAGAAAATGGCGCAAGATTCACAAAACGATTACCTTACATCTAAAGTTCTTTAGTACGACAAAAGTATAAAAAAATTGTTTTAAAACAATAAAATAATATAACATTTATAATACTTAGAATAATAAAATAGAATACTGTGACTGGGGAAAACAGGCCTCAATGATAAACTCATTTTTAGGGATGGCAACTCATAAGCAGGCCCGTTGCTTAGCGATGGCCCCGGGCTAGATCTCTTTAAATACGTGACCAAAAAAAATGTAACAGACTCCATGGTTCCAGGAAGCCATGGAGTCAGAAGAATTGAATATACTTTCTTTAAAAATGAGTGGCAACGACAGATAAAAAATGTAAGAAAAATAGAACAGCTATGAGTTGTTATTATGTTTTTTTTTTTGTATAGATTGGATGAAGGATTGAAGGTAACTAGAAATACTTTTTTTTTTTTTTTTTTTTGTAAATTGTTTGTAAAATAAATATTTAAATGAGGATAAAAGAACTTCTTATTTTGTCTTTTCAATGGAGTCGTCTCATTTCGCCGGCAGAGTATTTTGTTCTACGCCATTTTCTCGAAGGTTTGGCGACATTTTTCTGGCGTTCCCGGGTGGGTGGCTTGAATTGAAACGGGCGCGGCTAGATCTCATTAAATACGTGACCAAAAAAATATAAAAAATACCCAGTTAAAGCTTATAATTTCTACTTTTGACGGAAACAGCGCCACCTGTTGGTGACACATGTTTTTTATTCTCTATGAAATGCAAAAATGTACAGAAGAGGACATTTGAATAGCCTTAATACTATCGATAGATATAGAGATCAGTGATGCAAACTGTAAATATATATACCACTATATATATTTATATATTGATATACAATTAACATTAAGTAGAGTTTCTGTATGCTTATGAGTATTAACTGCTAATATTGTTTTTAAAGAAGTTTTATAAAATAAAACAGTTAAAATAAATTCATTTCTGTTAAAATAAATGTCTACTTTTTGAATGATTTCCAATCAAACATCTAACTGACCCGTGAAAATATTTAACAGAATATTATGTACATATAGACACATTTATTCATTTTCACACTATAATATTTACAGGTGTAGTATTAAATACAATTATGTGCGAAATTTTCACACGGGTCAGCTAGTACTATATAAAAAAAAAACTCAGTTGTTCGAGCCTCGTCAGGGGGAGACCCCCCCCTGAATCCCCCCTAATTTTTTAGTTTCATTATTGCTATATTAAAACGATATTAATTGATTATGTCATTTCATCTCTCATCTTTCGTGTATTTTGCCTGGTAACCCTATGTTGAAATTTTTATGATTGTAACCTATTTATAGAAAAATAATGTAATGCATATTCTACAGCTTACGCAATATTGTAACAATAGATTAAATCTGTTGTGAATTAATAGTATTTAAATATATGTAAAAAATAAATGTGATGCATATTCTACAGCTTACAAAATATTCTACCATGCGTACGACTTAACGAGCGTACGACGTAAAAAATACATGTGATGCATATTCTACAGCTTACAAAATTACAAAATAGCCGAGTAAAAGCTCGGCTGTTCGAGCCTCGTCAGGGGGAGACCCCCCTAAACCCCCCTATTTTTTTGTTTCATTATTGCCATATTAAAACGATATTAATTGACTTTTTCATTTTATCTCTCATCTGTTGTGTATTTCGCCTGGTAACCTTATGTTGAAATTTTATTATTGTAACCTATTTATATAGAAAAATACATGAGATGCATATTCTACAGCTTACGCAATATTGTAACAATAGATTAAAGGTGTTGTGAACTAACAGTATTTAAATACATGTAAAATTATGTCGCATTTTTGGGACAATTTTCAATAAAGGGAGTGAGAGATAAATTACATAGTCATTAAAACAAATATTTTAAATATTTAAAATGATTTCGCTTTTACCGAATATTAAATCCCCAATTCTTTGTATTAAATTTATATGTGTGCTGTGCGATTTAGAAAAATGGTAAACTTAAAACAGTAATTGTATTATAATCAAAACGAGGCAGCTGAGATTTAATTTTACCATCCTTTCATCTAGAAGTATTGGTGTATAAATATGTACAGCTGCGGGAAAAAAAAGGCCCACTTGTACATTTTTCGGCCGTCGTTCGTCGCACAGCAAAGTTACAGATACCAATCGTTTACGATTGACGCACACTTTAATTTTCTATGCATAAAAATTGCATAAGGGGCCATCTATATATTAAAATTCGCACCAACTTTTTTTTCTCAATAGCAACCACTAGATTTCACTTCATACTTCAAAAATTTAGCTCATTTAAACGCCGGACACCAATTTTCAATAAATTTGGACAGAAAATGAGAAAATGAGTGAGTTATGAGCACCCAAAATCCCCCTCCCCCTATGTTAAAATATTTTTTCATACTTCAATTCATATCTGATATAATATTGGTAGTAAGAAGCTTATTTTTATTCGTACTATTAGAACTAAACGACCCAAACATAATTTAATGTTATTATGATTTTTAATAAATCATTAATATGAATTATGAATTATTAAATTAATATTCAAAAAAATTATGAATAGCGACCTAGCCAAATTTCGATGGAAATAAATGCAGAAATTAATATTACATGGCTGTGCAAAATTTCAAATTTTTACGTTCAGTAGTTTAATTTATATTAAATAAAATGTGTCATTTTCATGAGTTAAGGGACCATATATAAATTTATGAAAAAAAAATTTTTGAAAATTGTATAAAATAAATGTAAATTAGATTTATTTTGTGCATAAACACAGTAAAAGGTACCAGTATTAAAAATATCAAATTTTGAAGCAAATAAATTACAGGTTTTTACAGTTTGTTGGGGATTCTATAAAGCGTGTATTGTTGCGTCCGCTACCATATTCCCCCAAATAAAATATTTTCCAGCTATAGAATTAGATGCAGTAGATGTATGTCTTCTAATACAATGTCCTATTTCTGAAAAACTAACATCCTCAACTTTCCAGGCATGAATGTGACCTTTTTTAATATCGGAAACATTAGGTCTTTGAAATTCCCCATACTTTATCAAACATTCAAAATCACGTTTTTCTGTAAAAAAAATTTTCATCTAACTATAAATTTAAATACCGCCAAAAGTCTTAAGAATATTGCACATTGCAGGCGATAGTATTAAATGAAGAAAGTGAAATAACAAACACTGTGATAATATTGGGTCGGCAAAAAAGTAATTGAGTTTTTTACATGAAATTCAAACAAATAAATTTTCAATCATGAAACCATTCTTTAAGTTCGACCATAGCTGAGTCGAGCAATATTCATGCTTGTAGTCAGAAGAGCAGGGAGCAGCCTCTAACTCCTGCCAACATATCAGCTGTCTAAGAGAAACATCAAGGGCAAACAACACTGAATAACAATTTCAAAATTACAAAGATTTTCAAAATCCTTAGCACTCATTTTGCATTTTCCCTTAAATCATGTGTACGAACCAAGGAAGTTATGAACTCACGGGTCATTTGGACCACAGACTAAATATTCTATTCTACCCTTGATATTCTCAGTACAAAAAACTTTAAGAGAGATGGGAACAATATTTTCCTTGAAAATAATATTAATTTCTTTTAATTCTCGCGAGCGAAATAAATGAAAGGCGAAAAGTTCGGAACCTACAAATAGCGTTTTTCAATTTTCAGAAAGTCCCTTAAAAACGCGAAAAAATGAATTCGCAATATCTCCGGAAATTATCGTAGAAAATTGGTGAAAATTTATATTTAGGGTAATTTGAAGGTTTTCTTTCGTTTAATAAAGTCAAAATATAGGGTTGCCATTGAGAAAAACGAAGTTGATGCAGAATTAAATATGAAGACGGCCCCTTATGCAAATTAAATTTATAGTAAATTAAAGTACGCGTTATTTGCAAACGAATGGTATATATAACTTTGCTATACGACGAACGATGGTGAAATAAAGAGCAAGTGGGCCTTTTTTTTCCGCAACTGTACATAACAAGCCACTTTACAATTTTATTTAATAAGTCTGATTAATTTTCTTAATCATTTTAAACTTTATTAATGATCTTTTAAAGAAAAAAAATAAAAGGGGAAAGAACGTTACTCGCGCCTGCAACTTTTAGCTAACTCTAATTTCTCCGACTCTAGAAAGCAGTTTATTGTTCAGGTTTGAGTCATTGTGTTTTTGAAAACAGAGAAACACCACTATCAGACTACTGCAAAGGGTTATTTTTCTTCGAATGCTCTTGCAAAAAGAACAAAAACCTCATCGTTTCATGTAAGTATTTTAACAAATAATTTCCCATTGTGTAAGAAATGCGACCACATCTTTGTACCAAATATTGCGAATAACTGATAGAAACAGTTTGAGTTTGAAATACGTCATAGATTTGTTGCAAGTCAGATTTTGGTTGATCATGAAAGTCAATACAGATTGGAGTAACTTCAGTAAATATTATGAATATATGTAATCATATAATAATGATCATGGATATACGTGATGCATTTAATAAAGGATATATAATTTTTTTTAACCTGGTAGACTAACACAGGATGCATTTACAGAATTTGTTGCGAAACAAAAAGGCTTATTCCAGTTGATAAAGCTAAACTGTTATCTGGTAAATTTTCTTAAATGAGATATTCATTAAAAAATAAATAAAAAGCAACTGCAAAGTTGTTGATCTGCAATACTGTTGTTTCAAAAAATAATTTCTTACTATACAACTGTTAGATGTACTGGACTCAAGAATCATGTAATGAAAAGAAAATCTCAGGACAATCATTACGGCTCTCAGTTCATAAATAAAAAGTAAGGAACAGATGTCTAAGAACTCTAAATTTTTTATAATTCATCTTTCAATATTTCTTCGATTTGCAAAATTTCAGCTGCTTCATAAATATATTTTTCTATTCAGGAACCTTTTCATTAACCTGAAAAAAGTTATAATAACATTTAAAATAATATTCCATAAAATGTATAAAATAAAAAATCGGAACAATTTTTGATAATAATTATCAAAAGTTTATCTTAGATCAGCGTTCCATAAACTGTGTTCCATGAAAAATATATCTATGCTTTGGCCTATAATACATTAGACTCGAATTTATACAAAATGCAACGTTGAAATTCACATACCTTCAAAGTGCTCCATCACAGAACAAATTAGCAAAACTAATTAGGACGATTACAAAATTATTGATTTGAATCAGACTTATTTGTTTCTACTTCTTACTCCACCAAAAATAGTTTAATTTTTTTAATTATTAAATTGAATATAAGCATATTGTTTACTGCTAAAATTGAAAATGCTTTTAAGAGTCATTGCAGGGGCAAATCAGGCAGGGCATTTGCACAACCATCTCAGAATTTCATGAAATTTTTTCTTGTGTTGCCTTACACACGGAAAGAACAAATCTGAAATATTTTCGATTTACCTCTTTTAGTTTTGGAGTTACGGGGGGTCAAAGTACCCAAGACGAGTGACGTAGAAATAATTTAGGGCCATTTTTTGCCATTTTATTGTCTGAGCCAGTCACAGTCGAGACAATAAAGTGGCAAAAATGGCCCTAATTTATTTCTACGTCACTCGTCTGGGGTACTTTGACCCACCATTAACTCCAAAACTAAAAGAGTTAAATCAAAAATATTTCAGATTTGTTCTTTCCTTTGATAAGGCAACACAAGAAAAAACGTGGCTTGTCAAGACAAGAGTGTTTCGATGAACTGAAATCTTTATACAGCGATGAAGCACCATCCTACAGCACTGTAAAAAGCTGGTATAATGAATTTAATCGTGGTCAGTGTTCGATCCAGGACGAATTCCGTGCAGGTCGCCAAAAATCGGTTGTTGTGCCAGAAAATACCGGTGCCGAACGAGAACTGATTAAGCAAGTTTGTCATGTGACATACCATGAGATTGAGGTGTCTTTGGACATTAGTATGACAAGCATCAATAAGATTTTACATGAACATTTGACCGTAAAAAAGATTTATTCGCGTTGGATCCAGGATAATCTGGAAAACGCTCAAAAGAAGGCTCGTATCCATTGGTGCAAGGAAATGCTGACAAAATACAATCAAGGTGCATCAAAGGCTGTGTATAACATCTACACAGGCGATGAATCATGGATCTATGCATATGAGCCGGAAACAAAACAGCAACTGACTGTATGGGTCTTCCAAGACGAGCAAAATCCAACAAAAGTTGTTCGAGCAAGAGGCACATAGAAACAAATGATTGCCTGTTTCTTCGGCATTACCGGTCACATGCCGACACTGACGTTAGAGCAACGCAGGACGGTCAATTCTGAATCTTACACGACTATTTGTTTGCCAGAAGTCCCCGGAGAAATTCGAAAAAAGCAGAAGAAGGGACGCATAATTCTTGATCATGACAATTCGAGCTCTAACACATTGGCTCAGTCAAAGGATTTTCTGAAATGCCAAAATATCGAATTGATGGGTCATCCACTGTGCAGCCTTTATTTGGTACCCAATGACTTTTTTTTATTCCTATACTAAAAAATAAATTACGTGGACAACGATTTTGGACACCCGAAGAAGCGGTTGATGCATTCAAAACGCATGTTTTGCAGTTACCTCAATTGGAGTGGAAAAAGTGCTTCGAAAATTGGTTCAAACTCATACAAAAGTGCACTGATATTCATGGAGAATATTTTGAAAAACAATAAAACCTATTTCAATCATAAATGTTTGTTGTTTCATTATTTGGCCAGAAATATAAATAGCAACCCTCGTATAACTTTAAAATCAGTTTTTAAAAAATTCTGCGTTAAACATAATCCAGTTATGAATGTAAATATGCTACAGTTATATGAATGCTTTCCATTTGTGGGTACTCATACCATTTTTCTTCACCTCCCTTTTGGAGTTGGAGGAGGATTTAGGATATCAAATAAATGTTGTTTTAATTTTCTGTAGCTGTCCTCTCTATAGTATTCAAATTTTGAATTCTCAAAATGAACCTATAAGAAATTGATCAAAATATTATTCTCTATGAATATTTTTAAAAATTAAATGCAGAAAAAGAAAAACTATTGATATTTATTATAACAAAAATTTAAATCTTAAGAATTTATTTAACTTAACACATTACATACTGCATAGATATCTTAAGGGTGCCGCATAGAAATCTTAAGGGCTTTAAGGGTGTTCCACCTGAAAAGCGATCATCATCACAGGACTTTTGAACAGCTTTAAAAGCAAAGCAATGATGTTAAATACTCGAAAAAATTAATAATGTATGTTCACCCTATGCACTATGGACTGGCATTAAGAGTGAAGAATTATGTCTCGTGCAACTTTCATAATAAAATTCATAAGCACAAAAATGGCCTTCAAATATGGGACAGGGATTTACACATTTTTGGAAATGTCACGAATTTCATGTTTAGCATTTTTCCTTGACAATTTCGTACCTCTAATAAGTTCATTCATAATGTCAGTTCATAGTGCAACTTCTAAAATTTTCCGAGTCTAGCTCAACTCAATATTTTAAAAAGCTGTTCAAAAGTTACATGATTTTCAAGTGAAACAGCTTTAAGACATTTGGTAGAGACCACACCTTTTTGGGAAAACTCATAGTTACCAATCTTTACTGGATATAATTAATCACATTTTGTAAACAGCGCATAGTTTTCTGATACATTTCTTTCAAAGTAAACAACTCGCATATTGAGAGATTTCACAATATTCTAAACATTGTTTAGAAGAAGCAGTTCATTAAATTTCATAGGTGTTGACAGCTATCCAAACTGCACATTACTGATATCATCATAACTGCTGCAGATCATAATGCACTTCAGGCAGGGTGCGAATTGAAGATTTTTTCCAGGGGGAGCGGGGACATTCGAAAATAAAGAAAAATGGAGGGAAGATGTAAATGCTCTACTCACATAATATATTAGGTACTACATGACAAAAACAACTGCCGACATGTCTGGGAAGAGATTTAAATTCAAACAAAAGTTACCTCCGCTTTTTTATTGCACATATACTCCTGCCAATGTCGATTCTACGTCTATCTTCAAATTCGGCTAGTGGCATAACAGTGCAGTTCTTTCATTTCGCAGAGTTCCTTTGAAACCTGACTCCAGTTACAGAATGAGAAGTGGCATCAGGCATGTATATATCTATATCAAAGGGATGTTTGTAACTTGCTCTTTTGTCCAGTAAACAAAAGAAGAATTTCTATTCTTAATATCGTTAGGTACTGTTGAACTTGTAGGGAGATATTGACATTTCTCAATCAGGGGGATAAATAGAATCCCTGGCAGCAGGTGCATAGCCAAGGGGGTTAGGGGTTAGGGGGTCATAACCCCCCCATGAGAAATTTTTTGCCATACAAAATGTATATGCTTCACTACATTATCACACATATGTATACATATACATGAGTTGCAGTAGTCGTAACCCCGCCCCCCCCATGAAAAATTTCTGGCTACGCCCCTGCCTGGCAGGGATCAATTAATATTTTTCTAACCAAGGATATTGCATTCTTTCAGCCGGGGACGACCCTCAGTATTCCCCCACCCCCCATAAATTTACACCCTCACTTTAGGCAAAGCCGTAAACAGGGGGGAGGGGGTCATGGAGGTTATATCTCCTCCTGAAATTTTAGTCAGTACATTAAATCTGCACTGACTTTGGAGATCAATTACAAGCAAAACAAAATTTAGTGCTGGATATCCTCCCACCCTCAAATTTGTTTTCAGGCTACAGCCTGAACTTTAGGTGTTGTTTATCAATAATTATAACATTTGTATTCACAAAAACAAACTATCAGGTTGTAACGAAAGTTCTCCGCCAAATCTGCTTGAGTCAGCTCATGCAGCACCCAGTGATTGAACTTGTACATGAAGTTTATGTGATGCGTAGCATGGCTGATGGGCATGGCATTAATGTTTAACTCTTTAGCTAACTCTCAAGTGGTTAAATACTGATCTTCTTCCACAAGTTCTCACAGGTGGTCCTCATCAACATTAGTAGGCTAGCCAGATCTCAGACAGCACAGCAAACTTGCATCAAACTTGCAGCAAGCTTGATTTATCAAGTCAATAAGCTTGAATTGAGCTTGAAAATTTCAAGCTTGTAAGCTTAATGCAAGCTTGAATCAAGTGTTCTAGTTTACACTTGCCCAGCTTGCATTAAGCTTGACATTTCAAGCTTGAATCAAGCATGACATTTCAAGCTTAGTTTCAAGTTTTAAAAAAATTTCCTAAATACACGGAGCGCCGGTCGGCGAATTCGCCCCACATATTTTACTTTACCACGCATTTTCCCCCTCTACGCTGAAATTTCAATTTAATTTAATCTGTTTCCATCAAGTGTTCGTGGCTGGAATAGAACCCGGCACCTTTGGATTAGCAGCCGAGCACGCTATCGATTCAGCCACCAAGCCTTGTGCAGCTATGACTAAAGTTTGAAGTGACTTATCACGCTGTTTTCTCGCCAGATTGATAAGTGGGCGATGTGTTATTTGTTTCTTTTATTTTTCCATGGGATGCACCAAAATTAAAATAATGGGGGGGGGGAAATTTAGTTACCGGGTGTCCTCGCCAAGCGCCGACGTGTCGCCAAGCTTGGAGTTTGGTCGAAAGTTTGTTTACTTTAGCCGTAGAGTCAGATGTCTGTTGTAACCTGTGTAGATTGAGTTGAGGTGTTGGATGATGTTGTAGTTAGATGAAAAATCGCTCGGTGGGTTCATTAAACGATACCAGGATGTTTGGGAAAGGAATTTTGTGATTGGTTAAGGCAATTTAACTGTAATCGGTAAACCGAGGTTTTAAAAGGTGGAAATTTGAAATCGATGAGCCAGTTCTTGTTTTGTGTTATTGGTGTTTGGTGTGTGGTTAGTATATGTTGGTTATGTGGTTAGTTAGTAAAAGAAAGCGTTTTGGTGTTATGTTATTAGCTGTTGTGTGTTTTGGATATTTTTGAGGAGTTTCTTTAGATAAAGGTAAGTGTTTTTTTTAAAGAATTTTCGCAATTGCTTAAGGTTTTCAATGTGAATTGTAAATGTGTATAAGTAGGTTATTTAATCCACCGATGTTGTTTCAAGTTGAAAACGGGCCAGTGTTTTCCCAGTTTACATTAGCTGTATGACTAGGTTGCTTAATCCACTGAGGTTTTTTTATTTAAAAACGGACCACTGGTTGCCGAGTTTACATAGCTGTAAAACTAGGTTGCTGAATCCACTGGGGTTTTTTTAGTTAAAAACGGTCCACTGGTTGCATAGTTTACATAGCTGTACAACTATGTTGCTGAATCCACTGAGGTTTTTTTTAGTTAAAAACGGTCCACTGGTTGCATAGTTTACGTAGCTGTAGAACTAGATTGCTTAATATTCTGAAATTTTTTTAGTTAAAAGTGGTTTACGGTTTGCTCATTTTGAATTGTCTGTTACTGAATTTGCTGACATTTTTTAGTGTTAAGTATGGATGGTGTATTTTGTTTTATTGTTTTTTTTAGTGAAATATCTGTGCAATTTTAATGTGTTAAAGTGATTTGTATTTCCTGACAGTGCTCAACGTGTTGTATTATTTTATCGTATTCTAAAATGGTGTTTCACACGTGAAAAATTTGGCGACAAAAAAAAAGCGCCAAGTAGCGGGTGTTGACGAGAAAAAAAAGTCGCCAAAAATAGGCGACACCCGGTAACTAAATTTCCCCCAAATAATGTTATGCGTGATTTAGAGACTCTACTAATAGGGAAATAAACATAATATAAACTTAAGAGCAGCACACGTTTTAAAACTTTCAGTACCGCAATACTGCTGGCCAAAATCGAGACAAACGACTGATTTTGAAATCAATTTCGTGGTATAATTGTATTTTATTTTGAAAAATTTCCATATTTGGAAATATAGAATGGGTTTACTTACTTAACACAAATGTTGTGTTAAGTAATCTGAAATCAAAGAAACAGATAGTTAAACGTTACTTCGAAATGCTATATCACAGTTGCTAACATGTATGGAATACAAACACTAGTCATTTTTGTAAATATGTCTTAAAATAACAAATAATTGAAAAATTTTGCTATTTTTTAACGCTAAAAATTCTCTTTACAAATGTAGTTAGTTATTTTCCTACATATTGGTATGCTATACCAATATAGAGCATTTCGAAGAATTAAAAATAAGTTTAAATTAATTTATACAAATGTAAATTTGAATTATTTTCATTGTTCATACTTTATAATTAAAAAAATTATTTAACTTCTGAAATTTTTTTTATCCTTTGTAATTTTATTTTAAAACTACAAAAGTGTAAGATGTAAGATTTTTGGGCCCTAAAATCTGTAGGCCCTGGGCAGTTGCCCCGTTTGCCTTGCCGGTAATATGGCACTGGTAATAAAATAAAACACATCTTTTACGAACTTTCAGCAAATTTGAGGACGCTAGACAATTAATGTCCGTTCTCTTTCACAGATGGCGCCATCACTGCGCCCTTTGAAAGCTGAAATCGAGCTAGTATCACTTGTCAAGCTTAAATCAAGCTATATTTAAGCTTGACAATTCAACTTGACTCCTGCAAGCTTGCTGCCAGCTTAAAATGAGTTGAACTGTCAAGCTTGCATCAATACGTCAAATTCAAGGAAATGTCAAGCTTGATTTAAGCTTATGTGCTGTCTGGGATAGCTCTGCTCCTTGAATGTCATAGACCCTGTTTTTTAACTTTCAGTACCAAACCTTCACTGTGCCATATGATACAACATTAGAATCTAAATTACACACATAATTCTTTGACATTCTGTAGCACTGTTTGCAACAGATCTGTCACCCCCTTTTTTTTTTTTTTTTTTTCTCTTTCCGTTTTTTGACAACGATCGATGTATCTAAAAGCTCATCAGAATTGATATAGGACGAAAATAAAGTGTACCTTTTTGCTAGTTTTTATCATTAAACCGTCTTATTTTTGTAACCAGAGGCGGCTCGACAAGATAAGCCAGGTAATCATCGCATGGGGCACCAGCTTTGAAAGGGCGTCATGTCGAACTAGCAGAAAAGGGGGCGTCTTTTTTACGTTAGCATGGGGCGCCACTAACCCTAGGGCCGCCCCTGTTTGTAACCATCTTAATTTTAAATTCCATTGAGAATCTCAGATATTTTAGTGCCCTGCGACGCTGCACCACACAGTCACGTGCCTGTCGTATAAAGGCACTGGTGCCACACCGTGTGGATTTTCTTCCGCCCAATGAGCGCAGTCCTTGGAGTTTACTTTCCCTGTCAGGGTGAAATGTGCCTCATCCGTCCATAATATCCGCAGCGGCTACCTGCTATCTTCATCATATCTGATTAGGAAATAATTCGCGAAGTCGACACGCTGTTGGTTATCTCCAGGTGCCAACGCCTGGACGCGCTGGAATCGATAAGGACATATCCGCAGAGCAGAGTGCAGAATTTGGAGATCTGTGGTTTTCGGTACATCCAAATTGCGGGAGACACTTCTTGCTGTATGCAATGGACCTCTAATCGTATTATGCACATCCGCAACAACTTCAACAGGAACACGGGTTCTTCCGGATCGCGGTCTATCACGTGTGCATCCCGTTTCTTCAAATTTCTTTACCAAATTACATACACTTTTTACGGAACATGGGCCTCGTTTTGGCTTATGATTTCGACGATAAACTCGCAATGCTTTGGCAGCATTTTCTCCGCTCAGATAAAAAAGCTTTATCCATTCACCTCGTTGTTTCCCAGAAAGTGTCATCTTCTTCGCACGAAACAAGACGGATTAGCACGAACATGAAGAAACAATCTTCCCACACTGCTTATATCACAAGCAGTGCTTTGCAAGAGTGTTCTGTGATTGGTGCTTCTACTGCCTAGCCCACTGAATTATGCAAAATGCATCAATTACACCTTCCCTTTAATTGTGATTGGTTCTTTACGATGCTCTTTCTTGCAAATATTTTACGTCACCAATTTACGTTATACGTGTCTCGTTCCAACGTCATTTTAGGTTTTTCCATGCTCTGATCAATTTGCGCACGAAAAAAGTGGGTGTTGCGATTCGAAAATTTCGAAATTTTGTTACTGTAACCGTAACTGTGAGAGGTTTATTGTTTTAAATCATCACAATCTTTACCCCATACATTCAAATAAATATATCTAAATTTAATTTCGATTGGTTGAGCGTTTCGACCACTAGGGACTCATATATAGGGGGAAGTTTCTTTTAGACCACCTTGTATATTTACGTTCATCGTCTACTGACTGATCTCTCTTGCAGTGTACCGTTTCTCCCTCCGATGACAGACGTCGTGTTTGCACATCGTCATTTTAAATTTGGGGCGCATCACGAGGATTCACTTAAAAGATGAATCCGTCGTGTATCCCCCCCCCCTTCCCGTGAGGCGAAAGTTTTTCTCGCCCGCCGTTCGCTTTTTCCTTTACCGGCCAAAGTGAGAAAGAATTGTGCGACTGCTTTGATCTTACTTCTGACTCTGGAAATGTTCGCTTATTTTACTAAGTTCGCATACTTTACAATATTTAAGATGATAATTTAATTCCATTCATTTCTGGCGTTCTTATTTTTTCGGAGTAAGGACGATGTTTTTATCGTTAACTTTAGAGAAAATTTAACTATACATTTTAACTATTGCCTGAATTTGGAGTGCCTGAACTGTTTTGCAGTTCGTCAGCTTTTCCTAAGATATGGAGTGATGTATGTAGAAAGTTACTTTTCTCCAGTAGGATTCAAGAGAACAACAATAAATATTATCACATAGCGTACGAAATTTAAACAGATCTATATATTTATGTACATTGTTGCAGAATACTCTGCTAATTCCTGGGTTCGTTGTTCTTAAGTCTAGTTGGTGTAGAAAGTTCTAGCAATGAGTCCGCTTGTCAGGATGGGAAAACGAAATTTATTGCCTATAGAAATTCGTCGGACAATCAGCTGTACAAAATTCACAAGAATAATCAAACAGTAATGTGCTTTTAATAGTCTCCTTTGTACAGAAGCTTTCTCAAATGCTGTTTTTCTCACACAAAATAAAACACATCCACAGGCAAAAATGCAGTCGAAATATACGAGGATTTCGTAAACAACCCCTCATGCCTCAGCAATAAAGAATTTACACACAGCACTTTAAAATAAGGCTTCAAAAACAAGCTGTATTTAGCTTGTTTTTGAAACCTTGTTTAGGCGCCAAAAATAAGTCCCCAAAAGTGAAGTTACCAAAGGCCTAGGACCAACATTTCTCGAGATTTCTAGAAACGGTATACTAATCAGTGGGAAAACCCAAAACTGCGTATCTTCGGTCCTAGTTGACCGATTTTGATACAACAAAAAGCAAAATTTGACTATTTGACGCGTGGAATACGAATTTTAAACTATCTTAAACCCCAGAACCGCGGATTGCCCCAAACATTCGCAACAATATATAAATACACGAAGGAAAATCTTTGTGCCCCTTTTGCAGCACATTGCGTGAACGGAGGAATGTGAAATTCTATATAGCCACCGTGGTAAAAGTATACCGTGCATTGAAAAATGGCACTATCCAAAATCAGCGGCGTGGCACATGTGGTGCACCACGGGCTATAGATGACAGAGGCGGACGAAGGCTACGGAGATGCGTTCGGGCGAATAGACGTGCAACTGTTGAGCAACTGACCGCCCAGATGAACAAAGGGGCTACAAAGAGTGTATCCTCTACAACGGTTCAGCGAACGTTGCTGCGCATGGGCCTCCGCAGCAGACGCCTGGTTAATGCACCTATGCTGACTGCTGTTCATCGGCGACGAAGACTGGCACTGGACTCTACCAATAAAAACTCGTTTCTGAAGTGACGTCTGTCCACTAGAAACTTGAATGAACCAATAGAAACCGCATATTATTCCACCAGGATAGACTTGTGACGTAATCTGAAACTGCCCTATTGAATAATGATGAGAAAATCTGCGGTCATAAACCACAAAGAACCGAAATGCTTTGAGCGGATGTGGGGGGGGGGGGCTGTATCTAACATGTACCATGTAAAATACAGAGCAGGTGTTCTATACTAGTGCCGAGAAAACAATATGTAATGTCGGAATCACGGTGCCCAGCGTCATATTGATTAAAATGACACTACACAAAGTGTCTCATGTGCACTTTGTGTAGTGTCGCGTGTAATAATTGTCATAAGCGGTTTCTTTTTATGTTATAAAACCTTTATATATAAATGTGTTACGTGACAATCACATGACAGCTCATCTACTTGGAATCATCTACTTGGATGGAACTTGGCAAATAATGCTTTTACCAATTACAAAATCAAATTACACATGTGTTATCTCTAAAACTATCAGCACAATTCAAAAGAATGTTTTTGTGTTAAATAATCCGTTTCTTGAGAATATGTCAATGTATATGAAAGCCAATATTTGTTTGAATTACGAAACGACTTGATACTCGATTATCGAAGAAATATGTTTTGGGCACGTTTGAAAAGAAACCAGAATAAATAATAACAGAACGGATTTTGCTTTAAATTTTAAATTTTTGAAGTAACGTTAAGTTAACTGGATGCCGTTTTCAGGGAACGTCTTTTTTTGTGGTGTTCGGATGAAAAGTAAAGTCTTTTGGAGTTTATATTTTAACTAGCTGCGTGTCCGTTCTTCTCACGGTAGGAAACGAATGTTTTACTAAAATATAATCGGGCCCGTCGCTAGTGGGTGTGCAGGTTGTGCACCGCACAAAGGCGCCAAGATGAAGGGGGCGCCGAGATGCCCGAAGAAGAGTTTAGCGAAAAATTAACATTTTTCGAAAAAAAAAAACATTTTTTGTTTATATTGCAGACACGTAGGACAGGGCTTTCCTCGCTATAAGGCCCCGCTGCAATGTTTTTGCAAATTTAGGGCCTTATCGTTAGGTTTCATCATACAAGTTCTTGTATACAGTACTGCTGAAGTAAGGTCAAACTTACTGACATGTGTTACCATACTATGGTGATGATACGAAAGACCGCTTTTCGTTTCAGTTTCCTTCCCATTCATGGGCGTCGGCCGGAGGTCCTGAGATGTTGCAGTGAAGAATACGGATGCATTTGTTGGTGGGAGGGGGTCATCTTGGGCTTTCCCGCACTTTAGTATTAAAATAACCCAAAAAAGCTCGGTACACTGTTCACTTTACCCCCGGCTTGGGGGGGGGGGTTATCCGGGAGTCCATGATGACAAATGCAAATCTGGGAATGGACATGGACCCAAAAAGGAATATATACAAAGAGAAATACATTTTACATTTGTTTCTAATCGAAGTTGCCTGGTACGTAAATGAGTGATCATATGGAAAGGTAGGGATGCTGGTAGACCGTGCCCCCTCCTTAGGTTTTCTAAAGTTTTTTTTTTCTATTCTAGTGTTTTTATTGTTTTAGTACTAGGACAGTCTGTAGCATTTTACAGCCTGATAAGAGCATTCCCCTCATAGAAAAACTAATAGAGGCATTCCACCATGGGGATGGGCTCAAAATTTGAAAAGCTTTGCCAACTTAACATTTGTAAGCCAATTCATGTTACTTTTCTATTAATTATTTTCTAAAATACCTAAATACAATTTACTTTATCTGTATTATACATTAATTGAAATATAAAGTATCGGAAACAAGGGAGGGCGATCTCTCTTCCCTTGAGCACATCTAAAAATTTGTGGAGTTACAGTTACTAAGAATTTTAACCCACTTTTGAACCCAGGTTTATTCTGTCTGCTGCTCTCATCATTGAAAAGATGGAATGGAGAAGGCTCTCCTTCTGTGACCAGTGTTGCTTCCCGGCATGGGTCATTGAATGTTTCGCCGGAACCCAAACCCAGCGATTGCGAAATCGTTGACAGCATTCAAAGACTCAAGCTGGAAAGCAACACTGGTCACAGAAGGTGAGCTCTCTTCATAGCATCTTGAGAACAGACGGAATAAATCTGGATTCAAGATGAAAAATGAATTGGGAGGGGGAGGGGGGGATGAACCAGCAGTGGAAAAATTCTTTGTTTTACTTTTCTCCTCTCCTCCTTCAAGCATTTCTGAAGCCACTAATCAGCAATTTAACAAGTCGAGCCATATTTAAATAAATTTTGATTCAGGTAGAATTTTACATTACATATTCAAACAGTGCTGCTCTCCCGAACCCACCCCCCCTCCCCCCCCCAAAAAAAGAATACTAAAGGGTAACATTTTGTTTTATTATTCATTTTGCAGAGGTAAAATGAGCTTTTTTTAAATTTATCCGAAACTAAACCTAATTACATTGCTTGAGGGTAAAGTTTTGCTTTAATGTACGGTGTAGAGGTGTTTAGGTCGAATAAGCTTTTTCATTAAAATTAGCCCCTTCCACACAAAAATTTTTTATATTCGCTACTGTCTCAAAATTAATATAATTACTATTAACTTTAATTTACTTTTCTCCAGTCGTATATAGAGTAGTAAATTATTTTCGTGCTTGTACAGTTGTAATTGTACTAACAGCTACAACTGAACTTTGCAACTGCACTTTTTATAAAGAAGTAAAAGGAGTAGCATAGATGGATCCACTTATACAATAAAATAATAATTAATTTTATTGACATTTTAATAATTCATTTTAATAACACTTTTTATATTTTTGAAACCATACCTATGTATTTAACACTAATTACGCCTTCTCTTGTATGAACTATGGCAAAGAAAGGGTTAAACTGACTGTTTCTATTGCTTTAAACAAAGGAATTATTGCAATAGGTAATTGAGCAAGATAATTCGTAGGATTATAATAATAATTATTATTATTATTATATATTGGTCATAAACAACCCTTTTAAATCAACAATTTAATTCGAAATTTTAGAAGAAGGCAGTAATATGTTTTAACTTACATTACAAATAAACATGTTATCTGATTGGGGTAAAAAATCTTAAAGCACTGTGAAGACTTCCATTTAAAATTAATTGATGATATAGATGGTGAATTTCTTTTCGAGGAGCTAATATCGTTATTTTTTTTTTTTTTTTTGATAAGAATATGACGATAAAGGATGTACTAAATTTTATTTACAATAACGTACTAAATTTTATTTACAATAATTCACACATGTCCAAATATCGCAATCTCGCTATGAATATATTTATCAGTTCCAGTTACAGTCGCTTCCGCAGAAATACGTTTTTCCAAATTAAAAAATTATAAAAAATTATTTACGGACATTAATGAATCAAGAACGATATTCAAACTTATTAATCATTTTAACAGAATATGAAGAATTAGATAAAGTAGACATAAGAAATATAATTGAAATTTTTGCTAATGCAAAATCTAGAAAAGTTTCACTATAAATAATACTAGTGGTTCCTTTTTAAAAAAATCTCCAACTAAACCAGCTTATTCCAAGCAATACCAACCATAGTTATCAAATAATTAAATTTGTTGTAATTTTTAGCTTTTTACTCTTACGAAGAAATATTTTTATTGTGAATATGTTTTTCTGACATATTAACAAATTTTAGATATGCAGGCAAACTTTTAGTACTCTTTTAAGGATATTAATTTTTTTAAAGAATTTCAGACATTATAATGTGACTTTCGTGGTTTTCTTTAAAAAAATTAATACCGTTAAAAGAGTACTAAAAGAATTTCAGACATTATAATGTGACTTTCGTGGTTTTCTTTGTGCAAACTGTTTTATAATTTAGAAAGATCTAATTCAACAACTGACCTACAACGTTTTTTACCTCAACATTAAACGAATTTTATTTCGTTTTTATTGACAGAGCCATAATTTTTAATCATACATTATTTCGTACCATGCTTTTAAACATTTTATTAATGTATTGTCACGCCTTTGAAAACATTTTGAACAGTGCGCAAATTTTTAAATTCTGTAGAAGAAAAGTTTTTTTTTTTTCTTTTTCCAAGTATTTACATTCAAAACAAAACTCAGAGTTTAATTTAATAAAATACATAAGCCATGTTCCTTTTAATTTGTTCCATTTTCCCATATTGAAGCAATGAGGTACTAAGCTTTCCATTTGAGTTGTCAATGTGAAAGTTAAATTAATCAGCCCTTTGAAATGTTTGACATTTTATTAAAAAATCCACGGTTCTTGAAATTAAATTAATAACCTTCTGCCATGATCTTCTACGCTGAAATCGGTCACTTGAATTCAAACCTACCTTATGTAAATGTGGATAAACAAAAGAAGCTTCAATAATCGATGCTTCCAAATAATATGGAATAATTTTGAAATTAGTTAATAATAGGGATCGACCGATACCACATTTTCGCCGATGACCGATACCGATACTTTACCTATAAATTCATCTTCAGAAATAGCCGATACAGATACTTTTAAGTTATGGTATCGGCCGATACCGATACTTTACATAATGTAATGTCATTTAAACCTACATCTGTATTCTGGGCAGTTTTTGTAACGAGAGTGTAGTTCTCGTTAAAAGGAATAACAGCATGATGAAATTCGATCCCAATAGAAAGCATTAAAAAGAAAAAGCAGTGGATACATTGAAGTGTGAATTTACAGTAGTTCTAGTCTTTCTTTTCTACTCAATCATGCCGACGAATGACCGAATTTATGAAAAGCTGAGCACTGGGAAGCGTCTTAGTGTGCAGGTTCGGAATTCTTTCTCCTCTTGTGTCTGTCGATCTAGTGGTCTAGAGTTCTGGGCGATTTTCTCCAGATGTTACGTGAATATGCGTTAGATTCCCTTAAAAAGTTCTCTGCCCAAGGACACCCTATAGGTAGATGCCCCCCATTTAGGCTTGACAGAACACAAACGGGGGGTGGGTTAAAGGGATATATTAATAAGAGAATCCATTTCCAGTGCCGACTGGTGCAAATATTTAAATCATATTTTCTCAACCTCTATTTTGTCGCCTAAATGTTGCTATGAGCCAGATAAAAGGTCTCCATATTAGACCCAAAACAGCTTCCTGCTTGCTCTTACTATATGTCTTTGTTTTTGATTCATGCCTCTATATTGTGCTTACAAAAGTAAATACATGAAATTTATTCAACTTCAAAGCTTGCAAGTTTTATTTAGATTTTCTTTAATTATAATTCTTTCACATATGAAAATATTGTTACGAATTTTCGGGGCAACCCGCTGCTCTGGGGCTTAGAATGGTCTAAAATTCGTATTCTACGCTTCAAATAGATAAATTTTGCTTTTTGTTGCATCAAAATCGGCCAATTAGAACCGGAGATACGGAGGTTCCGCTTTCCCATATGTTTTTCTATGGTCTTCTAGAAATCTCGAGAAATATTAGTCCTAGAGCTTAGATCTCTTCACTTTTGAGGACTTATTTTTGGCGCCAAGTTTGGCGATATTTCGCTAAAAGTCGCAAAGCTTGGCGACTTTTTGGTCATTTGGCGCGATTTTCCCAATGGGGCCTGGAAGTTGTTTTTCCTGCATTGAAAACGCATAATAACCTGACATTTCTCTTCTATGACGTAATCAAAATTCACGCTTTATGTAGAACCCTCGAGAAATTGACTTTTCTGGAAACCTCTTGTACCTCCTGCGTCGGCTATTTATAGAAGCGCGCATCGCCCCGAAGTCAGTCAGTTGCGAGTTGAACATTCAGTGTGTGAAGAGCTCTGAGTACGCTTGTTTTGTGTGAACTGATAGTGCTATAGAAGCTGTGTTTTAGCTTGCTTTGTGAAGCTGTTTTTAAAGTGCTGTGTGTAAATTCTTCATTGCTGTGTCTTAAGGGATAGTGTACTATATCCCTTGAATATTTCCACGGAATTTTTGCCTGTAAAAGTGACTTATTTTGTGTGAGAAATACAGCATTTGTGAGAGCTTCTGATCCAAGCGGATTGTTAAAAGCACGTTACTGCTAGATTGTGCTTGTGAATTGTGTGCAGCTGATTGTTCTACGAAGTTCTAGAAGAAATAAAGTTTGTGTTCCATCCTGACAAGTGACTTTTTACTTGAACTTTTTACACCACTGGACTTTAGAACGACGAACCCCAGGAGTAGCAGGGTAATTCCGCAACATTTGGTGTCAGAAGTGGGATTCGAACCCACGCCCACATTCGTGGACCAGAAGAGATGAAAACTGGGTTGCAGAAAATAGAGAAAAATCAAGAAAAGTTGGAGCAGAAGATAGAGAAAACCCAAGAAAATTTAGAAGAAATTAAGCAGGGCCAAGAAGAAATGGAGAAAAGAGTTTCTCTCTTAGAAGAAACTCAGACGAAATATGAACAAAGAATTGAAGGGAATGTTAAGGAATTACAGCAGGATATTTGCAGAATGCGTGAAGAATGTGAAGCTAAAATTGAAGAGAAATTGGACTCTCTCGTAAAGCTGGGAAAGTTACCCGAAAACATCAGGTTATCTTCACACCGCCCAGCAGTGAAACTTACTGCCTATGACGGAAAGACTCCCTGGGAAGCTTACAAGACCCAATTTTCGATCGTCGCCAGAGCCAATGGTTGGAGCGAGTCCGAGAAAGCTAATCAACTGGCCGCTTCCCTTAGCGGAGATGCAATTAATGTATTGCAAACTATCGGAGCGACGACGATAGGAGATTTTGACGCCCTTGCCAGTGCCTTGGAGATGAAATTCGGAGAGAAGTGCCAGAAAGAATATAGTAGAATCCAACTTAAGTCAAGGATGCAGAGATCTGGCGAGACCCTTCAAGAGCTGGCTTCGGACATAGATAGGCTGTGTCATCTAGCCTATGGCAGTTATCCAGATAATGTTCGAGAAGTTGCAGTGCAACATTTTATTGAAGGCCTCTTGGACTCTGAAATTCAGAAAGCATTGATCTTGGCTGATTGTAAAGATCTCAGGTCAGCCCTCGTATTCGCCATGAAGCTAGAGGCAGCTCAGCTGGCCGTAAGAAAAGAGCGGCATAATGTTAGAGCTGTGTCATTCCAGGAGCCTACGGATGGAGAAATGGAGAGATTAGAGAATAAATTAAAGACCCTGGAAAACCTTGTGGAACGACAAGAACGGTCAGAGCCAAGAAAAGTGAAATGTTGGAGGTGCAACAGCGAGGGACATTTACGAAAATACTGCGACGCACAAAAGAACTCTCGTCGTAAAGATCGCAGTTATCAATGCACCAGAGAAGCCCATGAAGGAAGACAGAAAAGAGACGACTTTCAGGAACAGAGGCTGAGGGATATTCAAAAGCCCCGTTTGAAAGTCTTACAGATTTCATCAGTGAATGGCGGCAGTAATGGACTCTTCGTACTGGGATATGTTAATGGTTCCCCATGCCACATGGTGATTGATACTGGCGCGAACGTAACCATCATAAGGACGGATCTGGCCAAGAAATTAAATTTGAAGATTATCTGGACTCCGCCCTCGCTGACCCTCCAGACTGTGACAGGTGACAAGATCGAAGTGGGCGGAAAAGCGCAAGTAGAAATCACGTTTGGAAATGCCAGATACGACCATGTGGTATATGTCGCCAATATTACAGACTCTTTTATTCTCGGACTCGACTTTTTAAAATCGCACAAATTTAACTTGGACTTTAAGAATAATGAGCTTCGTTCAGACTCAGAAGAAATAGCTGCGTTCGATATTAGAAACGAAACTGTTTTGCCTGTTCAGCAAATAATAGCCCAGACTGATATCACTCTACCTCCCAGAACTGATTCCATAATTTCTGGAACAGTAAAAGAAAGCAATAAATTCCGTTTTGGATTAATCGAACACCCAAGCAATAGTGATTCCGTCAGAGGAGTACTTGTGGGAGCAACACTTGTGGACTTGTCGAGAACGGAAATTCCAGTTAGAGTAGTAAATGTGACGGACAAGTCGAAGGTGATAAAGAAAAATGAAGTGTTGGCGACATGCACTCCTGTTACCTGCATTAATAAGAACATCAACCAAACGACAGCTAAATCTTTCGAGTGCCTGACGAAGGAATTATTACAAGACGTGGAGTTAACGGCAGAACAGAGAAGCGCTGCGGAGAAAGTAATAGCTGAATTTGAAGACCTCTTCTCTCGTACTTCCGGTGACTTTGGCCGTACGAGGTTAACGAAGCATAGAATAGACACAAGCAGCCATTCTCCCATCAAGCAACATCCTAGGCGGCTGCCGTTTGCTAAGCAAGAAGAGGTGAACCGACTTTTAGAGGAGATGCAGCGTGATGACGTCATCGAGCCATCGACTAGTCCGTGGGCCTCGCCGATTGTTTTGGTACGAAAGAAAGATGGTTCCACCCCGTTCTGCGTTGACTATAGACGTCTGAATGACATTACCAAGAAAGACAGCTACTCTCTTCCCAGGATAGACGACACATTGGACACTTTATCGGGAAACGAATGGTTCTCCACTCTGGATCTCAAGAGTGGCTACTGGCAAGTAGAAATCCATCCCGATGACCGTGAAAAGACTGCGTTCACCACGGGACAAGGATTGTGGCAGTTCAAAGTTATGCCTTTTGGACTCTGCAACGCACCGGCTACATTCGAGCGTCTAATGGAGACAGTGTTGAGAGGACTTTCCTACGAAGCATGTCTCGTTTATTTGGACGATATCATCATCGTCGGAAGGACTTTCGAAGAGCATCTCGAGAACATTCGAAAGGTACAGCAGAAATTAAAAGAGGCAAACTTGAAACTAAGTCCGTCGAAGTGCAACTTGTTCCGTCGGGAAGTACGTTACCTCGGGCACATAATATCCGCCCACGGAGTCCGAACCGATCCCGAAAAGACGTCCGCAGTCCAGAACTCGAGTCGTCCCGAGAATATCCACGACTTAAGAAGTTTTCTCGGTCTGTGTACTTACTATCGAAAATTCGTGAAGGGCTTTTCTCAAATTGCAAGACCTCTTCACAAATTGACCGAGACTGGAGAGAAATTTCTATGGACTGAGGAATGTGAGGACGCATTCAACGAACTGAAGACGGCTTTAACATCTTCGCCGATCCTGTCGTATCCTCACCCTGACAAGCCATTTATCCTGGACACAGACGCAAGTAAGGAGAGTGTTGGAGCAGTTTTGTCCCAGGAGATAGATGGCCAAGAACACGTCATTGCTTACTGGAGCAAATGCCTTTCAAAGGCAGAACGTAACTATTGTGTTACGAGAAAGGAACTTCTTGCTATCATTAAAGCCGTGGAGCACTTCCATCATTACCTGTACGGCCGAAAGTTCCTGCTCCGAACGGACCGTGCCTCTTTAACCTGGCTTCTAAATTTCAAGAATCCAGAGGGCCAAATAGCCAGGTGGATACAGCGATTACAAGAATATGACATCGAGATACGTCATCGGAAAGGGGCATCTCATGGAAATGCAGATGCTTTGTCGAGAAGGCCCTGCATAGACAGTTGTCGCTATTGCTCCAGGGCAGAGAAAAATTACCATCTGAAACATCCCGTTGTCCGCCAAGTTACATCACCGGCACCATCTCAAGATCCCTGGAGTGACGAAAATGTTCGGGTGGACCAATTAGCAGACAGCAACATCAAACCTATTGTGGAATTTATGGAAAAATCCAGCGCTAAGCCCAGTTGGCAAGAAATATCATCTTACAGTCCGGCAACAAAACAGTACTGGGCTTTATGGGATTCGCTTCGCCTGAGGAATGGAGTCCTGTATCGTAAATGGGAGTCGGACGACGGCAAGATGCTCCGATGGCAGTTAGTACTCCCTCGTTCGAGGATTCCGAAGGTTCTAGAAGAACTTCATAATAGCTACACTGGGGGCCATTTTGGCGTAATGAAGACCCTGCAGAAAGTTCGCGAGCGCTTCTACTGGGTTAGGGCTCGTGGCGACGTCGAAAAGTGGTGTCAAGCTTGTGACGCCTGTGCCGCCCGTAAAGGCCCGAAGAAACGAAGCCGTGGAAGACTACATCGTTATAATGTAGGACCGCCTTTTGAGAGGATTGCCCTCGACATCCTGGGACCTCTTCCGCGAACTTCGGATGGCAACAAATACATCCTAGTTGTCATTGACTACTTCTCTAAATGGCCCGAAGCGTTTCCTATTCCCGATGAAGAAGCTACGACCGTAGCAGAGGTACTGGTGCAAGAATGGATTTCCAGATATGGAACCCCTCTGCAACTTCATTCCGACCAAGGAACGAACTTTACCTCTGCAGTCTTTAAAGGACTATGCCATCTTCTCGGAATGGACAAAACCCAGACTAAGCCTTTACACCCACAATCCGACGGCATGGTGGAGAGGTTCAATCGCACAATTTTAAACAACTTCTCGCTTCTGGTATCTAGGAATCAAGAGGACTGGGACAAGAAACTCTCCCTCTTCCTGCTGGCCTATAGGAGCGCCGTCCATGAGACTACCGGCTTCACACCTTCCCAGATGCTGTTCGGCAGAGATCTTCGTCTTCCCGCCCATCTAGTGTTCGGCCGCCCTCCAGATGCGCCTTCATCGCCAGAGGAGTACGTGGAAAACCTTCGGGCACGGTTTGAAGATGTACATCATTTTGCTCGGGAGCGGATCAACCTGAACACGGAAAAGATGAAGACTCGCTACGACACGAAGGCTACGGGACACGAGTTCAACGCAGGTGACAAAGTTTGGCTATGGAATCCTACTCGACGGAAAGGCCTGTCTCCCAAGCTGCAATCGCCGTGGGACGGTCCTTACACAGTCTTAAACCGGCTGAATGACGTCATCGTACGGATTCGTAAGTCACCAAACTCGAAGCCAAGAGTTGTACATTACGATCGGCTAGCCATCTACCGCGGTTGTAATTAGCTCAGACTATGATCACTATGGCGTAATTCCTCTTTTCTTTCACCTCTCATTCCTTTCCTGTCTTTCTCTTCTCTTCCTCTTTCTTCAACTCTCTTTCTCTCACCACTTACGCCATGTTTAGTGTACATATTTGTAATATATTGGATTTTATTAATGTGTATTTGTTATTACATTGATTACTTATTACAGTGTAATTATTTATTATGATGATTATTTATTTATTAATGTGTATTTGCTTATTGTGCTATTGATTACTAGCTTGAATTATGTTGTTAAGATCTTGTTAAGTGTTATACAGTGTAGGTACCTGTGTGACCTCCTAACTAGGGATTGTGCTGCCCGGGACGTGCAGTCCTTGGGAAGGGCAATGTTACGAATTTTCGGGGCAACCCGCTGTCTGGGGCTTAGAATGGTTTAAAATTCGTATTCTACGCTTCAAATAGATAAATTTTGCTTTTTGTTGCATCAAAATCGGCCAATTAGAACCGGAGATACGGAGGTTCCGCTTTCCCATATATTTTTCTATGGGCTTCTAGAAATCTCGAGAAATATTAGTCCTAGAGCTTAGATCTCTTCACTTTTGAGGACTTATTTTTGGCGCCAAGTTTGGCGATATTTCGCCAAAAGTCGCCAAGATTGGCGACTTTTTGGTCATTTGGCGCGATTTTCCCAATGGGGGCTGGAAGTTGTTTTTCCTGCATTGAAAACGCATAATAACCTGACATTTCTCTTCTATGACGTAATCAAAATTCACGCTTTATGTAGAACCCTCGAGAAATTGACTTTTCTGGAAACCTCTTGTACCTCCTGCGTCGGCTATTTATAGAAGCGCGCATCGCCCCGAAGTCAGTCAGTTGCGAGTTGAACATTCAGTGTGTGAAGAGCTCTGAGTACGCTTGTTTTGTGTGAACTGATAGTGCTATAGAAGCTGTGTTTTAGCTTGCTTTGTGAAGCTGTTTTTAAAGTGCTGTGTGTAAATTCTTCATTGCTGTGTCTTAAGGGATAGTGTACTATATCCCTTGAATATTTCCACGGAATTTTTGCCTGTAAAAGTGACTTATTTTGTGTGAGAAATACAGCATTTGTGAGAGCTTCTGATCCAAGCGGATTGTTAAAAGCACGTTACTGCTAGATTGTGCTTGTGAATTGTGTGCAGCTGATTGTTCTACGAAGTTCTAGAAGAAATAAAGTTTGTGTTCCATCCTGACAAGTGACTTTTTACTTGAACTTTTTACACCACTGGACTTTAGAACGACGAACCCCAGGAGTAGCAGGGTAATTCCGCAACAATATCTTTTAGATTACTTAAGCTGCATTAAATTGTGATAATATATAAACTGTACAGTATTATGTAAGTACATATGTATTTAGATATTGTTCATTAAATACGCCAATATAGGCTATATAAAATAGTATAGTTTACTATATATAAAAAATACTAGTTTATAAATAAATTAGTTTTTTTAGTAACTAGTTTTTAAAAAATACTAGTTACTATACATAAAAAAGTTTAATTTTGCCCCCCTTTTTGACCAAATTGCTCCCGTGACGCAACAATGAGTCGCGGCCCATAGTTTGGGAACCACTGATCTAGAGCACAAAAGGTGCGAGTTTTTTTACGTTTGCAGAGGGGCACCATGGAGGGGAGGGATATGTCCGACAAACGTCATTCGGTTCAAACCCTATCCCCGTTTGCAAAAATACGATTCACTACCAATAGCAGAATGCTACTTTCGGTTTCAAATATTTCCGGCTGACTAATATTAAAATGTCTGTATCTGAAGTTCTATAAGCTAAATAGAAACAAATTCCTCAAACGTATTTCGAAGGCTGAAATATTACACTTTAACACACATATGGGCAACCGGCGGCCCGCGGGCCGGATGTGGCCCGCCACGGCTTTTGATCCGACCCGCGGAACATCTGAAAACTCCATATAAACAATTCAATAACCCATATAAATCCCAATTATACGGCCCGCCACTTCGCTAAAATCCGCAAGTTTGGTTCAAAGTTAGCCCATACCTGCTTTAACACTTTAAAGGTCGTCATCCCCTGAAGTATCAAACGATGTCAAGGACCGTCTCCCCCATCAATTTTGATATCTATATCATACTCAAGCCGAATCAGATGACCTTCCGCCAATTTTGGAAATAAAAATTTAAAGTATGTCTCTTAAGCGTGAAATTAAATCAAGAGCAAGACTTTCTCCAACGATATCAAAAGTCTATATATACAGTAGAATCTCCCTATAACGAAGTCTCCTTACAACGAATTTCTCCCTATAACGAAATTTTTCATGGAAACGTAACTTTAAGGCTTAAATAACACTATAAACATTTGCTATATAACGAAGAGCTTGTCTTCCCATACCGAATATTTCAGATTTACCTTTTGAAGAAAATTTTAATTTTTGAACAGACCACTTAGTAGAAGAGTGACAGATGATAAAAATGGAGGCCAGGAAAGTGAAACTGACTCCGATAATGAAGACACTTCATATTACTATATGGGCAAATTGGGACTTTGCCCATATAGTAATAAGGCCCTGGGCTTCACGACCAAAACCACATCAAACTTTAATGCTTCAACCTTTCAAAACCATTAAAAAAAGGTTTCCAAATGGAAGAAAATGTGTCTCACTTTATTTTCAGCGGACTTTTAAAATGTGAATATTTTTATGTAAATTTAAAATCACAGAATGCAAAACAATGTAAAATAACGGAATTTTGAAGTAAAATAAACGTAAGTGCATTACATATTTTATTCTCTAAATTCGTGGATTGTCTTTACTTTTGAACATTTCATTTATACAATGAAAAGTAAGAAACTGTAAGTTTAACAAATTTATAATAAATACCAATTTATTTTTAATTGAAAGTCATAATTTAATATTTTTAAACATCGAATTAACTAAAAAGTTTGTAATATTTGCTGAAATAACTGCAAAAACCTCTAATCTCTGGTTAATGAAATTTTCTCTATAGCGAATTTTTTAACTTGTATATATACATATATGAATGAACTCTTTTTTCGAGTCCACACAGTGAGAAAATAAACGTTTATAAAACGGAAGTAAAATTATAGCCTACCTCTCGACATTTGTTTTTCGCAATCCTTGCAGATAGCGTATTTACTGTTCGCAGCAATTCAAAATAATTTAGAAGAATAGACGATTGTCCTGTTAAACTGTCATCTAACGATTCTTTGTCGATAGCTGGCTATGATAATTTCGACCACACTTGGTGATACGACATCTATTTAGCGATGGTTAGAATTAAAAAAAAAAAAAAAAAAAAAAAAAAAAAAAAAAACACAGTTCGAAAACACTCGCGCAAATGTGCCAATGAAACGACGCCTCTCATCTCATTACCAAAATAAAGATTCCAGAATGGTGTTGCGCCTGCGTGGTTTCTTCTGAAAAGCGAAGTATCGTTTGAAAAGTATCGGTGAAAATGGATGAAAGCAACAGGAACCGATACTTTCCCGATACTTTTAGAATCGAAAGAACCGATACCGATACCTAAAAAAATAGGAGGTATCGGCGGCGATACTATCGGTCGATCCCTAGATAATAATTTCAAGTTAATAATAATTAGTTATTATTATTAACTAATTAACTATTAATTAATTAGTTAATAATATAGTTTTTATATGTACACTGTTGGTCGTTTGTAGTTTTAATTGTATTATATTGCTTTATTTATAAACAAACAGTGAAGATATAAAATTAAAATATTTTCATGCTTCGTGTTTAGATTTAAGGATTTCTCATCACTTTTGAATCAATGTCCTGTTGTCTCTGTGTAAATCGGAAACATTATACCAAAGTAAGCTTTCTACTAGTTGTGAAGCACCTTCACTCGTTAAACATTATGACAATGTTCTATAATTATTGTTAAAAAAAAAAAACTTTATTCTCCCCCCCCCTTTTTTTCTTTTCATTTTTTTTTAATGTAAAGAACAGGCATAACCCTTACGTACACCGCAAGAATTGGGTGTTTTCGGCAGTCCCGGGTACCCATCGGGCAACCCTACGGTCGAGAGCAATGCCGTATATTCTCTACTGAATACAAATATGGTATAGTAAAATTATAATTTTGTTTCAAAAATTGAATATTTATAGGGGCGCCACCTCCCGAGTCTCGGTTTAATTATGATATTTGCCAGTTGAATAAGTACATAGAATAGTAAAATGATACTTTTGTTTCGAAGACGGATTATTTTTTTTTTTTTATGTAGGGGTGCTAAATTGGTATTTGCACAAAGACGCCTGACACTTCCGCGACGGCCCAGAATATAATCGTAACTATCTATGCGAAAACAAAATGTCAAAATGTTCAAGTAGTCCTTTTGTTGAAACTACCGCGGGATATATTACGCAACGTAGGATTATGGTTTAGTTAGTAGTAAGACGATCGTTGAGAAAAAATGAATATAACACTTTTAGTTTCACGAAATAGTTATTAACGTGGTATACTGTGTTTTAATCCATATTATCCAAACAAATGTACTATTGCTACCAGAGAAAAAATGAGAATACTATCTATTACTTATATTAACATTATCTATCTTCGTTTCTCCGTCTTTAATGCTCAATTTAAAGAAACAGATTAGATATTTTAAACCAATGATGCCTTTCTACTTTTTGGTGATTCTGTGGAATTTATGCATTGCCATTAAAACAGACCTCCATATATTTTTAAGCATAATCTTGTCTGATTGGCGTATTTAGCACAGCAAAATATTTCATCTCGCTGTGGTGGAAAACATCCAAGCTGTACCAATTTAAATACTATTTAAATCCACCATGGTTCAGGCTCGTGAAAACATCAAGCTGTGTAATCGCGAGGAACTATTTGGAATAGCTCAAATTGCGAATAGGCATTAAATTGTGTTGCAGAGTTTACGAATTTCAGACAACTTTTAATCTATGACGTCACGTTCTGACCAGGTGTTGTGTTCGTAAACTCCCGCGACGGAGTACGTAAAGCAGTCACCAAGTGCCAAGCACAATTATACTGCTACTTCTGAACTTTCTTAATGATGCGACAGCGCGCTATCCATTCATTCTGTTACAAAGGTAGCTGCGAAGCTAGTAGCTCATTTCTTCTTCAATGTAATTCAATAAGATTTTAATTAAAGGAATTAAGTTTGATCTTTAGTTTCTTATGTTTTTCTATCAACTCACGGCCACAAGAGCTGACGACGAGGATTAACGCAGAAAATGTCTGATATTGCGGATTTAATATCAACCAGGGCTGGGGAGTAGCGCGCTACTTGTAGCGAAACTACAGTAGCCGCTACTTTTTTTTGTAGTTTGTAGTGTAGCGCGCTACTTTTTTAAAAAAGTAGTGTAGCGTGTAGCGCGCTACAAAAAAACAGTAGTTTGTAGCGAATTTTGGAAGCTACTTTTGCCGTGTCATCATTTCCGGCGATTGATCCCGTGGTGCAATTTCTCTCTCTTCTGACTCCAAGCATAACTGAAACTGATGCTTGAAAGACACCCAATCTCTCCCCCGTCGCCCCCCCTTCACGCAGGGGACACACGCACACGAGGGGGGGGGAGGGGGTTTGCTTTGTCTGAAGCGGAAGCCTGACATTGTGCATCTTTTTTCTTTTTATCGTTCTCAGTATTATTTGTAGAATCACCAATCTGCCATAAAGAGGACAAAAAAGGAAGGAAAGAGAGGTCCAAAGTTGAACAGAGGTTATTTTGATGGGGCCTCGAGAGTCTCATTATCACACGGGCGTGTGGGCCCGTGAGCCCCTGAAAAATAAAGGCCTCGCAAATCTCTCCATTTATTGTATATTAAATTTATATATGCTGCAATAATAATTTTTATTAAGCTAAATTTCCTTTATCTATATCATAATTGGGTAACAATAAAAAGGCTTCGAGACTTATTTTCTGTTCTTCTTTCTAACACAATGATAATGGTTTCTAAGACTAGATCAATAAAATAGAAATTAAAGGCGTTATTGAAAATTTATGGCCATATGTACTTATCACAAAATATCCATTAGTTAGCATTTTTTTAAATATTATGATGAAGAAAAGAAAATTTTCTGGCAGGTGGAACTCAGCGCACACATACGCTAATAATACAAATGGATTAAAAAAATATTAAAATCAATTTTAAATGCATAGTCTTGTTCTAAATGAGTATAAATACATGGGTAATTTTTAATTTAATTTTAGAATTATTTTGAAATGTTTCATTTTTATGCTGGGAAAATAGAAAACAATCACAAATAAGTTAAAATGTCTATAATAGTATAGGGGCCCAAAACAACCTTTTTTTTTTTGCCCCGGGGCCCCTTCTATGTCTGATCAGGGTCTGCATATTTTTGAATGCTATTGCGTGTTTGCAACATAAATCAACATAAAAATCAGTATTTTTTGCTTTCGAAAAGGAATTTTACATATCTGTAAATTGTATGCTTTTGTAACATCATTAATTTTCTTTGATCTTTTTTTTTATTGCACCCATAAATACAGTGTAGTGTCCACTTGCCAGGATGATTGCCAATCATTCAGTGTCCAGTATTCCGTGAACTTCCTTTTAGGCGATATCCTTTCAAATCTGACATGATATATAGTCAGTCCTCGCAATTAGCGACCCCCCCCCTATCCTCTCACTCACCATCTACGGAAAACTACGAAGCATGAGAAAAACTTACGGTTTTCTCACAGGAATTTTCTTGAAAGCATCGAGACCGCTTCTGGAAGAATCACCGACATTTTTAATTTTCTCTTTGCCTCCTCCTTATGATCGATGCATTGAACAACAATTTTATTTATGCTTAGTTTTACTAAGTTTATTTATATTAAGGTTTGGTCATTTTTCGACGTTATAGTGCACTTTTTTGAGTTTGGGCACTCTTTATTATCCTTGTGTCCTGGTGGTGTGTTCAACTTCCACAAGAGTAATGACAGTTCTGCAGTATTGTAGCTTTTCAAACATTAATTAATCACGTGATTATGTTCTACAACTAGGAATGTTTTTTGTCTCAAAGAAGTGTAAAAACTGATTAGTACATTTTTCGTGGAACCTGAAACTGAAAAAAAAGAAAGTAAATATCTAGAAATTGTACACATTTTTTTTTTTTTTTTTTTTTTTTTGACGAGTTGATAACCTTATCTTTTTTGAGTTTGTTGAAAAGGGACAAAAGGTATAAGCATATGCATCCAAGATATTATTTCAGGGGCTAAAAATATTGCTGACCTCGGTTACAGTGTTCTTCGTTTGTAGTGACAGTTTTCAGATCCGGTCCTAAGGTACAGCGAACGGTGCGACCGCACCGGGCGCCATCTCTACCAAGGCTGTTCAGAATAATATACTCTCTTAAAAATTTAGAGTGACATTGTCACTCTTACAAAAAGTCACCGGCAAATGATCCCAGATAGAGTGAGATAAGAGTGAGAAAACTGCATTATGACTCTTCATCGATAGGATTCTGTCACCCTAACTGCAAGAGTGAGACAATGTCACTCTTAGAGTAAGGGTGAAGGCGCTATCTGCTCACCCTAGCGAGAGAGTCATCACATTTCCCATGATGCGTTCACTTCAGCAGGAGTGAGTGCGTTGCTTCCATACTCAAACGACGCCATATTGGAATTGGACTGCAGTTGCGAAGTACCAACTGCATACAAGTAATGGAATACTTTTAGCTAACACAAGTAAGTAAAACCTTATAACTTTTCAATTATTGTAAATGTTATTTAAAA
>JAWZYV010013802.1:0-260537 GCA_038373885.1 Cheiracanthium punctorium
TAGGGTCCATTTTGATGAAAATTGCTTATTTTTTGGAAATTTCAACACTTAATTTTGTGAATTTTAACACTTATTTTTGTTAATTTTCCGTGCCAGTTTTGCATAAAAGTCACTTTTTTTGTTAAAATAATTGATAAAATAAATTAAAATATTGGGTAAAATGCCAATGAAGAGACTCTTTAATAGATTGTAATTTTGTGAAGGGGCCGTTTTAATTGATTGCATTTTTGTGAAGGGGCCGTTTTAATCAATTGTAATTTTGTGAAGGGCTACATAAGACTTAATTTTCGTCTCCATCGACCCCTGTAAAATGTTTCTTATAACCCGGAATTACGGGACAGTTACGTATTTCTTATGAAATTCACAAGATGTAAAAAAAATCAAACATTTTACATAAATTGGGTCTTATAATCATTAAGTAATACAACTTGCGTAATTTTAATTACGAAGCCAAATTTTCAATCTATAACAATCAAACTGCTTACTTATGTCTAGGATAGGTAAATTATACTATTTGATCGGGTACACTACACAGAAATATCAAAATTATTAACATTAAAATTCGAAAATAATTAAACTCACGACTCGCCACGTGTTTCAAAATCTCACATACAAAATGCTGCAGCTTAATTGCAAGGTTATGTCATTTCCAACCTTTTAAACTCGGTAGCATTTAGTTTTAATTTCGAAAAGGAACAATACTTGTGGCCGCGAGAATGAGAGCGAATGCCTCATTTGCGGAGCAGGGCAAGTGTCCTGGGTGTAATTTCTACAGGCACAGTCCTTTGCCTGATAAAGTGCCTTTTTTCTTAAAATATAATCTGCATTAACTTATGAGACTTATGGGTCGAATCCATCATACTGCTTGTTATATTCCCCGTAGCAAAATGCTGAAAGCTCTCCATTTAATCAACTGGAAACCCGACAGACATCGCTCATTAACATGTGCGTTTCGAAATATTTTCTTCTTTGTTGATTGCTAACATAATTAAAGAAGAAAGATTAACAAACAAAACACCAAGTCGATTACCATCTAGGAATCCCACTGGTCTCGAGATATCTGGGCAGCGATAAAGTTGCGAGTTGTATTCCAATGCGGTTATCGTAAAAAGTGTGTGCCATGTTACACAATCAACAGCAATTCTCCCAAACAATCGAAATGCTTATATAGGGCTTTCCTTTTCATTATGCAGAATGTAGGTTAATGTGGGGCACCAGCACTATCTCTACGTACATAAGCAGTTGGGTGTGTTTTTTGAGAACTTTTATTACAAAAAAGTTTCGATTTATGTATCTCGTTTGTATTCTATTGAATAGGGATTGGTGGTTTATTCGCATGGTTTCAAATGTTCGTATTCCTCCTTTCCCCATATGCTTATATACAACTAATACCTCATTGTGTGTGCACCTAGCGATTGAATTATTATGTTTTCTTGCAAGACATGGCGGTTAAACAAAAGCTGTTTACACACTTTCAGTATACGAAGATAGATTTTTTTTTTTTAAGGGGGGGGGGGAGGATAAATCTTAAGAAAAGCCTATTTGTCTTAGATGCACAAGGGCAATTCTAAAAAGGTGGGTACAAACACACATCCTAACTTAAAGTTCTCAGGGGAAAACATAAGATCTTATAACTGATTTTTTTTTTTCCTCATTGAATATATAGTTCTGCTCAGAAACAAACTGGAATCATTTATTACAAAAGTTTGTGTAAATATCCTTAAATTAAAAACTTTAGCTGAAAATGGTTAATTTTGGACATCTCTAGCGTTAGCCTGATGCTCTGCAACGCCAAGAAAAAAAATTCTAGCACGTATGTAGCAGTTTCATAATCAAAATATTGTATGCATATAATAAAATGATTTGCTTACTATTTCGGACAACATATGGCAGTAGCATGCTTAAAATATTAAAGTATCACAACAAGTATCACATAATGTGTTCTTGCCAGTTCTGTTTGCCCAAAAAGTAACGAGCGAAACATGCTGTTTGGAAGCAAAAATAAATAATATATAATCATCAACTCATTTATCAGACTTTTAAAAAAAAATTTAAACATTTTAAAGCATTTTCATAAATTTTTCCGCATTTTCTCTGCTGTAAAGATACTTTTCTAAATTATTGAGCGAATATGTCCAAATCACGTAACGATCAAAACACAATTTCTAATGTTTAATTTATTGTCACATTGCCAGTGTCCTAAAAATTTAAGAAAGTCATTAAAACACATGTGTACGGTCGAAACAAAATGATGGCAGCTTCGAACCTACGAATTTTCGGGCATGACTAATTAAAACGTACGATTTATAGAATAGTAAACCCTCACTATATAAATAGACATTTAATGTTTTAAGTGTTTTATTTTGTTACGAATGCTTTTTCCCCCTCAGAAAATGTACTTAAGAAAATTATTTGACGAATTTAAATTGCGTAACAATCGAAACACTAATTTTTTTAAAAATAAATTTGTGAACAGGCTATAACATAATTTTTATTTTAAATTCATAGAGAGAACCCCTAAAAATTTTAAAGTATTTTTTAAAAATTAAATCAAGACAGTTTTTACTTTATTTTTAAATAAAATGGATTAACAAACGCTATAATATTTTGTAGGGTTTCATCATTTAAAACTTGATTTGTAATTTACATGACCATTAAATTGCTTTCAAGTAGCAACAAGTTTGTTTCTGTTTATTTTTCATTCTCTTAATTTATATCTAATCCTTTAAAAGAAACTGCAAGTTCGATACTTCTAATAATGAGTCAAAAAAAAAATTGTGAGACCAAAATTATTTGTTTAAATGCATATAACATGTATAATTAAAATTAAGTATGTCGCTTTGCTTATAATATTGTTTAAATGTGACTCATCAAAACCAATTTATCAAAAGACACAACAGACTTCTAAAAAAAAAAATAGGTAGAAAATGTATATTTGATTATACCAAATTGAAATTATATAAAGCCTATTTATTGCATTTTTAACCACTAACATTTTTTAATGCACATATCTTTAAAATTCAATGTTCAAAATCAGTAACTAAAACGTCACCAATGCCCAAAATCTGTAATCTACAGATCAAAAATGTCCAAAATCTAACCCACTCAGCAAAGATGGCAAAAATTTGTAACCTGCAGATCTGATAGTTAAATGTCTTAATTAGTAATTTTCCAGAACACTTGTTGTCTTTTTATGTTTGTATACTACAATGTCAAAAAAGAAAGAGTAAAATTCCAAAATTTGAAAAATGGATTATAGTTAACGTTTGGTGACCCACCTTTTCAGAATCCCCCACAATGAACGAAGTAAATTTTTTCGGAGGGGCTGGTTTATAAAAAAAAAAAAGGCTGTTTTGCCAAAACAAAGAGTACAAGGAAGTAAAATATGTAATTCTTCAGTAGTACCTTTAGAACGCGGAGGAGGGGGGGGGGGGCTCCCCTGGTTCAGCTGTTGGACACGTTTTTTCTTCCCCATCCCATTATTTTGTTCTTTTTGGAATTCATGCAACTTTTGTGGATCTTTAAAAAAAATAATTTAGCTAGAGACTAGGAAAAATTTAGAATCTTTCTTTACAAGTTGCACTGTGAACTGTTACAAGCAAGAACCTATAGCAGTCACTAAACACTCATGAAAAAATTCTAAATATACCTGTTTAGGCAAAAATCGTTTTGATGTCTATTTTTGCACTCACGATTTTTTTCTAAAAGTTGGATGAGATACACTGTTAGTGTTAGTCCAGAGTGCATTGGATGAAGATTAATTTTTTCTTCGAGTGTTTAAAATGATTGGTTTGTTTTTTAAGCTGTTCAAAAAGTCCCGTGACGACGATCACTCCTCCAAGTCCCTTGCACTATTTGGATACAACGAATACTTTTCGAAGAAAAAGCGTTAGCGGCATCTGCAACATCAAAGGAGAGTTCTGTACAGAATAGATAGTACTGACTCCGACTTAAATAATATCGGGCTCCAACTTAAACAACATCGCTCGGGTTCGGGCTTTAAAAAGCCCTAACTCATCTCTAGTATATATACATGGGGGTAAAAAAATAAAACGCATGCAAAAGACAAAAGTACCAATCAAGTAAATAAAAAACTTTGTAAAAAACACACATAAGATGTTATAGGTAAAACGATACGCACGTTTCGGCCAAAAAATGTTTTGGCCTTCATCAGTCCAAGCCCTTCGTCGCAAGGAACACAGGGAACTGTTCCCTGTGTTCCTTGCGACGAAGGGCTTTTGGCCGAAACGTGCGTATCGTTTTACCTATAACATCTTATGTGTGTTTTTTACATTTATTTACTTTATCGTTTAACACCAGTATTTTGAGTGTTTTTTCCAAAAGTACCAATCAGTTATGTGAATTTTATTACGGATTAATTAGGGATACAGACAGTAGCGGATCCAGGGGAGGGGCTAGGGGGCTTCAGCCCCCCCCAAAAGAGATTGCCCAAGGGTAACATTCTGCTTTATTATACACTTTAAATAGCTAAAATGGTTATATTTTATTACTTAGCCCCTCCCAAAAGCCTAATACATTGGTTTAGACTAAAATTTTGATTTATAGTACATTTTAATTGGGTGAAATAAGCTTTTAAAAAAATTTAGCCCCTCCCAAAAAAAATTTCTGGATCCGCCATTGGATACAGGGGTAACCGACACAAAGAAGTTGATAACACTCTTCCATCATCATTTTTATTGTGCAACACTAAAGGATGCTGGACCCAACAAAACTGCGCCTTATCCACTTAAAACTAAGTCACTGATCCTGGGCAATGGCCCATATCCTAGTCTGGGAGAAATTTACTATCTCCCGGGAGACTTGCAAGGTACGCAATTATTTTTGTCTTGGTTCTTGGTGGAGGATCTTCTCCAGAGAGCTTTTTAAGAACATCACGTGACCTGCAGATAAAACGAAAACATCGGAAGAAAGTTTTTACTGGCTGCTTTTGCTCCGCGGTGACTGCAACTTGCGGAGGGATTTGTCTTTCGGTACAAGAATCGATTTGTGCTATCTTCCCTGACTGTGGACATCCACAAGACTAATACTAATGCATGCTTATTAAAACGGCCAACGATGGAAGTGCTGTAACATTAACGAGAAAAGTCAAGAGAATTGAAATTTCAAGGAGTGGCACAACAAAAAAAAAAAAAAAATGTTTTACAGACATCATTAAATTTCACACTGTAGCTTTTTCTCAAGCTGTTAGACAATAAACAACTGGAATTCAGCTACTTTCAATATTTTATTTACCCATTTTCATTGTATGTTAGAGTTCCATCTCATCACTATGCTTATACTAGAAGATAAAGCTCATTGCGGAGGTAATTACAACGGGCGTTATTAAAAACATTTAACAAAATATGTCTACATTCAGTATATTTAATCTTCGTTCACTTAAAATACCTAATAAATTTTTAATATACCAAAATCGAAATTGCACTGTCTTCTAAAAACGTGAGAAAACTTTCGCATTCGAAAGATTTCGTTTCGCTCGAAACATCTCCTCTTATATGAATGTTTCTTGCAGACGAAATCCTTTATTTGTGTGTGTGGAAGGGGGGGGGGGCTGCGTAATCTATAGAAAAGCTATTTTAAACGAATTGGAATCTATAGAAAAGCTATTTTAAACGAATTGGAATCGCAATTTTCCTTCTCTTTCCTGATAAGAGATTTCAGTATGACGTAATTTTCACTTGCGACAGCTAATTTCGTTTCGCAAATGATTAACTTTTTTTACTCTCGGAAATAAAGTGGCGCTGAAAATTGCGAACAAACGTTTAAAAATGAGGGAAAGGGTGGATTTTCAGATTTTAAACTAGCGCAGACTGCTTTCTATATGTTTATACATAGTTATGAAAAATTTCAAGCAGATCGTACAAACTGTAAATGATATAAATAAAAGCTATGTATAATAACGGGTACACTTAAAAAAAGGTACAATCGATAAGTACTTTTTATGCGTGTTTATTATACAAAGTTTTTATTTCTATCACTTAATACTAGTTCCTTTCCAAAAAGGTGTAGATGTTATTGCGCTTTACTTTAACAGTAATGGTAGTAAAAGTTTTATCTTGGAGTGGTTACACGGAATTGTTACAGAATCAGAGAGTCGGGCATCAACGTAACTATATTATAGGATGCCATGGACGACCACAGAGGGGAATGGAGGTAGGGGGGGGGGGGGAGACTGCTGAAGACCGACTTAAAATGCAAATTTAAAATTTGTTACCTGTTGAAGAATCCAAAATTTTCAATACAACAAGGAATTCGCAACCACGATTAATCAATGGAATGGTTGATAAAGAAAAATAACTGCATTAAGCATTGCAATAAACTAAAATGCATTACTGTGTAGATAATTGGATTAATAATATTCTGTATGATATAATCTTCCAGACTCCAAAAGAGTATTATGTTTTGTATTATTTATTAAAATGAGAATGCTCGGAGTATTCCGCATTTCGAAGTCTCCGTAAGTTTGTGACTTGTAAAAATACATGCATTCTTAAATTGTATCTAAAATTATAAAACTTTTTTTTTTCATTTATTATTTTTCCCGGGTAATCTGCAATTGCAAAACCGTAAGCCATACAATCGAATAGACTCAAAAGGGAAGGGATTTCAATTTTAAGTCGTAAAATAGAATTTGGGGGGGGGGGGGTGAAGACGAAAACTGTCAAAAAAATACAGTGGCGGATCGAGAAGTTTTTTTGGGGAAGGGCTAAATTTTAAAAAAACCTTATTTCGCTCAATTAAAATTTACTATAAATCAAAATTTTAGTCTAAACTAATGTGCATGCTTTTGGGAGGGGTTAAGTTATAAAATATGATCATTTTAGCTATTTAAAGTGTATAATAAAGCAGAATGTTACCCTTTAGCAACCTCTTTTGGTGAGGGCTGAAGCCTCCTACCCCCGGATAAACTACTCAAAAAATACAGAATACTTACCTAACAAGCTACAGTGATGAATATTTTTTTAAAAAATTAATTGCTTAGTCATGCAAAAAATTCCTTTTTTTTTAAATGTACAGTATTACTCATGGGACACATTGATAAATCTAACAAACCATATTATCTTCATATTTATTACTTTTGAGGTGTAGCTACGAGTATGTGTGTGGGGAGGGGGGGGGGCATCTATCTCTCGGCGCATAATCCGAGGGGCGCCAAATTGGAAAATGAAATTTAAGAATGAAATTATGTCTTTCGTTTTGTGTTGAAAAAGAAATGAAGTAATTCAAACTATTCTACTGTTCTCGAGGTGTGTGAGCCCTGGTGAAGGGTGGACATTTTTCACCCGAAACATATATAATAAAAAAAATTCTTTTATTTTTTTTTTTTTATTTATTGGGTTTTTATTTATTTATCTTGAGAGTTTTAATTATTTCTCGCAAAAAGTGCTCAAAATACACTGGCCTCCAAAAGTAAAGGAACAGCCGTTTTTTTTTTTTTTTTGGGGGGGGGGTACTAATTTGCAAATGAATGAATGTAGAAACACCAAATTTGGATGACATGTGTACAAAACAGTTATGTAATGACGGCAACATTGAAGTTTACACAAGAAAAACGCGAAAATAGATTTACAACAACAATAACAAAAAAGCAATCTCCTGGAAAAGTCCATTCTTGGAAAAAGTAATAACTAGCCGTAATCCCACAACAACATATACAAAATGTCCCAAAACAAGGATCTAGGCTTTTATTCCCCAAATATTGATCATTGCCATGTACAATAAATTACAATACTTATGACTTTTTCAGCAAAAATTAAATTTTCGACATAATTAGGGGTATGTTCTGATGAAAACTAAAGAAGTAACCGCATTTCTCATTCATGATGAAGGAAGTAACGGCAAATTATTAAGTACTTTCCGTGATGTAATAAATAAAAATAATCCACACATTGTATTTATTAGTAGTTCTTAGATTGGTATAAATTTTAAAATTTGCCCAAAATGTGATTAAAAATGAACTACAATATAAATGAGATACCGCCGTGGCTATTGTTACGCAAACATTCATATAGTATAAACAGAACACCAAAACTTCCAATTCAAAACCCATTTATGCCCATACCCTGAAACGAAACTGGCCCATTTCAATTTTTTCCTCTTTTCACGGGGGAGACGACCAACCAGACTCCACGTGCACGGCGCGGGAAATCGATGTCTGGTGACGTCAGACAAGCGAATCCCGGATGACACGTCAGGCGTGACGTCACGTCGGGTGATCGGTGCCCTTCACTGCGCATGGCTGGAAAGAAAGTAAATAAAATAGCAAATAGTTGTGGCAATCGATGGAGGATTTCGAATTTTCAATGATAATATATACCCGTGAAGAAAGGGTAAGACAGGGTACTACGGGAGTAAATATAGTTATAAGGAAATAATATGTCCGTCAAGATGGTATATTTGAAATTTAGTCAAGCAAAATAGAATCTGTGATTACGTATTCCACGGGCGTTTATTCACTGGAAAAGTTGTCCCATATTCCTTTTAAGAACTTTCATTAAAGAGCGAATTGAATTTTGTTTCACCAGCTTTTTATAAAAGACTAAGTTAAGATTAAATACGGTAAAATAATTCACACTTTGCTATGAATAATACAAATTGTAGTAAAACGGGTCTTTTAAATTGCTAGCTCTGATGTATGTATATATGTGTGAGGGGGGAACCACAAAGAAGTTCTAACCTTGAGGTGTAATCGTTTATTTGATGTGAAAGATACCGTCAAAATTACCGAACATATTCCTCTAAAAGTTTTCCGGGAAGACGGCAAGGAGAGAATCTTATTCGATAATGAGCTTCTTTGGAAAACTTTTCTGAAAATTCGTCCAGGGTTTTCATTGCGGGAAGAAAAAATGGAGAGAATTTCTCACCCTTTCCCCAAAGAACGAGATTTTTTTAATGGGTGAAAAATTTTCACTATAGATTTGGGTTGGGTAAATGCCCAGTGGGTAAGGTATTTATAAATGGGTATTTATCTTTTCGACGCTAGACGATTTCTTATCAACTGACTTTAGAAAACACACAAAATAAATTAATAATTTTTAGTTATTGCATGGAACTGGGTCTCCACAAGTCTAAGTCAGTTATATGCAATAACAGTAACCAGTTGAAGAACAACTATGTCCCCAGTACCATCCCCCCCCTCCACCCACAGACTGTCCTTGAGAATTAGGGATGGACGAGAGGCGGGAAATTGGCGCCTCGCAAAACAGCCTAAAAGCTTTGTCTCGTCTCGCAGAAAAGCTGTGACCTATCTCCTCCTAAACCGTGGGGCTTTAAAGTTTTGACTAAGGTGCCCACAGATTCGAAAAATTCCGAGGAACCTGATAAGCTGACTTAAATTTCGAAAATCGAATTATTTTAGAAGATATTAATAAAAAACTGAAAAAATAAACAGAATGGTTGGCAGATTTGGCATAAAATCATTCATGCCTTTGCAACAAAGAGTTTCCAAGTATGTAGTATCACGTGAAATTGTCAAACATATGAAGTAGAAATACACCCATTTTACGCCAAAATAAAAACTATATGAAATAAATAACTCAAACTGTGTTACACAAAGTTGACAATTTTCAAATAGTAAGTTCGCTTAGACAACCGATGTTTAGAATGACGCGATTACTCGTTTTTCCAAAACAGAATAACTAATATCTTGAAAATGAAAATAATTAAAATGCAGATTATTTTAAAGACGGTTCTCGTCCAGCTGGATTATTTGCTACCAGTAGAAATATTTGGCGGCGTTAACTATGCCATTCTAGCAGTACACTTTGGATATTTGCTAGCGCGACGAGATGGTATAATTCGTGGTGCTAAGTATGCCAATCTGCAAACTATTGTGTAAATGAAAATATGGATAACGGTTTTCTGGTAACCTTACATGAACAGTAATTATAGGTTCTGAGCATGTGTCAATCGCCAAATAATGAAAAGTCGCCATTGGTGGCAAGCTATCCTATCGGTTCCGTAGCTTTTATTATCTTTACATGTACGCAAGTCGCCAAATAATGAAAAATCGCAATGGGTGGCAAATTCGAAGTGTGTCCAATAGGTTTTACATTATTAAAAATACAGCTGAAACAGATGTTCTGATTTTATTATGCTTTAGCTCCTAATTAATATAACTTTTGAATGGCAACACTGAAAATCATTGTGTTTCTGAAGAGTGCAAATAATTTTTTCCAGCGATTATAAGCGGAGTCCGCACTCCAGTGTAGTATAGCTCAGGACCCGTACAACACGGATTCCCATAACAAAATATCTTCCGTGTTATGAGAGGGAGGGGGTCTAGTGTAGTGTGAAGTTTAAATTTTTATGTACCAATGAACATGCAAGAACCAAGCAATGTGTAGCTCAGTAACATTCTATCTGATCCAATCTTCAGGTTTTGTCTATTGAAATTATGTCTTTTTTTACGAATAAGCCTTATTAGGGGCCGAATGCCTCATACGAAAAGCGAGCGTAGCGAGTTTTGGGGCCTTGGCCCCTAGAATTTATTAAAAGATCATTCCATATCAAGGTGATCCAATGATTTTTACCTTAATATTTTCCATTTGAAAATTTTAAGTATATATAGAGTACTATAAAAGAGGTCTGAAATCTGTATTCGTTTCTTTTTTGCCTCATTTCTGCAGTACATTAAATGTATTTTTTTTTTTCTGCGTGACTGGAAATGAAATAGATCACATAAAGGCTATTTATTTATTTATTTTTAGTATGGTTCTTTTGAGACCCCGTGCTCAAATTTTGCAGAGATTAAGGAAATAGAAAAGAAATAGTGTGATTTTTTTTTGTATTGATTTCTTTGGTCACATTTTAAAATTAAAAAATTAAATATGAAAAAATACACAAATACAATATATCACTTTAAAGCTCATGAAACATGATAACGGTATTATACCGTCTACAGTATATATACCGTCGGTATAAATACTTTACTTTTTAATAGCTTAATTTTAGACTGAATTATTTCGATTTATATAGAGGCACGTTGCACGAAAATTGTAATATTTTTCCAACTTCAAGACGTGATAAACTCGGAAAACGCAACAGATAATATTTTTTGTTTACACATATTTTAGGTCATTTAAGAAGTGTAGGAAATTAAAAGAAATTCGGGGAACATGAGGTAAAGCATTATAAATTTTAAAATTTGATCCATGCACTATTCCTAAAGTTGTTTTATAACAACATTCTCATACTTCATTTTATTAACAATTTATGTTCAATGGAAATTAAAACATGCGACGGCAGGCGTTTGAAATAGATTTACATCTCCAAAATACACTGTTTAAACAATGACGACCTCACAGAGGTTAATGTATCAGAATTCTTCTTTGTGCTTCTATATAAGAACTATTCATGCTATAAGCACTATTTTCAATACCGTACATGGTCCAGTACGTAAGAGTATATAAATTTCAGAGCAATCCATGCATATTACGGCAAATGGAGAACGGACGGGCAGACGATCGGCCCTTTCACAAAATTACAATCGATTAAAACACGGCCCCTTCACAAAAATACAATCGATTAAAACAATCCTTCATTGGCATTTTACCATATATTTTAATTCGTTTTGCAAAGTATTTAAAGAAAAAAAGTGACTTTTACGAAAATAGATGTTGAAATTCACAAAAATAGACATTGCAATTCACAAAAATAAACATTGAAATTCACAAAAATAAACGTTTTTCACAAAAATGCGACCCTGGAAAAAAATTCTTGGATCGGCACCTGGGTTTCACTGGGTCTTAAGTTTTTCAATTTCACATTACTCATCACAAGAGGTTGACTTCCATTCGCATTTTTAAATGTTTCTGTGATATGCATTGGAACCTCCGAACAGCGACCACTCTTTCGTTTTATTAGGGCAAAGGATACTTACGTATTATCCAGACGGCAGGGGCGTAGCCAGAAATTTTTCATGGGGGGGGGGGGTTACGACTACTACAACTCATATATAGGTATACGTGTGTGTGATAATGTAATGAAGAATATACATTTTGCATGGCAAAAAATTCCTCATGGGGGGTTATGACCCCCCCCCCTTCGCTACGCCCCTGCCAGACGGTCATTCTTGCCAAATTATTTTTTCGGAAAATGAGCCGGCAAACTGTTGCCAGTCGTATTCGGAACCATCAATAATTTCATGTGCCCGGCATGTATCTTGGCGAAAAATCGCTCGTCTTTGCGGACCGCCAGGAAAATATGTGAGTACCGGGCCAAGCTACGCAAGGGCTGTCTGCCAAGGATTAGGGGTGCCTTGGTCGAAGGACTTTTTAAGGGGTTCTAAAGCGTATTAACGCTACATCTAGAGAAAACCGACCAAAACTCCCAGCCACCATTAGCAATGATATAAGAATGGGAGTAGTAGTTTGGTCACTAAACCAAAACCTTTGAGAAAGGAAAACAGCTCTATCACAATAGACGATAATTTAAAAATAAACATTTTAAGAGAGAATCACCCGCAATCCTTAAAAAAAAAAATTTGCGTACGCCACTGACCATTATTATTGTTAAAATCAGTTCTGTTACTTGAAGTTACACTTATACAATTTAAAAGAACATACAGTCCAGTGGCGGATACAGAAATTATTTTTGGGAGACGCTAACTTTTGAGAATAGTTTGTTTAACGCTAAATTTACAATACAGCAAAATGTTACGCAAAAGCTACCGTTTCAGATAATCGACAGGAGATGAATCATTCAACATCATGTTTAATCAGTTAGCTATATGAATGGATTGAGAATAAGACAAATAATCACATAAAGGTATTCAACACTTTCCAATAATGTTTCACCGTTTTCAAAAACATTAAAGTGCTATATGCTTCAATGATCGATACTTTGACAAAATCGCAATAAACAAATAAACAAACAAAAAAAAAAAACTACAATACAAATAAATCCTTTTCCCCCCCACCTAGCTTTTAGTCTCAAAAGAATACCAAACATTTGTCTATTCTGAAAAGCGACTAAAATAAACTTCCAAGAGAGTTTTTGAAGAAATTCGGAACTTCAATAAAACTTGACATATGGCACTGGTTTTAAAAGGCTTCCCACGACAAGAAGTAAGGGGGAAAAAATAGCATAATATTCCTGTATCAGAGAAACATACCATTATATCGAACATTTTTTTTTTTTTTTTTTTTTATTCGTCCATCCTTTTAAATGCACCATAAATATACTATAGTCTTTCGTTAAAGCAAGCCTCCCGAGGCGTTTCCATGGCAACTGCGGCGTGACTCTCTTTTTAACTTCTCTATGCTATTACTGAACTAAAACATGACAGTTCCGTGAAAGCTGATTTTAGAAGTTTTTGCAATGCAGCAAAAATATAAAACACAAAGAAAAGAAGATGCCTACACATTAAAAACATATTTTTGAAGTAGGGGGTAAGAATGTATGTGTGTTTAAAGGTGTGGTGGGGGAATTGAAGAACATTTCTCCTGGCATTAACCATTACGTTCTAGGTTCTACGCGGTTTATCGCAAACGGAAGCTTAAATATTTAAGGTTTTAATAACTAGGTAAACATTAATATGAAAATGCATGCTACGTCAGAGATAGGAATCCATACATTTTAATGTCACAATGAAGACACAATGAGTTTGATAATAAGTGGATATAAAATTAATAATAACTGCAAAGTATTCAGAAAGGAGAGTTCTAGTTTGGACAATGGATTTGAGATATACGTTTCATTCTGACTGCATCAAGAGCAGATCTAGAAGGGGAAGGAGCCGTGGGCGTTTGCCCAGCCCCAGATACTAATATATACACGCACAAAATGAAATGGGCTTTCGAATAATGATTGAAAGCTTCAAGCAATTCTAAACTGATATTCCAGCTTTGCGTCCCCCCGAAAAAATTTCTGGATGTGCCTTTAATTTTATGCAACTTAACTCTGTTTCAGAAGCTTCAAACCTCTTCATATCTAAATTTGCATAAAAACACCTTTGCAAAAGTATAAAACAATCACAAAATTAATTTTAAACATTGGAAGTAAATTGATTTAAGAATATTTTTTTTAAACGCTAATGTAAATTCAAATTAACATTTAAAATCTATCATAGAATAATTTAATGGGTTTTTTTTTCTTTATTGTCATTAAATACAATTGTGAAATTGAAACTTTAGATTTTATTTTTACATAAACGAATGTAAAAACAGATTGACAAAAAATATGTTGCACCAAGATACTTCATAAAAATTGGTCAAATACATAAAATTTCGAAGTTTTTAATGATAAGAGACAGCATTACTGCAGCATTTAAAAAGCACATGGGTTCTCAAACCTACTCCCCCCCGTTAAGTTTCCATATTATCGCTATGATTTACGTACAGGTATGACCCAAGGTGGCTTAGTCAGTGAACTCCGTTTCCGTAAGAACACAGAAAGTGAAGCAGCACACCCAGCTTGGGAGGGTGAACTCCTCTCGTGGCTGGACTGCTGTGGGGCCATGTACGCTATGGGAGCTGATGCACGTAACACCCGTCGTGGCTTCAATGTCATCCCTGTTTAACGCTACCTATCGGGTGCCGATTTCAGATGGCGTGTCCCTCATCTGGAATTGGTTCAAAATTAAGGGACACCCAGCTCAGTCGGTCTTCCTCCCACTGGAGCTCTTTTAGATGGAAGCGGTCCCTTCCGCCCATCGCCTTTCTTTATGGGGGATCTGGTATTACTCCGCGGTTGCCAGAGGTCATTAGCAACAACACGTACTGGTATAACGTAGAAGTCAGGGGCGTAGCCAGAGGGGGGATCTGGTATTACTCCGCGGTTGCCAGAGGTCATTAGCAACAACACGTACTGGTATAACGTAGAAGTCAGGGGCGTAGCCAGAGGGGGGGCGTGAAGCGCCCCCCCCCTAAATGGGACACTTAGCTTACAATTTGATATTTAGCTTACAATTGAACTTTACCTTACAATTTGATACCCCTCCCGAAATAAAATCCTGGCTACGCTACTGGTAGAAGTGGTTCAATACTGAGATGTAAGGGCAGGACCCTTGACTCCCCCTCTCTTCCGCACATGTGGGCGCCCCATGAAAACATTTTTTTTTTTTTTTTTTTTTTTAAATATTCATGATGCTGATTTTAATCTATCCGCTCACACTTCAGCCTGACTGATATTCGGTATCGGTCAAACATAAGAAGAGTTCAAAGTATTGGGTATTGAGAGGGGAGTTCAACAAAACATGAAGGCCGCAGGAAGATGAAAATTAAGATGTCTGCTTGACAAAAAATAGCTACAAATGAAGCGCTTCAGTACAAAAGCATTTACTTGTATTAAAATTCCACTTCTTCAGAAATACATTACAATTATTTGACGTAGCCCTCCAGTTCAAAATGCTTCATCTTGTGAATTTCACGCGTCATAGCACATACGCAAGTTTACACTTTCATCCTTATGCCCATGCCTTTAATTATGAACAATAATTATGGCGTTTTACAATGTTATAGTTGCTGATTGCAAATTCTCCCACAGTGCAGAGAAGTAAAACATATGTTTTACAACCTTGAGAATGTTTATTTATCCGTTTTATTCGCACTAAAACGTAAAGCTCAACCTAACGGCGAGTTTCTTAACTCTCTACAGCTCGACAAATGGAAATTTAAAAATTGCTTTCGGTAATGTGCAAAACTATTAAAAATATGCAAAAATTTAATTCATTTCATAGTTTTGTAATTAAGTCCATTTATCAAATGTGTTTGTAGTAGAGTTCAATAAAATGGTTATTTCTATTTTTGTAGGACTCAAAGATATATTTGTAATACATCAAATTGTTATGTAAATGCTTGTGAAACAGTTAGAGCTAAGAATTTTCATGCAATTATTAATATTATTGTAAAATTAACATATGAAAAAAACTATCAGTGCTGTTGTAACCAATAGTTCGACTGCTAAAGCCTAAAATACAGTTTATAGTGTTAAAATATTAATAAAGTATCAGCAATTAGTTATCTCACCTGTTTTAAAATTTTTAAAAAACATTTTTAAAGGAATTTTGTGATTTATATTTTTCTAATAAAGATTCATTCAAATATTTTTTCAACGCACTATGATTCATTTATATGGTTTTATATGGCGCATTACATTTCATCAGCACGGTAATATAAAAGATTAACTATTTCTTTTCAAGGAAATCACTCTCCCATTTTTCATTGAATGAAATCTGAAGTAAAGAACACTAGAAAACGTAAGGAATTCAGAAGGAAACAAATCTACTTTTTATACTGTCACAAAGTTTTTTCGATTGTACTGTGTGTACGTACTACATGTGTAATTAGTTTTGACGTTTCAATCGGTAAGTCCTTTTATTAGACATGTTTATTTAATTTTTTCATAAAGAATCTTTTCTTAGGAAATAAAATACTTGCACCAGTCTAAACATAAAAAGCAACATTATTAATCTATATTCATTCTTATAATTTTTATTTATTTTGCATTGCGCGTATTACAAGAGAAATTTAAAAATATATATATATATTTATGTACTTCTGATGTAATTAAGTTATAAAACAGCTTAAAAAATAAGGCTGTAAGAAATAAGATTTGTACACGAATCACAAGTTTAAAAAAATATATGGATTAAAAAAGAGAGAGAGAGAGCTTGTCATTGAAATTTGATTACATAACTTCCTATGTTTTTCAACAAGAAAAAAAAAAAATTCACGTCGTAAGCTATAATTTGATTTCATCAGAATAAGACGAAATAAATAAAAATATGGCAAAGTCATTTAATTTAGCTCATATATTAGTTTAGGGGAAAGCATAAAATGAAATTTGTAATCCTAATAAACACAAATAAGCATTCTTGGAATAAAATAGAAAAGCGCTGCGAATAAAAAAATGATTAATAAAAAGCTCTACAACACTAGAAATATTTTTTTAAAATAAATTATTTTACTAACACTTTGAGAAATCTTAGATATTGAAAATTGTAGGCATTTCACACATAAATACTTACACCTAGCACGACAAAGAATCTAGGTTTTTTTTTTTTTTTTTTTCTCTTTCTCATCTAAAAAAAGAAATAAGGATTGCTGCTCGTATAATAAAACCCCACAGCTTCTTTTGCCTCCAGTAGTTTTCCTTCGGTTATTTTTATCGCTGGCGACCGAAAGACAACATATGTACTTAACAACTTTATGCCTCTTTTCGACATAGCCTGAATATTGTAGAACATCATTTCCTCCAACATACATATACATTACTACTCAACTCTTTATTGTTACATACAGATGTGAGTTATCCCTTTGTGATGTAGATAAGACTTTTGATTAAAGTATGGCGCAGAGGTGAAATAGATGTTTGGGACTCGTGAATGGCTGGAAAACAGAAAAAAAAAATAAGAAGAAAAGGAAATTATGCGATTTATGAGTTTATGCCCCTAATGTAAAATGAATTACTCCAGGAAATCGTAAATGTATTGGATGTCTCTTCATAAGTTCTATTAATACACCAACAAGTAGCAAATTTATGTTAATCATGAAAATTTCGGAAAATGTTCTTAAATATGCTATATTTTGTATTAAGAAATTTCTATGGGGGGGTGGGGGTTAGAGATGAGTTCGGGCTCATTTTTTGAAGCCCGAGCCCGAGGACTTTTCATCCGAGCCCGCCCGAGCAATATTATTTAAGTCGGAGCCCGAGCCCGAAATTTCAGCTAAAGATGAAAAAAAAATTCAGTTACTTCATTGATAGAATGCAATAAATTTTGCAGTTTGTGCAAATTAAAGACAAATATAGTTGCAAACTCCCAATGCACTTTCTAATTCTTTGTATCCATCCTTTATCAAAAAATGCCGGATCTCATGACTAACTAAGGAATATAAACCGCCGTTCCAAAATACCCAAAGAGCTTCACGCACCTTCTAGGCGCCCGTGCCGCTATTTTTATTTGTTTATTTATTTATTTATCTTTTATAAGTACTTTTATTTTCCTCATGAATCACTTTTTAAAATCTGTTTCAAGCAGTATGTTCAATAAAGGAGAAATTTTTTATGAGCCCGAGCCCGCACACAATTGTGAATTTTAGAGCCCGAGCCCGGTTCGGGCCCGGGCTCGGGTTTTCCGGCTCGGGCTGAGCCCGTCTCATCTCTAGTGGGGGTTACGACTACTGCAACGCATACGTATATATACGCGTGTGGGATGAGGGAGTGAAAAACATCCATTTTGTATAGCAAAAAATTCCTCATGGTGGTGGGGTTATGAACCCCTATCACCCCCCCCCCCTTGACTACGCCACTGAGTCTAGACTCGACCACGATCTGATGTTCATTAAGTATGGATGATGCGTTAATTATATCAAAAAACACCAATGCACGATCTAAAAATTTTACCATCGTCCAGCGCAAGTGATCAATGGTCAAAGCCAAAGATCGAATTTGTAAACCTCTGGTCAAAAGTCCACAATTTCAACCACTACGCCAAGAGATTATGAAGCCCTTCTTCCTACCCCCCCCCCCATCCGGATAATTAGTTTCAGATTACGGTAAAGCAGAACAGAAACCAGAAGGGCAAACAGGAAGTTTTTTTAATAAAAGGGTAGGATGAGAGTTTAAATATAATCCTAATTAAATTAACGAAATGTCTGCACGATGAAAAAGTCTGAATTTTCAGGCTAATACAAAAATGTTATCTCCGATGTTCTTGAATATTCGTCCAGCACAAAATTATTCCCATTTTCGTTCTTTAAAACAGCTAACATTCAGTCTACTGTGATTTAAAACAGTCTTCGGAGTTGGAGTTCGCGAAAAAATATATAAAGCGTCCTTAAAAAAGGTCACGACAGTTTTCAAGTCCACCAACTTTGTGTGTGTGTGTGTGTGTGTGTGTGTGTTGAAACTGCTACATAATAATTCCCCCGCACGTAATTTCACTGCTACGTAATAAATTGTACTTACAGCAGAATTTTATTATTATCATAATCATTACTAAAAAAATTAAACACAACTAAATACAACCAACAACAAAAGCACACTGGGAATAGATTAAGGACGGACACAAATACACGAAGAAAGATAACAAATGATGAAAATAAAAATGAAAAAATACATTTATCTCTTCGGATATACAGATACACACCATTACTCGTAAAAGGCTAGACAACAATATAAAAGAACTAAAAAAAAATGATAATAAAAAATGTAAAAAGAGAAATGACGCCCGAGATGGGAAATTGTCTGGCCTGGTTCATGTCTCCATAGAGTTTTTTTTAAAAATGGCAGGAAGAAAAAAAAACTGATAAACATAGTGGGAAAAGGATAAAAGTTGAAAACGCTGAAAAGGCCGATCTTCTGTGATAAATATTAATAAGGTTTTGGTTTGTGGGGAATGCAAAAATGTGCGACAAGCCAAGATATTTTGAAGATCAGAGCTGGCTATAGTCGACACAAAACAAAACTGGTTTTCAGATAAACATTTCATAGAAAAAAGCTTTAAAAAGATGGGCTTAACAAGACAAGTATAAAAATTGTCAATGTCTTTCTAATCTTATCTAAGCACTGGAGAAGTAAGTGTTCAAGTATTCCATGGAACACTGGAGTTTCCGTGAAATCCCGATGTATTGTTGTATTATTTTAAATCCTCGTTGTTCACTATCAAGGAGAGGGCGCGACCTTGGAATCACCGATTACAATGAAATTTGATACAAAATGTAGCTCACAAGACATACAATCACTGATGAAAATTTTAGGACTCACCTTACAGGCATTCTTAGGAAATCACGCTCCGAATATTCGAAAATCAGTGTGTCCAGTTTAAATATTTTTTTTTTTATGCTTCAGGAAGTGACCATCCCTGGCGAAGAGCGTAAACACGCTGATTAGCGGTGCTGTTGTTGGCGAGTTCGATTCCAGCTGTCGACGAAGTTTACCTGAATCTTCCCTTTCGTTCATTTTAATGTCTGATTTAATTAAATAATAAAATAAAATTAATTCTAACATTACAGCTTGCGTAATTGAATCAATTTCAAATAAATTATTAATTAAATGGGTTTTTTTTTCTGTGTTGTATTTCTAAATAGCATAGAAATTTAATAAGCAAAAAGTAATAAGAATAAACAAATTAATCCTACAGATTGCTTCATCAAGGAACAGATGCTTGGAGCATGCAAACATATCTAATTTTGTGAAAGGTTGCATAACGAATTACACTTCATATATTTTTCTAAATATGTCATTTTTGTATGCATCTACTTAAATTACATCATTAGTGAGCATACTGCAAATATGTATAAAATATGTATGTTTTACAAATAAGTACATCCAATTCAATTCACAAGGGGCTTTAACGCGTAATCGCGTTATATTTGGAGAAAATTTCGAAATTTTAGGACACTTATTTTATACGACCTTCCTTTGAAGAAGTATAATTCGTTATACAACCATTCACAAAATTAGATATGTTTGCATGCTGCAAGCATCTGTTCCTTTCTCTACGTTTAATTAGTTTATTAGCACTCGGGTGTTATTTCTTTCAAGCACAGGATTTTTGTCTACGCGGCGCGCCGTGATCACTTTTCCGTTTGATCCATATTTTCTGCAGAGTGATTTGATATTGCTAACGGAAACATGGACTATCCCTTCAGATGATTTTCAAATACCAGGATTCACTTTGGTTGAACGGATAGACAGTGGTTTCCAAAACAGAAAGCCATCTGGAGTTATGATTTTTATAAAGGAAAACTTAATGAAACCCTTTACCCGTGCCTACACGAGCCAGATCGATGGTGTTCCAAATGGTCATTGCGTATATTCAAGATAAAGTGAGATTTGCGATAGTCCTCGAATTTCTTATGAAGATAAATTAGACGCTATATTCGAAACGTTGCTGAAGGAGGGTGATTGTAAGACTATTTTAGTAGGATATTTTAACATAGAATTAAATTCCGATCAAGGATCCAATTTCATAACTGGAATGGGTACTTTAGATTTTCCAATACGCACAAATCCAAACCATTGCACCACTAGGGGCCGACAGAGCCTGATTATGACCAACAGGGGCCCCGGGCATTGTTGAATTTGGGGGCCCCCCCATCTATGAAATCTGTTTTATTTTTCATAAAATTTTTATATAAAAAGAATATTTCAGAACAACAACATTTAAAATTGGGGGCCCTTCCGAGCCGGGGGCCCTGGGCAAAGTCCCGATTTGCCCATGCGATAATAAGGCTCTGGGGGCCGAACAACAATTGGTGCAATTTCCAGCAACAAAATTATGCTAACAGGAGTCTATATGAGTACTTGCAGTTATCATTTTTCTCTATATGGCAGAATTAATTGAATAGATTTTTAAAAATTCTGAAATTCTTCCAGCCGAGTGCGTAAATAAAATCTGGAACAATTAATTTTTTTTTTTTTTTTTATGAACAAAAGAAAAGATTCAAATAAACTTCACCTATAGCTAGAACCAAAATCGCCAACACCAGCACCGCAAATCAACATCTTTACGCTCTACGCCACGGATGCTCGCTTCCGGAAGCATTAAAAAAAGTATGTAAGCTGAATAAGCTTATTTTCGAATATTCGGAGCGTGATTTCCTGAGAATACCTGTAAAGTGCGTCCTAAAATTTGCATCCATGTCTTGTGATTTGTACCAAATTTCATTCAAATCAGTGATTCCAAGGTCGCGCCCTCCCCTTATAAGAAAAATTCTAATTTTTTATTATTTCAGGGGTAATTTGTTTACTTTTGCTTAAGAGACTAGTGACACGAATTGTTTCTAACATTCCCATCAAGATCAACAATTTAAAGTTAAAGATATAGTAGAGTTCCGCTAATCCGAGGTTGCGCTAAAACTTTCTTTTCAAAAATAAACAACTTTAGATTTATTTTTTAAACATTAAATAAAGTAAGTGGTGCTATTTAATACTTTTGCATTTATAAATATGTGAGCTGTTCTTTTTCCCCGTTTCTTTATTTCTGAGCGTTCTGCACATAGAATTGAATTTTTCTCTCTGGATTTTATAATACAGTCCGCATAATCGGAATTTTCAGTAACCTGTGTCTGTGTAGGTCCCGATCAACTCGTAATTATCGGGACTCGAACACAAATTTACAGAAAAAAATTCTAATACTGCGTTTCTATACAATAGTCTTATTTTTTACTGTCATTTGAGTGCTATTAATTTCTGCCAAGGAGTTTTGTCTACATGGCGAAAGACTATCTAGCAATGCTTGAAAAATAAATGTCAAATTGTCAAGGTTTAACAATTTTGGCATTTACTGCCAAGTTTGGCACCAAAAACCATGTCCCCAAAAGGAAATGAACTACTTAGCAGTGACTTATTAAAAGCTAATTGAATTTTTTTAAGGTAGTTAAATATTGAAAGATTCGTTTTTAAAAATAACACAAATCTCAAGTAAATATCGTATTTTTAAAATGTAATATACATTATCTAGCATATCTAGAATATTTGCTTTAATTAGTTTGTAACGCATATATATTTTACAAAATCGAATCATTTTAATCTACCTATACACATTTTTCCCCTTAGAGCTACATTAATAGTACTTTTACAAAACTATTGATCTCCATATTTAATAACACTATGCATTATATAATGCTAATATTTAATAAAACTGTTTAAGTATTTTTTCTTTGTTGATGATCGAATTAAAAAAATCAATCTGTTCATTAATTTAACATAAAATCGTCATTTTCAGGGTTCATACAAAATAATACTAAATACGAACATAAGAATGATTACTGAAAAACAATTCCATGATTTCTCATAAAACGAACTGCCTTTATAGAAAATTGATGTTTCTTTTTCTATTTTCTTTTCTGTGATCGAATCACTGCACAGGGATGTAATGACAATCTTATAATACTGACATGAATGTGATATTTATGCGCGTGAGCGGTGCTCCACTTAGGGGGCAACACACTGGTTCCTAAAAATCAATATGGAGCGACCTTTCCCTATGAAAGAATGGAAAGGTCAGTCAATATTGATTAAAGGACTGAGTTTCTCTTCCTCGTATAAGAAGCACATAGTACGCACTCCAATTTGCATGCTTATACATGTTTAGACGGACACGTAACTACAATTTATCTAAGTTTCTATAAATGACAGGAGAACAATGACTGGTTTGAGATTTTGATCAAATTTATTAGAGCGTTGGAGTTTTTAAAGGAATTTTTTTAAACTTAATTTAATTCTCATTTATAAGTACTTATGTACTTTTACATTTAGTACTTATTTTACGGGAAGGGAATATAAGAATACTTTCCCATTTTTGAAAAAAAAAAAAAAAATATCTTTGTGAATTTGAATACTTATTTTTGTCAATTTTCACACCAATTTTTATAAGTCACTTTTTCTGTTAAAATAATTGACAAAACAGATTAAAATGCCTATGAAGAGCTGTTTTATTAAATTGTATTTTTCTGAAAGGCGCCACAAAACGGACCCAAATTTCATCTGCATCGATCTTAGCAAAGTGTCTGCCTGTGGAATTACGACCGATATTCTACTCTAGGGATCTAGGTCGAAGGGGGTGCAATCCGTGAGGGACTTTCTAAGGGTCCTAACCCGTACTTACGCTAAGTTTCTAAGAAAATATCCATGCAAATTATTAATTTTATTAAATGTACACAGAAGAACCTCATTTAAACGACCACTTCCTACAACGTCTATAATGGGATGACGAAAAGGAATAAAAATCCTGTGTTAATTGTGTACAATGGATTTTTTTGTTTATTATTTTATTTACTTTTTTAAACAGGAGCATCTTAATAATTACAGGATCTATTCAGTCATTATTTTGCGTTTCAAACAAAATTAATATATATTACCGAAGTCCATTAATGAATTTTAATATCAATCGCAAATAGTGCAGGTAATATTTAAATTTATTCTACTAAAAACATTGGCCGGCAAACCTTGGCTTGTGAGCCACATGTGGCTCTAAGGACTCTTAGAGTGTGGCTTTGACCCAAATGAGCAGGTTTAATATTGCAATTTTCCACCCTCCCATATACAAAATGCTTTGAAAGACATAAATGAAGAAGGAATAGTTTTCTTTCATACGACCAGTTTAAAGAAATAGAGTTTAGGACATCTTTCCATTTTAGGGTCTACATATTAATGCAAATAGTGTTTTTCGAGCATGAACCTCATCAAGAGAAAATTAAAAAATCGTCGCAAGGATGAAAATCTGATATAGTGTCGAAAATTAAAGGTAATAACATTAAAACCTAAGCTATCTAAACTTTCAAGGGAGATGCAAGGCCACTGTTCCTAATACGTGTTTATTATAATTCCTGACCTTACAATCTAATTTCTGTCAATAAAAAAGACCATCATTAAGCATGTTTTCAAGTTTTATTCGCACTCAAAGCTTCAACTAAAATTTGACTCTCAGTAGAAATTTCAATCTTCGTATGTTCGAAATGTGGCTTTCTGGGCAAATAGTTTGCCGACCACCTTATAAAGACATAACGAAGGAATTCTCGTAATCTAATTTACGTTAACAGCAGTGATTCTTTGTACCTATTTATTGTTTTGTGGTAGAATGAAGAGAACGTTAGGAAGAAAAAAGGAGCTTGAGTTGTAGCGCATATCTCAAATCGTCCATGAAAAAATATTTGGCGCATAATATGCAAAAGGTTGGCCACCCCTGCTCTAAGTAATGTATCGAGTCTATCAAATGTTCAAAAAATTACTAGCATTTATGTAAAATAGATAAATAATTTTAAAAAATAATATTTGCATTTTAAAAAAATTCAAAAATTTAATTTGTATCTTAATTTAATAACAAACGTATTTTTCTTATAACTAAAAAAGTACGCTACTAAAATTTCAGTTTTCAAAAATAATTTTTGCAATTAGTTAACTTTTTAAAGGAACTTTTGCAAGGCTGAATGGTATAACGCTAGTGCATTCTTCTACCAACCAGTTGATCAAGGTTCGAATCTCTCTGCAGGAACCAGAATACCTGAAGAAGTTTCGGGGCACAGGCAGCTGTCGTCAAAAAAGGGTCTCTAGATCTGTGACACGCGATGAACGTTTCGATCGTCCGCCATCTTGCTGGTAGTTAAGTCGAGCGATGGCAACTGCTGCCCTTTTTTCAGCATTGTGCAATCCATCCAGCTGTTCTGGCATTCTTCCATTTTTCAGCAGATGTCAGTGCTGCTAAAAAGAATCGTGATCCCTTTTTTACGGGAAATGGCGTGCTAAAAAGTAAAGGATTCTCGTGGAGCTATGTCACAGGCAACTATTTTTATAGAAATCAAATCTATTCTCCGTGACTGGCAACAGTCGAAACGTCAGAGCTTGGTGTTCCCAGAGCGGGAACACTGCGCGTTAAAGGGTTAACAGCCTTAATGGAATACCTACGAAATACGCGCGATACAGTACAGTGTTATAAGGGGGGGAGGCAACGCGCACATTGCAAGTTCATTTGGTCTTCATGCAGACACCCCCCCCCCCCTCTCTTCCTCTTTGCACCCGAATGCAAGACGTAAGAGGGCGGTGTTCAGACTCAACCATCCATATGATTGATCGTTGTAATGTGATCCACTATAACGCGAGGATGAAAACGGAGTAAAAGGGGCTCCAAACTCGAGCTTCACAAAAGCTCTTGAGTGCAGCACTCAAGTTGGTATTCTGGAACGGGAGAGAGGAGGATAGAAAAATAAAGAACTGAATTATCTCCCGGGATCTATCTTTTGAGTCTAGAATACTAAATATTAATCGAATAACAGCAGGCTACAGCTGGACTACGGCCAGCATGGGCGTTACCACTGACGGGAATTCGGGGACGCGAACCCCCCCCCCCCCCTTTGAAATTTTATCAATCTTTGTACAGTGATTTTAAAAAATTGTGTGTCCTATTTTTTAAAAACTTATTCTTCCAAGTTGGACACCCCATAACTTGAACACCTCCCTCAGTGGGACGCTTTTCTGAGGAACGGAAAGTGTCTCTAATATAGAAATATACCTCTATAAGTTGAACACCTCTGAAAGTTGGACAGTTTTTGAGGAAAGCGCAGGTGTCCAACTTAGGGTGGTTTCACTGTATAAATCAAAACGTTATGCCTAAGCAACAAAATATTTTTTAGGAAGGGCTCATTTATCAGGACTGTGGAGTCGGTAGGGAAAATGGCAGATTTCGACTCAGACTACTGGAATTTTAAGCTTTGACTCTCTCATATGTATGAAACATTTACACACGTGTTCCAGCTTTTAAATTTTAAAAAAGTAACAGATGCTACAGAAAAAAAAAAAAAAAATTGATGACATAGCAGATTATTTACGTATTAATTACCATTTAATATGAAATTGAAAAACTGGAGGAGAGAATAGTCTTTCCACACTAACTTGAGCAGGAGGAAGAGCTGTTACTGTTAGCATGGGCGATCATAGGCGCACCCCCCACGTAGGGGGCTAAAGCCTCCCCCCTTCCCAAAGCTGAAGATTTACATCTGAAAATCTTCGAAAATTGTTACAAATGAATTAAAATATTTCGTTTTAAAAATTGTCTTTCAAAACCAACGTCCTTTTTAAAAATATTTTAATATTTGCAGTTAGTGTGACACATGTACTAGAGTAATGTTTTACAACAGTGTTTACAATACAGTCATTTTTGGGTTACAATGACAATGAAAATATCGGGTAATTGTTTATGACTTTACATAATAAGGTACACATCGATAGTGGGCTTGTGTTCTACGGGCAATGGGTACAGAATATTTTGACGTTATAAGGGAGTTAAAACTATATTCGAAGTCACTATAACCGAATTCAAAATACAGTTTTTCAATAAAGTATTTGCAGCTCTAGTCCCCCCACCCTAAACCAAAATCCTGCATGCACCACTGTGGGCGACCATTTTTTTAAAGTGGTGTGGAGGCGCAAATTTCACATTCGTAATAACTTGAGCTCGGATTTTGCAGCAATTTTGTTTGTATCGTAAGACAATATACTAGATCTCTAGGGGAGGGGGTGGGGTGCCCTACTTTGGTGCCCCGTATGGGTGCCCATGACTATTATAGCTACTTCTTTTAACTCTTCAGGATAGATTTTATATAAGATCTAAAAGAGGTATCTTGCAAGAATGATCATTATTTCTCTATTTTTTCAAGTGCTGTGTGGAAATCTTGTTCGTATTTTTTCATTTTTAAATCTAAACGCTTTTGGTTATTTATTTTCATTCCCTTTACCTTAACCTTTTCAATATTATCCAAATACTTCTCAAAATCTAATTAATCATTAATTTTTTTTTTCTATCCATTTTAATTTCATTTCGAATCCAAACTGTCCATCAAAAACTGGAGTCTGAGTGTTTTTAGCGACTCCAGTTTTGACTCATTTTACCCAAAAATCTGCCTAAAGGCCAAAGCAAGACTTCAGTACGTTTCCGTAAGCTAGAATGGGAACTCAATGTATTTTTCAATATCTCGAAGACGGATTGCGGAGAAAAGTGCCCCCATTATGTGCTTGGCGTGCTTTTGTGGTTTCACGGGTTATCCTTTGTCGGCAAATCCCGACTGGTCATTAAAAGCCTATAAATTCTTCGACCATACACTGTTTCCACCTTCTTACAAAACCTGCACGTGGCAAATTGACCATTAAAAAACTCCCCTCATACCCTGCAGCGTCCGGCAATCGCACTTGAGTCTGCGTAGCCCTTAACTCCGACTCCACAGCCCTGTTATATTAAAAAATTATATTTAAAAAAAAATGAAGCAAAATGTTACTTCGTAAGCAACTCGTATGAAGTTATTTATAGCATCAGCATAACTTATTCTCCTCCTAGCAGTTTTTCGTGTTCGATTGAAACTAAAACCAGCGATGCCAGACGATTTCGGGACAAAGAACCGCAAAAAGTTCATTGCCAGTTTTAATTTTGAAAATGATAGAAATGTACAGATGAAATACCAACTGAACACCCCGAATGCGCAGGGCCCTGTACCCGTTGCACAGTTCGCACACTTATTACGCCGGCACTGCCAATACAGCGTGCTGGAAAACACTAGACACAAAACTTTCCAGCAAGGGCGGATTAACCCTTTGAGGCGCAACCCTTTCCCAATGCTGAAAAAAAGGGCAGCCGTTGCCATTGCTCGACTTAACTACCAGCAACATGGCAGACGATCGAAACGTTCATCGCGTGCCACAGATCTAGACACCCTTCTTTGACAGCTGGCTGTGTGCCACAGACAGCTTTCGTCACAGAAGGGTCTCTAGATCTGTGGCACGCGATGAATGTTTCGATCGTCCGCCATCTTGCTGGTAGTTGAGCGATGGCAACGGCTGCCCTTTTTTCAGCATTGGGCAATCTATCCAGCTGTTCTCGCAATCTTCCATTTTTTAGCAGATGTCAGTGCTGTTAAAAACAATCGCGACAATTTTTTTTCGGGAAGCGACGTGCTAAAAAAGTAAAGGATTCTGGAGAAGCTAGGTCACCCGCAACTATTTTTATAGAAATCAAATCTATTCTTCGTGACTGCAACAGAGTTTGGTGTTCCCAGAGAGGGCCCGAGAAAAAAGATCCTATTTTTCTTCCATAAAATGGATGTGCATGTCAATCTTCTAACTAACCCCCACCCCCACTCCCCGACAAACTTGCATTAATTCGCCACTGCTTTCCAGTATCTGCCAAAGATAAACCCGAAAATAACGCATTACAGTACAAACGAATACATAGCGTCTTTATGAAATTAACTACTACAATCTGGTAGTAGAAATTCGCAACTTGCTTTCGTCCAGGAAGATGCAAAAGAAAATAATCAACACAGGAGAGAGGCGGAGGGAAGAAGGGACGTGGAACACACATTCCCAAATCGACCTTTCTGGTCCAACTGGTCCGCTTGTAACCTTGACAGGCAAGGGGAAAAAATGGAGACGGGTTTTTAAAATTCATGCCGCGAATTGGAGGGCTGGCCAACAGCCCAAGGGGAAGCTATGAGAAAAAATAAAATGAATAAAAGCATGGCCAAAGTGCTTCTCGCAGTCAAAGACCTTATAAGATTGAAACATGCAACGTTTAGGGAATAGGAGTCTGCCAGTCGACGCACTGTTGCGACAAAATTAAGGCTTTGACACCACCGTTTACTTCTCTTTCTGCCAAACATCTACACTACACGGGCGCAAGTGTTTTGGTTTCGAACACGTATCGCATCAGATTAATTATTTCTTATTACAACACTTCTAGACATAACAGATATTAAGCTGAGTTCTGATTTACCAGATCTTTGAAATAAATGCACACAAATGTAACCAGGTAAGGAGGGGGGGGAGGGGTCGAGAACTGCCAGGGCGAAATATTTTCGACACAAACGGTTTAACCCTACAAGACATCTAATACCATACGTGGAAAAACCACTATAATTATTCCTCCATGTAGGATATATACTAGCACACACATATATCGGTTTTTGAAAGTAATTATACATAAATAGTAAATATACAATTCCGGCCATTGCGTGTAGATGTCATTAGATTTGTAGATTTGTTCCCATTACTGTCAAAATTGATTGAAAATGAAACCGTAATCTCTGTGGATGTCATTTGTTTATTTTAGAAAATTAACAAAAAAGTTGTTAGCAAAGAGTTTTGGCTCGGATAAAATTATTGTGCGTGAGAGTTCGTCATTCTACGAAATAATTTGAATTTCAAAATAAATGTCAAACAATTATAATTTAGCTTCAGTGTACCACATATAGAACTGAAATAAAAAGGGGATTTTCTAGTAAATTATTTGTTCATTACTTTTTCCCAACTGCTAATCACTAGATCATCACATGTATTTCAGACACAGAGAAAAAAAAAAAAAAAAAAAAAAAAGTCAAGCCTCGTAGAGTTAACCCTTTGTTTGTTTGTGTGTGTCTGTTTTATTTTTCATATCAAAAGAACAAACTATTGTACATTAACATGCTTAACTTCATTGCTTGGGTATTACTCCAAGACAGAACATGCCCTTGACATGATAAAGCTATTATAAATTTATTAATTAATAAATAAAATTAAATGCTCAATTGTTTTTCGAAGATATAAGAATGGCAATTCAAATGAATGACAAAATCGATAAAATAACAGTTTATTCTTAATTTTTGACAAGGTTACTCTGTGTTGTTAAGATATTGTTCCGATTTTTCATCGAAATTCAACTTCGAGCCCATCCTTGGCCAATTAACTGACGATTTTCAGCTATCTCTCATCCAGTAAGGAGAGGAAATTAAACCACTCTTAAACCCTTTGAGGCGCAACCCTTTCCCAATGCTGAAAAAAGGGCAGCCGTTGCCCTTTTTTTCAGCATTGGGCAATCTGTCCAGCTGTTCTCGCATTCTTCCATTTTTCAGCAGATGTCAGTGCTGCTAAAAACAATCGTGACAATTTTTTTTACGGGAAATGAAGTGCTAAAAGTAAAGGATTCTCGTGGAGCTATGTCACCCGCAACTATTTTTATAGAAACCAAATCTATTCTTCGTGAGTGGCAACAGTCAAAACGTCAGAGTTTGGTGTTCCCAGAGCGGGAACACTGCGCGTTAAAGGGTTAAGAGGGTTCCGCAAAATAACCGTGAATGGCAACTTATCAGAAACACTACCAAAACAGAACACACAAAACCTTAATATTTTTCGATGCACAGCTTTGTATCCGAAACAAGCACAAACCACAAGTTTCTAGGCTTAAATTGCTGGGACTCATGTAAAATTCAATAATGTGAACAGATCAAAATGTTGCAGAACATAAAATGGGAACGTGTTGGTCGGTGAACTACCTAAATATCAAAGTTGGTGGAGATTATTTAAACGGATTATATGAGAAGGGCTTTGCCTGAACCTATAAAATTTCGATAGGTTTTTATAGGCGTGGGTTCATGAAAGAATTCTTATTTTTTGAATGTATTTATCACAATTGTTTTAAAAATACTGGGTTGCGAAAGTGTATAACAGCATGTTCATAAGTATCATGCAACTGGATTCTCTCTCTTGACATTTATAAATGAATATGAAACTTATTAAAATAAAGAAACATAAAAAAGATATAGGCTAAAAAGTAAGTATATCTATGTATCATATGAAGTTTTTATTTTCCAAAAGTAAATTACTATAAATTTATTACAAATCTTGTTTGTCTTTATGGACAAGAAGAATGAATTTGATCAGACGCTATTTAAAAGCTTTTTTTTTACAAAAGAAATATAATCAGCATTTCAAAGTGCCTTTTAGGTGTATGTATGCATTTTTAATTCTATACAAATTTACATATAACTATAATATATACATTAACTGATAAAAGAAAATACAGTTACAGTAATTTCAGAGAGTAACGAAAAATCTTTCAAAATACTGACAGACCAGATAACTTATTCCATTTTATCATTCGCAATGCGTGTTCCCCCCACCAACCCTCCGGCCAAATTTGCCGGGAACGTTCGCTGAATATTCAAAATTAAGATAGCAAAATGCTGTGGGTTTAAAAAAAAAAAAAAAAAGTTTTCAGAGCGTTCCGATAAAGCTAAATGAAAGAAATAAAATAAAGCTCGAAAGCTTGCGAGTAGTGATATTAAAGCAAACATGCAAAATTAAAAAATCTGATGTGTCCAACACATGACTTCCTTGCACGTATATTAGATCAAAAATATTTTCGATTCACTTCCTCTAAATTTATTTTTTTGAAAGAGATAAACTATCAATAATAGTAAGGTTTAGCGATTTGCAGCCAAATATTTCGATATCGCCAAGCTGAGTTCAATTTGAAAGATTTCCTTCTGACACTTTATTTGGCGATATTTCACCAAAAGCCGACAAACTTGAGATAGTCAGCGAGATTTTGGGGATAGCCAAAGTGTCTGTTAGACATTGACCACAGACTTTCAATGAATTGAATGCATCCATACACCTCAATGTATTTAAAGTCATTTGGCTCACCCTGTAAATAAATTCTCAGTCGATTGCTGTCAAAAAACATATTGAAAACAGATAGATATTACAATAGTTCTAAATACAAAAGTTAAAAAATCTACGGGTTAGTTTTAGAGTTATACAAAATACGAAATAACTTTTGGCGCCAAATTTGGCGATATTTCGGCGAAACTCGTCAATGTCGACGACATTTGGCGATATTTCGGCGAAACTCGTCAATGTCGACGACATTTGGCGAGATTTTAAGCATGAACCAACCAATGACAGATTATCGCCAAATTTGGCGATATTTCGCCAAAACTCGCCAAGAACGATGACAAATGGCGATACTTTGGGCATGGACGAAATGACTGACTATCGCCAAATTTGGCGACATTTCGGCAAAACTCGCCAAAGTCCAGGACAGTCTGCGAGATTTTGGGCATGTACCAAACAATCACTGTCTGCAATTGTATTATATTGAAGATGTCCATAGACATTAAAGTACTGAAATTCTTTTCGGTGGTCCTGTAAATAAACTCTCCAGTAGATTGGAACCAAAAATCGAGATGCACAACTAGATGTTACAACAATCTTATATATAAAATTTCATAATGGTTTTTGAGGTTTGAGAGTTAAATATACACACATGTCACTAAAAGTCGCCAAGCTTGGCGACTTTTGGCACAGTTCTTGAGGGAGGCACGTGACCGTGGTCGGACCATTACCTAACTTATGTGGTAAGACGGTATTGTGCTTGAAATGGATGAATGCCCCTAAAATTGCCATTGACCGTAATGTATTGGAAATCTTTTGAGTGTTCCTGTAGCAGAACTGTAAATGATAAAGACACCTTTTTTAATGGAGAAATTCATTTTCTAACTCTTTTCAGCATATATCACTTCTGAGTCGTTTGAAATAGCCCAATACCTCTAAAAAACGCTTTGATGAATTTCGGCCCATAGAGCGTAATGTATTTCGAATCTTTTAGGCGGTTCTGTAGATAAACTATCCAGTCGAATGGAACCGAAAGGGGAAGTGAACAACTAGATGTTACAACAATCCTAAATATAAAGTTTCAACATTCTACGCCTAATAGTTTTTGAGATATGCGAGTTTAATGAATTTCGGCCCATTGAGCGTAATGTATTTCGAATGTTTTGGGCGGTCCTATAGATAAACTATCCAGTCGAATGGAACCAAAAGGGGAAGTGCACAACTAGATGTTACAACTATCCAAAATATGAAGTTTCGAAATTCTACGCCTAATAGTTTTTGAGTTAGGCGAGTTTAATGAATTTCGGCCCATAGAGCGTAATGTATTTCGAATCTTTTGGGCGGTCCTGTACATAGACTATACATTCGATTGCAACCAAAAGGGGAGGTGCACAACTAGATCATAGAACAATCCTAAATATCAAATCTCAACATTCTACGACCAATAGTTTTTGAGATATGCGAGTTACATACATACGTACGTACGTACGTACAGACGGCATGGAAAAACTGACCACAATAGACCGGCCGCTGGTCAAAATGAGTTGCAGACGCGTTTATATGATCGTGCATGCTAGCCTACGATGAGATGCATCGAAAAAATTCTTAAAATTAAATTTAGAGGTAGTCAAAATCGGTTTTTTAGTCGAAATTTGGCCCCCAAAATTTTTCGGGATCACATTACTTCCTTATACTACGTACAAGGAAGTAAAAAGTGGGATAGCGTGATATGCATTTATAAATTTAAATATAGGAGTAAAAATGAATGGTATTAAATATCAACAGAACTATTCAAGCGTGTTACATCTGCAATTCTAGAGTCCTGATTTGAAGTATAACATACTTTTGAAATGCTTTTGATTTTCGAATAAATGCTTTTCTTTGGAAGGATGCATTATAGTTTGATTTAGCCAGGTTCAACTCTAACTGGGAACAACGCCAATATGAATAAAAGTATTACATTCATGGAGAAAAATAAAAGTTGCATAGTGAACTTTAACATGCATAATGGCAAAAAGATATCCGAAACTGTTAGTATTTAGTAAGTCACTAGGCCAATATTTATTCAGAAGAAATGTAACACAATAGAGAACAAATGGAGTGAATAATCACTCCTGAGGAGCGAAGTGAGTGCGAGAGCACCCATGCGAGAGTCCAATTTCTTAAGCGGTTAATATTCAATATCCATATTATTAAATCAGTAAAATTTCCTGTAGTGTATAAGTTAGTAGAATATTAAAAAAATAATAATAATAAATAATAAAATAACGTTTATAAATCTCATAGATTGACTGACTAAAAGTTAATAGAGCTTCAGAAAATAAATTCCGATTATTTAAGTAACTGACATCAGTTTTTCCTTTTTTCCCCTGATAAAAATCCAAATTACACTTTTTTTTTTTAAGGAACAACCTTCATAAGGTTGAGAACGTTATCTTAGGGTTAACCTCAGTAGATAACACCGAAGATGTTCGCCCCCGTAAGCCGGAATACAAATGTATAACATTAGATCAAAATCGCTCAATCTGATCAAACCGCAAAAGATAGCTGCGGTTTCAATCAGATCTGGCATTTCTGTGCAACATCTGGGAGTATGTGTGTTGGGAGGAGGGGGGGGGGGGAAGAGGGGGCTGGCACGGGTCCAATTGGTTTAAAACACCGACAAAGAGCCATTCCCGGACCGCCAGAAGTGAATTAACAACCGATTCCCAACAGTGGCGGCACTCAACTTGCATGCTCGTCTCCTTTAATTCCAATTTATCATTTATTTTTTTAAAAATTCCTTGCTATTGGCTTTCGTTAAATTCCACTTCTAACGTGGTACTAAAAATTGTGAGATTCAGTGAAGGAGCAAATAATGAAATTGTTAATGCATTAACCAAAAGAAAAAAAAAAAAGAAAAGAGGGAGGGTGTAAGAGAAAACTACTAGTAATTAATAATTACGACAGGTAAGTAAGTATGCATCCTGAATATTAAGACACTGGCGGCATTATGAAAGACTTAGCTTCTTAAAATGCATGTCTATATATACATACATACATACAAACTACAATAGAGCTTATCTTTGATAAAGTCGGAAGAGGGATGGGGAGTGGGTGAGGGTTCCTCACAGCCCTTGGCCACAAAATTTAAACCAATAGCGTTAATGACTTTAAAAAAATTCATGATGTCTCTTCACAAGATACACTGTATGCTGGCATGAAAGGCACGGGCTTTCATTTTACGAATCTTTCTGAAAAATTAACGGAAAATTGTACTGTAGTTTTCTAAAGGTTCCATACTGTTTAACTTTATTTAGGGTGTCGCCGAAAAATTGAAACAGGCTTCATTTCTTTTACCTGGTTAAATATATATATTTATTTAGGGTGTTAAATTTTGCAAATGCGCGTGTGCACTCAATTTGTTTTGTGCAGTGGATTTTTATGCGTTTTGAATTCGCATTGTGCCCTCATAATTATTCCAACAGGTCGAAATGCAAGGTAATCATCACCTCGGTGCGCCGGCTTCGAAAGAGTGTCATGTCGAACTCAATAGTTAACATCCAAGTCCAAGCCGCGATTCGAACCCGGACCCAAGGCGTTATAGAATGGTTCTTAACCCTTTAACGCGCAGTGATCCCGCTCTGGGAACACCAAACTCTGACGTTTTGACTGCTGCCAGTCACGAAGAATAGATTGGATTTCTACAAAAATAGTTGCGGGTGACATAGCTCCATGAGAATCTTTTACTTTTTAGCACGTCATTTCCCGTAAAAAAATGGTCGCGATTATTTTTAACAGCACCGACATCTGCTGAAAAATGGAAGAATTCGAGAACAGCTGGATAGATTGCCCAATGCTGAAAAAAGGGCAGCCGTTGCCATCACTCGACTTAACTACCAGCAAGATGGCGGACGATCAAAACGTTCATCGCGTGCCACAGATCTAGAGACACTTTTTGACGACAGCTGGCTGTGCCAGCGCACAGCCAGCTGCGTCAAAAAGGGTCTCCAGATCTGTGGCACGCGATGAACGTTTTGATCGTCCGCCATCTTGCTGGTAGTTAAGTCGAGTGATGGCAACGGCTGCCCTTTTTTCAGCATTGGGAAAGGGTTGCGCCTCAAGGGGTTAAGCCACTATACCGCCTGCGTGGCAGGGGGGAAGGATACAGATTACATTTTACGTACATTTTTGTTGTTTTATTGCGCACTGGCAGCTCTGTGTATATGCAAACATAATCCAGTCCAAGATCGATTGTGTGAATGGTTTTTCGCAAACACATTACAACACAAAATCGTAAACTTCAATTACCATTTTTTATTCCCCAAAAGGCAGAGTTATCGGACAATAATGCTAAGAACGTTACAATCGGATGCAAGATTGAAAGTATAATTACATGCAAGAAGGCATCTTATCTCGCATATCATTAGATTTTGAGCATTAGTTAAGATGCACGACATGCACCTGTAACAATACCCCATTACAAATCATTATCCTGTGTACAAAAGCGTATTGGATAAAAAACATGGACACGAAACCGATGAGATAACCAAAACTTTACAGTATATCAAACTCCCTCCCCCCTTTCCTTTTCAAAAAAATAAAAATAAAAAAAGAATAAAAAAGACTAACCCGACCATCTCTACAAAACAAATGCATATTTAAGGAGATGCGCTTCATGCTAGCGTGGCATCTTGTCAACAAAATAATTTGTTGCCGTACAAACTAAGAAAAGGTAAACACTCAGCGTGCTACCATTAAAAAACCGATAATTTGGGTTTCGTTCATACAACTTTTATATGAATACAGTTGTGCGTTTTCGCTTAGGCGCGGAAACAAGAGACAAGAAAAAAAAAAAAAATTATTTGTTGTTATCTAAATTAGAATTTCAACAGTCCAATTTTGCAAATAGTTGAGACTACTGTGGTCAGACCGCTAGAAAGATAATACAAGCGTAGCATCGTTTGAAGGTTTTGAAAGAGATCCAGATTCCTTCCTTTACTTTCAATGCAAAAATGCTTTATTTATACGAAGATGGATATGTTATTTTAACAGACATATAGGTTCTTCTGTCATCGAATATACTTCGATATTCACTCTTTAAAATTTCACTGCAGAAATCAGCAATCATACGACACAAACTAAAACGTAAAAGAATACTAAATGATTAGCCAGCTACATTGAGTTTCTTAATAAGCGAGATCAGTTCAGCCCCCCCCCCCTCAGGATCCTCTTTTTGTGAATTTTTTATCTTATTTTGTGAATCTCTTCCTACTTCAGTGATTTATTTTTTATTTTTTGCGTTTTTTTTTAATTTCTCTTTTCTCTTTGATCAAAAGAGCTATTTCACGAAACATAATTGAATGTTAAAAATAATAAAAATTGGTAGACATGAGTGAAAAGTGCTCTTTCACTCATGCATAGTTATTTTGTGAATTCCGTTTTCCCGATATCGAACTTTGTGAAGGGTTCGTTTTCGAATCCAATTGAAACCTGGTCAAAATCCTGATGAAAAGAAATTTTAAAACGAGGAAGACGTGGATATGCAACAGACAATAATGGTAAATATAAATTCGTTTTAAAGTTTATGTATTTCCCGTCTGTTTAAATTATGCATACCAGAAAAGACCCCACCCCCTTCCTTTAACAAGAATTGCACAATTTTTCTTAAAATGCCCGAATAAACGCCCCTCCTTATCTCTTTTTCTCTACCGAGTGTCTTGGGCGCACTTACATTTTCATCACTATTTCGAAGAATTCTCCGATCCATGCTTGTAGTATTACGTAACCAGCTTCACTTGTCCTTGCATCGGCCAAAGAGAGACTGCAAACCGACAAGAGCCTCCGTTCTCACGGAATGATTGAGATCGGTGCTCAGCTCAACATGACAGCATATTTTAAGGCTTGGCTGTTTAATTCTTTTATAATATATCGCCTTTGTGAATGATTTGCCTTAAAAATATTTTTAGGCATCTGTGTAGTATTATATTTTAAAGCAAGAATTTTACTGCCATCTCTTTGACACTGAGGTACGAAGGGAAATATGAAAAGAACGTTTTGACCCGAAAGTCAATCCCTACTTAGGACAACAAAAAACATTTTATTTTAGTTATTTTTTATTAAATTTAATTAATTAATAATTAATGCAGGACCGTTTGTGAAGCAACGGTAGGACACCGTTAATCCAGTTTGTTTAGTTTATTGTCTCCATTTTTAATCCCACGTAACAGGATCTAAAATTAATTAATTTAATTAATGAATTACTATTTGAAAAAACTGTATTAACATCAAGTGTCATCCACTACAAGTTTAAAAAAAAGATTTGAACTTGAGTGGATGAATAAAAAGTATTTTATTAACGACTAGCTGCTACCCGCGACTTCGTCCACGTCGAATTTAGAATTAGGTCCCGACAGAAATGTAGCATGAGCATGTGTGAATAACAAATATTGTTGCGAGAAAAGGAACTGCATTTAAATATTATTTGCTTTTTACTTGTTTCAAATGAAGTATAATGCATGTTAGTATACTTCATTTAAAATAAGAGAATATGCACAGAGTTACTAAATTTAGATTTTTTTCAGGCATTTGGCGAATAGAGACAGTTATGACAGTATTTGCGAACTGTTTTGTAAAAGAAATATTTATGCTATATGCATGAATTTTAGTCTATGTTAATAAGGAATAGAGCAGCTTTCTATTAGTGAAAAAGTTTGAGAATCGGTTCTGTAGTTCCAGAGATACCCAGAGAGCGTAATGTATTAGAATTATTTTGAGTGTTCCTGTAAAGGAACTATTTATGCTACTATCTATGCATGAATTTTAACCTATAATACTCAAGAATAGTGTAGCTTACTATCAGTAAAAAAAGTTTAGGAATCGGTTCTGGAGCATAATGTAATTCTTATTAGCATCCCTGTAAAAGAACTATCTGTGATATATGCATTAAAGGTAGCCTATAAAACTTAGGATGCCACCAATGTCTAAGAAGTTCTGCTCTCAAAACTGCAAGGGGGGAGGTGCCAGATTCAAACCCTGGTCGCGCCTGTCGACCTAGCCGCTCCCAGTTTTCCGTGGTTTTCTATAAAACCTCGCATAAATACGGGATAGGATCCCTTAGAAAATCCCCCACAGAGGAATTTTCCATATAGCATTTCTAGGACCCTAGTGCAGTCAATCGGTCTTAATCCAAAAACAAACAATGATACTCAGGAATAATGTAACTTTTAATCAGTGAAAAAAGTTTTAGAATCTGTTTAGTAGCTACAAAATTTCCATAGAGCGCAATGCATTAGAATTATTTTGAGTGTCTTTGTAAAAGAATTATTTATGCTATATGCTTGAAAGGCTGCCTGTATGTTAATCCAGGGCATAAGCTATTTTCATTACAATTTTTTTCAAATCCGTTCAACCATTTTTGTGCGATTCAGTCAAAAACATCCAAACACATAAACGTACACATTTATATTATTGGTAGGATTTGGAAATTTATGAACTTTAAGAAACACATCTGGATTTTTCTTGGTACTTACGTATTATCCCAGCGGTCATTCCCGCCAAACTGTTTTATCGTCAAATGGGTTGCCAAACTGTTGCCAATCGTATTCAAAACCATTAATAATTTCATGTGCCCGGCATTTATATCGGCAAAAAGCGCTTGTCTTGGCGGACCGCCGGGATAATACGCAAGTACACTTTTCTTTATTTATGCTTTTTAATTTGGCGTAAAATCAACTTAATTTCCATGTTTTTCAAATGCATGTGATTTTGCAAATAGAATTTCTGCTTTATTTCAAAAGCATAAATCATTTTGTGCGGGCGATAAAACGGCTTTTAATTAATAGTTTGAAAAGTAGTTAAAATTTCAAAATTTTGAGCCTCAGGTGCACTTTACCGAAGTTATGGGCTCAATCATGCTGAAATTTTCAAAGCTCTGCTTTCTGTAGATTTGTCTAGAGAACATTCATTTTTATTATTACAGATAGATAGATTTGGCATAAAACTGGCTTAATTTCCGTGGTATTTAATGTTTTTCAGATGCACGCGCGCTTATTTATTGAAGTAATAGCATTCTTGTTAGCTCAAAACATGAATCATTTGATACGGGCGAAACTCGCCAAACCATGGCAATGTAAAAACGGTTTTTAATTAATAATTAAAAAAGTAATTAAAAATCTAAAATTCTAATTAGCCTATAACCAACTCCAGGGTCCCCTCTATATCTAAACCAAAATGCATCCTAATCGATTCAGCGGTTTAGGCGTGAAAGCGTCATAAACAAACAAACAAACACACTTTCGCATTTATAATATTAGTTAGGATTGAAAATTTGAACAAGATATATAAATATAGGGAGAGTGTGAACTAATAGTCGGAATTGAATAAATACAAACCTTGAAAATCAAGTGCAAACTATTACCTCCGAATTTAGAGTTGACTGGATTATATATATTTTAGAGTTGACTAGATTATAACATATCTATCGTGAAGTTCCTGTAAAGATGTACGGTACTTTTCAAAATTTCAAGAAGTTTTTCGCTAATGTTTTAAGCACAGGTTAGTTAAATTTGAAACACTGCGTGTTTTAAAACGTTATTGAAAGTAATGGGTGTTCGTGCTGTGCCAGTAAAAGAAAGTGTTACAAAAATTTCCATCATCCATTCCTTTATAGAAAGAAAAGTCTATTTCAAAGTGTTTACTTTTTTTGTGAAAGAATATCAATGCAGATTGGCATTGTTCAGAATTTAAATAATAATAATGCATTATGCATTTAGTTATTATTTCTTTTCGGAATTAGTCGAGAATGAAGGTATTTATATTTGAAAAGCATTCCTTATCTTACACCGATTTCTAAATTGTTACGAAACCAAAGCAAGAGAACATAGAGGCGAAAATCGAATGCTGAACAATTTCCACATAAGTTGTAAAAGAAGTGAACTGAGGACTCACTCACAGAACTAGTGAATAAACAATACCCGAAATAACTTCGACTGCATAACTAAGAGCACGGGCTAGACGCATTTCCAGACAGTCAGGGAAAAAAAGAACAGAACAGCTACATAAGACATCGGTGCACAGCGTCATTACTGGAAGATCGACAGCACTGCCGTTGGTTGCCATTAGCTTAAATTTAAAGAAAAGAAGAAAAAATTGCGAAAGAAGTAATCCAGAGCGTATGAAGCTGGAAAGCAATTGGACCGCCGTGAGTAATTATTACAAATGGTTGGAAATGTTTTTGAAACGACCTGGGAAAACGATTAACAGGAATTGTCTAATGACTTGTTCACTGAATCTTGCACTTCTGATTTTCTTGATTACGACTGGAGGGATATCGCCTCATTTTGTTACTGTCAAAGTGGCAAAGGGAATAAAAACTTTAAATGATAAAAGGGTTCAGAAAATAACTTTTCTCAGAGGAATCTCTAAACCATGGAGTTAAACTATATGAGAGAACCAGTGGCGTAGCCAAGGGGGGGGGGGGTTCACAACGACACTACATGAGTAATTTGTTGCCATACAAAATGTACATTCTTCACTCCCTTATCACACTCACACATATATGTGAGCTGCAGCAGTCGTAACCCCACCACCACCACCAACCACGACATGAAAATTATCTGGCTATGCCACTGGAGAGAACACACTTCCCTTAGCTACTTGCCGAGATTTGTTCAGATTACGTTTCAAATTTGTAAACATTGGAAATCGAGTGACCTGCACAGCCCCTTAAAGGATAGAGTGAAATATTTCCGGAGTCCACTGCTACCTGGTTTTGAAGGTTTTGGCAATTGTCAGAAACTCATCTTTAATTTCACACCTATCATGTGAACGAGGTTATAAAACGCAAGAGAAAATTTTAAATTTTTTTTTTTCACTTTACAACTGTGTCGTTTTCGTGGTTGCCTTAGCAACAAATGTGTAAAACAAGGAAAAAGAAAAGATGTTCTCACGGATGTTCTATTTTGAGGTGATTATTGAGCATATATTTGTTACGAGTGTGTATAATTATGCCATAGATTGGCTTTGAGTTCAGTGCGAGTTTTTATGGTTTTTATGTAATATGAGTTTATTATTTTAATATGAAATTTGAGATTTCAAAGGGTTTGAGTTTAGGGTGAATTTAAAATTGTTAAGTTTATCACGGCATGAAATAAAATGTAAATGTTGTTTGTTCGTGTGATATTGAATCGTAAATAAACATTTTGTGAATATTGTCGTTGACAGCAGTTACCGAGTCACCTGGCGTTATCAAACTCTGTAAGGGAAATGAAACCTTCTGAAAGTTAACTCTGTGCTTTAAACCTTTAAATGATTAAATGTCTACAATAGTTAGCATGACGAAAATTTACCTTTTTTAAATTCACATAAAAATATGACATAAAGAAAGGAAGATTGAATGTTTAAGTAAACCACTAATTTTAGCTTACATAGGGTGTCCACCAAAGTCAGGAGGCAAAAATAGTATCATTAGTAGCCTGATCGACATAGAAAAGACGCCAGTTTAGTAGCCATTTTTAAAATTTTAGTTGCCAAAAAAGTAGCATTTTTGCATAATTTTGTAGTTAAAAAATAAACATACGTACGTCACTTAACTTCAGTTAAGAAGGATTGAATAAAATAAGAAATTAAACTTCGTGCGCTATATAACAAAGAATATAGTACATTCATTTTTATAGTACGATTAAAAAAACAGATCAGACTGTGATGAACAATCAATCGCAACTTTGAAAAGAGGAAGTTGACAAAAACCGAAATCTGATTTTCAAAATAGTCGCCTGGAGTAAGCTACAAGTAGCCAAAAACTTAAAAATAGCATGAAAATGACAATTTTTATTCGAAAAGTAGATCAAGTTGCCTTATCTTTAAATTAGTAGCAAAAGTCGCCTTTTTAGTCGCCGGTGGACACCCTGCGTATATAAACCATAATCGATCTTATTTTCATAAACTTATAAAAATGTTATTTGTTTTTTCTGGTTAGAATTATATAAAAAAAAAAAAAAACAGGAAGCAAATAAGGTCCAATCTCAACCCGTCATGTCTGGGAACTCATTGCAATACTGAAAATACCCTACAAAGATCTTAGATACATGAGTTAAAGGCCTAGTGCCCAGGGCACTCCCTCAAGAACCTATCATCAGTCAGTCAGTTAAGGTCCAAGTCGTGCAGGGTAACCAGATCTGAAAAGTCACCAAAATTTTGTTAAAAGTTCGACTGTAACTTTGTTACAGACGTCCTGAACTATTTGCAACCATTTTTCTTAATTTCTCGGACCCCAGTAATAGCTGTGGACCACAGTTCCTCTGTTCTTGGTGGTTTTGGTGACAGGTTACTTGAGTTATGAATAGTATACACGGGATAGTATTTTGAACCCCGTTGTAGAAACAAAATTCAGAAAATATTTCCGTTCTTTGTATGCTTTCCTGTAATTTACCTCAGAGTGAATGTTTTTCAAAAGTGCAACTACGTATAGTTCCGAGCTATTCAAGTTAAAAATAAAGAGCCCAGGCCAATAGCGACAACATACTGGTACAAACACAGAATGACCAGTGTTAACCCTTTGAGGCGCGACCATAGGCGCACCCACGGAGGGGGGCTATGGGGGCTCAAGCCCACCCTAAAGGTGGAAAGTTGGAAGTGAAAAGCATGAAAAATTGAAAATTGTGCCTGTTGAATTAATTTTTTTGTTTTTAAAAATTGTCTTTAAATTATTTCTAAAGTACTTTTAACAAACAAAAAAAAAAAAAAAAAAAACGCAAGTGTTAGTTTTTAAATAAATACAGTTAGTGTACGAAAGTTACAGTTACTTACAGTTACTTACAGTTAGTGTACGAAACGCAGTTCAACTCGGTTTCAACGATACTGAAAAGATTAGATAATTATTGACTATAATGAGTTACATTGCTTGTGCGCGTGTTGTTTTATGGGCAAGTCAAGTGGCACAGAATATTTTGACGTTATAAGAGAGTTATAACTATGATCGAGCTCACTATAACAGAGTTCAACAAAATTTGTATCCCAGCCCCCCCCTAAACTAAAATCCTGGGTGCGCCACTGGGCGCGACCCTTTCCCAATGCTGAAAAAAGGGCAGCCGTTGCCATCGCTCGACTTAACTACCAGCAAGATGGCGGACGATCGAAACGTTCATCGCGTGCCATAGATCTGCGGCACGCGATGAACGTTTCGATCGTCCGCCATCTTGCTGGTAGTTAAGTCGAGCGATGGCAACGGCTGCCCTTTTTTCAGCATTTTGAAAGGGTGCACAGCCAGCTGCGTCACAAAAGGGTCTCTAGATCTGTGGCACGCGATGAACGTTTCGATCGTCCGCCGTCTTGCTGGTAGTTAAGTCGAGCGATGGCAACAGCTGCCCTTTTTTCAGCATTCGGCAATCGATCCAGCTGTTCTCGCATTCTTCCATTTTTCAGATGTCAGTGCTGTTAAAAATAATCGTGACAATTTTTTTACGGGAAATGACGTGCTAAAAAGTAAAGGATTCTCGTGAAGCTATGTCACCCACAACTATTTTTTTTTAAATCAAATCTATTCTTCGTGACTGGCAACAGTCAAAACATCAGAGTTTAGTGTTCCCAGAGCGGGAACACTGTGCTTTAAAGGGTTAACAGTTACTTCATAACAGGTCTCGAATGTGCACGTCTGCTTTGAATGAAATTAAACTTTTTTTCTCCAACATTCCCCTTTGACCACGTCATACAGCTTGGCTAGATTACATGGAACGTATTCAAAATAGACGGGGGAAGGATTCCAAAGAATAAGAAAGCGGGGAAGAAAGTCTAAAGAAAAAAGAAATAAAATAGTGCAAGGGGACTTTTTTTTTTCTTTTTTTTTTAAGAAATCAAACTTATCAAGGCGGCTACGAGCACATAAGGAAATCTGCGAACAAAATTTGACGCTAATAGTTCAGCTAAATCAAAAAAATAATTACGAGTATACAAACTTTCAACCCTCTTTGAAGAGTAAAATGGACATCTCAATCATCCGGCTTTGTTTAAAAATTAACAAAAATAGAACTGATATTTTTTCAGTTTGTCCATATAATATTTGAAAACTTTTATTCAAAAATTATTTTACAATGAAATCTTCCAGCCATCACCGAGTCTTTAAAAAAATAGCCATTATAGAATAGAGCGTGGCCGTCTTCTGGACATACCAGCAATGCTAGATTTTCTAAGCACTGTCTAAAAGCACTCCCTTACGGTCTAAGTACACAAATCAGAATAAGCTAATTGCACCACAGGCTCGAACAAATTCAGGATAATTCTTTCTAAGCTGTATTACACACCGCAATAAATGAAACAACGGTGCCTTTTATAAAACTTTCGGAAAAAATTCTTAATTCCAAACGCAACATGGAATTGCACGGCAAAAAAGTTTCGAAAGGTGGCATATCCTGCTAAATTTTCGATTTTTAAGAGTTTTTCTTAAAGTTTCGCTATTGATACAGGTTTATCATTTATTACAGTGTATAATACAGCTTGTAAAGAGACATTCTAAAAATTTTGAAGTGCATGACATAATTAGTTTATTTGTATTTATGTACCAAAATCCCATGGTTTTTAACGAGGCTATAATTCACCTTTAAATTTCTTGCGAGTAGTGATAGAATGAGCCATAAAATAGCAAAAAACAATCCTATGCTCTCGATATGTCGCTTAGGGTTGGACGTCACTACCTGTTCCTTGCAAGTGAACGAAGGAATCGTATTGTTTGAAGGAGGGGGAAAAAAAAAAAAAAAAAAAAAAAAAAAAAACGCTCTCCACACTACCACTGACTCACGAAAACCAATTTTAGCTCATGAACAGGGAATAAAACTGCTCCTCCACTCCCCACTCCGCTTTTTGTCCAGTTTTCAGCTTGTGTTTGATTTTCCTGGTAATCAATGAGCTTCAACCTTAAGGTGACCAAGCGTTGATAAAAGTGACCACGCAAATAAGACGGTAAAAGTTAACATCTTAAAACTTTAATCGTCGATGGATTTGCGCGAGCGCTGTACTGTCGAAAATGACTGTGCACATGTTTGACCTAAATCTCAAATTTGAAATGCTATTTCTGCTGACGATTTTTGCTCTCGGAAAAAAATTGAAATACTGATACAATATTGAAATGGTGATACTATCCCGCGAGTGTAGTATTCATCTACCCTTCTTCTTCCCCAATAAAACATGAAGATAAACGTTTATAAGTGGAGACCACATCCCTTAGAAAGTGGGATAACGCCGTTGTTGCATTGGATGGCGCAACACCTCACTCAGTAAGTGCTGGTGTAGTCGTAGAAGAGACTATTATTAAAAGTGTTTATTAAATGACGACCACACTGAAGCAAACAGTATTTATATTTATTTCGTGCTGCGATAAATTTTAACACAGCTTTAATTCCCCCCCCCCCAAACTCAATTAAAGAACAGTGTAACCTTGATATGCGGAAATTCTTGATATCTCGAATAAATGTTTTTCTCTTAAAAACTTACCCTCCATTTTATTTGACTTTGTTATCTCGATATCTCGAATTTTTCCAGTGTCCCTTCCTTTTCCAGATATCGAGGTTTATTGTATTAAATTCATGCTGCATAAAAAACTCAGTAATTAACTAAAAGCCATTTTCTAGAATAAATATACACCGTAGTAGACGAAAAGTTCTTTTTCTTCAGCCACGATATGCGCTATTTATAAATATAAATTCAATATATTTTAATATTCTTAGGTTAGTAAAGAAGGAAAAACGGGGGGGGGGGGTGGAATATTCTAAGTCAACCATGTAAGCAAAAGTGATAAAAATATTTTAGTTCTAGCGTTCATAATCTCGTTCACATGCTAGTTTGGGATATTAAAAACGTGTAAAACTAGTAAGCAGTCAGAGCGGGAAATGTTTCATTCTTTAAAGACTAGGATCGCTGCCAGTTCGTCGATTTCCAAAGTTTATATATTTGAAACTTAGTTTGGGTACTACAAATCCCAGCAAGCAGCTGTGGAGAGTGTACTCCTGTAGTGCAACTCTGTACTATTATAAAATAAATGCAAGTTAATTTTTCAACCCCGCTTCTACCCACCAAGAAAAAAAAAATGTAACTGTACACGAGAAAAATGAAAGATCATTAAAGGCAAAGGTTGACGCTCAAAATCTTGTACGGGTAAAAGGAAAATGGCAAAATTCTAATTTTATATTCCAAGTGCAGTACATTAAGCTAAGCGTAAAAAGATCATTCTCTGCGCACCGTCTACCTCTTGATGATAGATATTAAAACAGTTCTGTCGCCAAAATTATGCTGAATAGTTTGGGAAGAAGAAAAAAAAAAATGATGATAGAGAACAGGCTTTGGGATTATTAACTGAAGCTAGCTTGAAACAAACATGGGGCGCTGACAGACGAGATTTTCCTCTCCAGAATGCAGTAGGATTATTTTCAGAAACGAACATTCTGGCAATTCGTCGCCTGCGTATCGTGACTGTAGGGCATCGGTATTATTTGAACCAATAATCATTTTTAATATCTTAATCTACCACCATCCTCCCTCCCGAGTGCGGATAGCTATTATTCGGGAAAGTTTGGACAAATGTGTACGATTGATATGCATTTGCAACGGTAAAAGTTATTAGTTTAGATCATTGGTTCCCAACCGGTGACTTGCGTACTCCCAGTTTGAGAACCAATTCCACTCGGTTCGCAAAAATTGTACATTAATACACAAGTACTACACAAGAGGTTTGCCAGCTTATTTTGGATTTTAGAAGTTAGTTTGCCAGAATTAAAAGATTGGGAGAATCTCAAATGATCAAAAAATTAAATGCCGTTATAAGTCGGCATGAAGCAGTAACAAACACGTAATTAGACTAAGTTCTTAGAGAGATCAAGGCCGCAACTAGGGGGTGCAAACGGAGCACGTACCCCGGCTGCCGTGCTAAGGGGGGCGCGAAAATTCAGTTACGCTTCCATAAGCGGGAGCCGACGTAAATTTTAGTTGAGGCACGGCTTAAATGTGCTTCAAAATTAACTGCATGCAAATTTTGTTCAGTATAATGACATTATCCTTCACATTCCTTCCAGTAATCAGTGATGACCCTGTGAAAGACCACGTCTCACAAAGACTGTTTATTTCTGGCTACGAATTCAATGTTAATTTTCCTTCCATTAAGGAACCATTATTTAACATCTCCCTCCTTTTTTCAATTTTGCAGTTAAAGAGTAAGGATTGTTACACTGCTTTAAATTCTCAAAATTACTCTTCCGCCTGAAAGGATGACCAACGGAAAAAGGTCTATTGTACCCTTTTCCTGGATTGTGTATTGAGCATTAAGGCAAAGCTGCTCGAGGTCTATCTACCTAAGGAGGGATGCCTAGGACGGAGGCCTTTTTAAGAGGTTCTAACGCGTATTCATGTTACATCTGGTAAAACCGACCAAAACTGCAGACTGTCAGACCGATGACCGCGCGATAGACATGAACTTCAGCCATCTACCATTTTAGTGCCTTTATCCACTCGGCTATCGTAGGGCCACCCTTTTCTTGAATTGTCCGTTCTTTTTCAGAAGGAAAGACGCAGTCCCAGTGGCGTAGCATACGTTTCTGCCTTCCAGGGCAGATGTCTGAAATGCCGCCCCTCCACACACACATATATTATTTTATTATAAAGATATTTGGCGCAACCCCTTCAAGCGTAAAAAGGCGCCCCTTTTGCTTTCTCCCAAAGAAAACCTTTTCGAAATGGCGCCCCGATGCCATGATTAACTTGCATATCAGGCCGCCCCAGTTTACAGACAAAAACTAAACCATCATCTCCCTAATGTAAAGATAAAAAAATATCATTTTAGCCTCTTTAAAATAATTCCATGATAGCATGCAATTGGCCACCCCGAGAAATTTGCAGTCCGGGGCAACCCCCCCCCCCTCCCTACGCAGTGGCGGATTAATGCAAGTTTGTCGGGGGGGGGGTTGGTTTATTTGTCAGGAAAGGACAGCTCGCGTCACTGAATGTGTCGCTTAGAGCTACATATACGTCCTTCCCGGAATTTCCGCCACAATTTGGAACCTCATCAGAAGGTGGAAGGACGTCTGAATATTGGCACCCCACGGAAACTGCTATCGACCGCCGAGTGGACTTTCGGAACCACGGATTTAGCGTGTACGTCTTTAGTGGTACGCCGGTATCGAACCCACAACCTTCCGGTTACGAGTCCAACGCCTTAACCACTGGGCTACCACGGGAGGGGGGGGTTAGAAGATTGACATATACATCCATTTATGGAAGTAAAATAGGATCTTTTACATTAATTTCGTTCTTCTCCCCCCCCCCTTTAATCCGCCCTTGCCTAACGCTATGCGACTGCATTGTTCAAAAGTAAAGAGATTCCAGTTTTATCTCAAATGTGATGCTTTTCTTTCAAAAAGATTGCCACTTATCAAGATGATGGAAAATCTTTCTTTAAATCTGTATAGCTATATACTAATAGATTCATTTGATAATAGTTTCTTGTAAGATATACATCGCGTGAAAGTTTGTTTTTTTAGATTACCTTTATTCAGAGACCACCTCTCTGAAAGTCTGGCTTTTTATGGTTCAGCGGGTGGTCTCTTTTGAGAGGTTTCACTGCAAAGAGCCGAGACAAATCATTGTTTAGTATGATTTTAATATTCAATACATTCGCTTAAATTAAATATTAAATAAATAACTATGAATAGGATTAAGATTGTAATCTAATTATTGGTATTATTAGTAGTAAAATATTTCACAAAGGACTCTTTTTCACTATTGTAAATAAAACAAAAAACATTCCTTGTGATAATACAATTATTATTATTATTATTATTTTGGTAAAAAGCCTGCGGCATTGGACGAAATTCCCCGAGTTAAAATCCATTGAATTTAAATAAGTGATTTTCAAATAATGTGGTAAAATTGTGTTTCTACATTTCATCGAGAAATCAGAAAAGTGGAAAGTAATCATTAAGTATAATGTGCAAAAACAATTTTTTTAATCTAATATGTCTACAGAGAAAAGAGTAATTATACAAAGTGAAATAAAAAAAATTATGGGGTACTTTAATGTAAAATTGATTAAATTAAAAAATTAAAAAGTAGCTTGAAGAAAATTCCAATTATTTTATCACAATTTGAAAACCTATTATACGCAGGTTTTATCGCACGAGCACGAGGGCCCGTGTTCTGGGCACTACATGCAAACATAAGCCAAAAATTGAATGTTGATTAATACATCCGTATATTAGCACGGCGATTCTGTTACATGCAGTGGCACAAAATTCGAAAAGGGTCCTGGGTAAAAAAACTGCCACAATCAGGCCCTCCTTATGCTACATACATATCCCGTTTTGCTTCAAGCTGAATGAAAAATAAGAAAAATATTGAACTTAATCAACTTTCATTTAAGCATGGCCAAAACTTCTCCCCTCCCCCTTTTTTTGTGGGTGGAGGGGGTGAATGACATATTTAAGAATAACGAAGCTTCCTTAAGGTTTTTTTTTTTTTTTTTTTTTTGAGGGAGGAAGGGGGGGGGGGAACAGTGTACTAAATAAAGTTGGGAGGGCACGTGACGTAAAAGTCTCCCCATGATTCCATGCTGCATAGAGAGGAATGGCGGTGAATTTTGTTCCAAACGTGAATCAGAATATAAACTAAATTTTAAAACTAGAATAACCAAATAAATAAATTGGAACAAGTAGGCAAAATTATACTTAGTTGGCGGGGCGATTATTTCCGGGATTTTTCTCACCCCGAATGGGATAACTCTGGTAACGCGTCATTTTTCTCCTAGACAAAAATACTCATATAATTGAAAATACTCATATAATTTGTAGAAGCACAGAATACAATGCTGAGTATATAAAGGTGATACAAATATAATGTATTCTAGGTAGTAGTATTTTGTTAATTTAAACAGTCGCTCTCCGCATTTTGCATTCGAAAGCATTTTCAACCGATAAAATTTTAGCAGTTGCATACAGGATACTAGATGAATAGCATGACTTTTAGACAAAAGTTTTCGTAAAATTTAGCCAAAATATTGCTATACTTAAAATTTGAAGACGTTTTAATTTTGTGTTAAGAACACTTCTTAGATGTTTGTCAGATAGTTATAAAATAGAATTTATTGAAGCTGCTGGAAAATAATCCAAATGGCTAAAATTATTTGGCAACCCTGATGTCAAACTAGTTGGATATAGAAACATTTATTAAAATAATTCTTAATAGAACACCCTTTTGCAACTTTTTGGCTTACGTTGAACTGCGATGGGTTTAAGTTACCACCTTCATTACGCAGAAGGTCGAGAACGTCTCAGTTCGCCTGGCATGCTACAAAACATGCCGGAGAGATTGAAACGCTTGCGAATGTTAAATGCAGACGTTCAAGGTGAAAGAAACAATAAATATCACTGACCTACTAACTACTCACAGGAAGCTACTACACTAAACTAGTTGTGTCACGACATTTCATTCTAAACCAGCCATTTTAACGCCAACGTGGATCGGCAGGTTATAATCAAGTTGCATTTATTTTATGCAGAATATGTCATTTCATATCCATTTGTTATGTGTCACAGCATAACATGTCTAAAAATTCGAACCATTAGGGATCGCATTCGCATTCAACTAACCATTGTCTTCAATCATTTAGTTCTTGGGGAGGGGGGGGGGACTTTTTTTTTTCCAACTTATGTTTGATGCTAAAAAAAGAAGAGATTTAAAACTATTTCAATGCGCTCAGTGATGCTTTAAAGTTCAACGAAATCGATTGCCGAGAGATAGAACAATAAAAAGACCATTTAAATTTATTCAAATGTCAGATACACGTTCTTCGTTCGGCCAACTCTATTTTATCCACTGCAATATTTTTTAATATATTTTTTTATTGCGAATTGTATAAAAGTTATGAATTTGAATACCTTCATGGAAGCATGCAGGAACATAAAGTTGTAAACATACAAAACACTAAGATCGAGCAAATTAATTCTTACGAAGGACTTAATGCACTTTTTTTTTTTCCATGCCTAGTATGAATTTAAATACCAAGTATCCTATTTTGTTGTTTTTCGAAAAAAAAAGAACTCTTTTTAGTCTTGGTACACAAATTGAAATAAACTAATAGCACCATGATCTCCAAAAAATTCCAGGTGATTCTTCATAAGCTGCTTTACACACTGCAATAAGCGAAAATGCTGTGGCGTTTGTGAAATTTTCAGAAAAAAATCTTAAACATGGATCTGAGCTGCAAGATTTTTCGAAGAGTGACACGCTTTGCGAAAATTTCCGATTTTTAAGAATCTTTTCTAAAAGTTTTGAAACTGATACAGATTGATCGTTTATTGCAGTAAGTAGTACAGCTTGTGAAGAGACAGTCTCGAAATTTTGAAGTGCCTGGCATAATTAGTTTATTTGTAATTATGTACCAAAATCACATGATTTTTTCAAACAACACCGTTAAAGGCAACTACAAATAGACAACAAATATAACAAGAATTATAACATTAATATTGGTAAGCCCTCAGAAACTACTAACAACCGACGAGAAGACTGATACCACAGATTTAGTGTACACTCGCACAGTGGTCCTTCACACTAGCTCGGTGCTCAAATTTACACTGAAACTCCCCAAGCCCCTCGACCACAAGGCTACCTTTACACTAGAAACAATTTAACCCCTCCCGCCTCTCATCAAATCGCCGGTACTTTATAGTTTAATTGGCAGTGACCTTTAACTAAGATAAAAATATCGTCGGTCAATTTATTGTGGCGCACAAACCTAATAAGGGCAACATTATCTTCTAAATAAAAACTGAGGGAAGACACGCAAGGTTTATCCCAGAATCGAGCTTGACTCCCAAGCGTGGTGCCCTGACCTGGTATTCTGGATTTTCGGACCTGCAAAAAAATTATGTGAATTTTCTAGGCTCAGTAGGACTGGACATGAATAATCTCATCTGGGGACCTGCGGAAAATGCGCAAATATGTATTCACAAGTCTCGTAATTTAAGAAAAAAAAAGAAACTAATGAAAGGAAGGAAATAATTTTGGATTTGCCATGGCAACTGATCCATTTTAAAGAATTGGAGGAGGGGAAGAGTCGGGAATGTTCGATTTCTAAAACACAGAAAATTTTCAAAAAAGAAGATCAACAATCATGTTTAGTTTGCAAGCGAAAGATAGAGAATGCACAGCACTTTAGCATCTGCACAGAAGCTATTACCTAACTGCCGAATTTTCACGCTTTTGTCCCAATTTGCGAGCTAAAACTTGTTGATCCAGGCTGATATGTAATGCATGGTGGGTTTTTTTTTTTTTTTTTTAATAATATGACATACATATGGCATCATTTTATAAGATATAAACTGGCAGTATGGCCCTCCCATAAAAAACATTTTTGCTATAGGCCGAACACAGAATGAGTCAGTAAACACGTGCAAGGATAAACGTTTCTTAAATGCAAGACTTTTTCGTTGGCTCCAAGAATATGACCAGAACCATCATTATTTTGTTTCAAAAGACTGGGTTATTACTGTTATTATAACCATTATGATATAAAAAAAAAACTTAGCTTTCAAAGTGATTGTAAGAGAAGGGAGAAATTCTAACTCTTTTTGAACACCAATTCCAAAAATAAACGAAAATCCTCACGTCACGATTGAGTGGCCACGGAAAGCGAAAAATCATCACCATAAAGATATGGAAGGAGGTAGGGTGGAGGAGGAGAAGAAACGCAGAGAACCCAGTAGATTACCCTCTTCAAATACGCCACCTCCCTAATGTTATTGTTTTTATTGCCCAATTTCGCGCGCGCCCGAAATTCGACATCAAGAGGGAATTGAACTCTCCCACCAGACAACAAGCAGTGGTAGCATCGTCTGGAGATATATATGCACACGAGAAAGCTACCGGTGTTGAAATATCTCTCTCACCAGAGAAAATAACAGGGAATGAGGCAGCCGTATGACTTTTACGGAACAATCTCAAATAACAATAAAGTCATGAGATCGTTGAGTTGAGTTGAGTTGTCTCCGGCTGGTTAGATAATATACGAGGTTATATATAAATTATCAGCAACAGATAAAATGGATAGAAATGATAATAAGCAAATAAATAAAATCCGCATTTACGGGTGTATTTGCTTTGCCAATCTACAATTTAATCTCAAAAGAAAAAAAAATCAATAGTTTTATAAATACACGAAATAACTGCTTGCGTTGTATTTCTATTATTTTGTTGATAGCTGCTTAATAAAATCATAATTCGCTCCGAGCTAAATCGATTTTAATCAGCAGCGTACATTATTCGAACTCAAAGAGCGTGTGCCACCTGTTGCCACCTCCCAAACTCGGCGAGAATTTATAAAATAAGACGATTAATAAAATTAATAAATAAATGATTAATTTCTAATTGATTGTTACTTATTTATTCATTCAAAATTTATAATATAAACTTATTAACACATAGTATGTAATAAAATGATTTCTCTTAAATATTAAATAACAGGCTTTCGGAAAAATTAAAATTATCAGTGTTGCATCGTTTGAACAAGGGAGTAATATGGGAGTAGTACATTTTCAGTTAAATTTTTCCCATTAGGACATGTTCGTAGGTACTTTCAAACAGAAAGAGTCTCAAATCACAAAGAAAAAAAAATTAATTAAATACTTACAATCAGTGTACGAAACACAGTTAAACTCGGTTTAAACGATACTGAAAGGATTAGATAATTATTTGACTATAACGAGTTACATTACTTGGACGCGTGTTGTTCTATGAGCAAGTCAAGTGGCACAGACTATTATGACGTTATAAGAGAGTTATAAACCATAAAGGAGGTCACTATAACCCTGTTCAGTAGAGTTTGTAGCCCAGACACCCCCCCCCCAAAAAAAAAAAACTAAAATCCTGGGTGCGCCACTGAAATAAAATGATTTTTTAAAACTTGCATTATCACTTGCTTTTTGTCCATTTTTTGCACGCCCCACAGCTTGGGAATCTCTGCTCTGTGCTCTAGCTCGTTAAATTGGCAGCCACGCGATAGGCCAGAAAGAGGGACATTCACACTTCATCCGCCTACCATGTCCAGTCCCTTATCCATTTGGCCTTCAGGTGTATTTAATATTTAAATCAAAATTTTCAAATTCATAAAGCATAGCTACAAAAGTGCTTGATTGTAAACTTTTATCCATATTTTTTGCTACGTACCAAAGTTTCTCTAAGATTTTAACGTACGGAAATGCAAACAGATGTCGAATTCGAATGACCATAAATGCGTTTTCAAGGTCGTCAGGCGTTAAACAGGAGCTCTGTTTGAACAAGCACAGTAATAAAACCCAATACAAGTACATGATACACATTTCCAGTAGGCACGTTTAAGTTTGATTTTGTTAGTACACTTACAGTTATACGAACAGACTTAAGTCAACACGACCATTCCACATCAAATATATAAACAATGGCCTGCAATTGGCCCATCTCCCAATGTATTCGAAAAATCGAAGAACCCGCCCATGTTGATCAATTTCGATTACCCAGCTTACATATCGATGAGCAGATCTATCGGTACGAACAATAGAATTGATATATCAATGGCTCTGGCACAATGCAAGTCTCTCTCTTGACGGGGAATTCAAGTTATAAAAAGTGAACGCAGCTCAAGGCGAGGTTGGGTGGAAGGGCGAAGAAAAAATGTTCAGTGTGAATAGATAGGAATGGGGGGTCGATGCAGAAATTTTTTCCAGGGTCCCATTTACGTTTATTTCAACATCCATTTTTGTGAATATTTAAACCAATTTTTGTGAAAACGTCACTTTAAAAAGAAAATAATTTACAAAACAAATAAAAATATAGGTAAAATGCAAATTAAGGATTGTTTTAATTGATTGCAATTTTATGAAGGGGTTATATTTTAATCGCTTTTAATCTTGTGAAGGGCCTGTAAAACTGACCCAAATTTTGTCTGAATCGATCCCTGCAGACGAAATTTTGGGTCCGTTTTGCGGGCCCCTTAACAAAATAACAATCGAATAAAAACAGTCCCTTCACAAAAATATAATCGAATAAAACAGCTCTTTATTAGCATTTTGCCCCACATTTGAATTTGTTTTGAGAATTATTTAAACAAAAAAATAACATACCAAAATTGGTGTAAAAATTCACAAAAACATGTCAACTTTCATAAAAATAAAATGTTGAAATTAGGTATGGTCGCGAGACGACTTCTTGCGAGGCGAGACAGAAATTTACAGCTTTTTTTGCGAGACGAGACAAACATTTTTAACATTATGATAGGGATTTTGCGAGACGCGAGACGCCTATTTTTCGTCTCGCGTCCATCCCTAGTTGAAATTTACAAAAATTAACAGTTTTTAAAAAAAATGGGACCCTTGAAAAAAATTCCTGGACAGATGTTTGGTGTGGTATTGTTGGCTGAAAGTTCCCCCTTGACAAACCTTTATGAGGTTTAGCAAACGGTTTACGGACCTAAATCGAACTTAAATTTCTTAAATGCATGTATGCATTTCTAACTGCAAAAATTTTAAACTCGATTTTGCAGCTTCTTTTATATTTTCTTTTTTATCCTCTTTTTATACGTGAACATTTTTTTAAGCCATAACACAAAACAAACATATCATGATTTATACTGAATTCCAGTTTTTAAATTCTCAGACACCCCCCCGAGGAAAAAAAAAAATCCTGACTTATCTACTGACTCGACCGAAACTTTCTCCGAATTTGAAATTATAGTGTTTTGCTCAGATTTATAATCCACAGAGTAGTGTGTGCTATGTACGTTTCCCAACAAAACTGGTTTGGGTTTTACGCTTCGAAAGGTTCTGTTTTCCCACGTACAGTGGGATTTTAGCTGCACCTCTTGGGTGGTTTTCTAAGGAAAAAGAAAACTTCCTAAATCGATCACTTCTGAGCTTCCACCCACAGTGCCGTACCCTCCCCGAACAGAGACGTGAAATCGAAGCTTCCGGGTGGTACTCATGATAGTTCTAATTCTATTTTCACTAGCCATGGGGGTTCCTGGGCACCCCCCCCCCGATTGTTTTTCTTTTGGATTCTTGTCAATTGTATGTCAATAAATCAAGCAATTTTGTTTATTACACGAGGAGATGACACAAAAACAGTCACTACAGACAATATTTTTTTTTTTTTTTTTTTGTCCAAATGAATTTGCTTCTATTACTCTATTTACGATTGCCAATATAAAAAGTATCAAAGCGGCTCACAATAAACAATGCAACAGACTGTATAATAAAACTAACCAAATAACCTGAGAATTTTGTTGTAAAATAGTATAGAAGTCAGAAATAAAGGATGTGAAATATCTATAATTAATTTTATTCACAATATTATTTACTTTTTGTTTATTTTAAAATGAAGTATAAATCATGGTATATGAAAAGTTAATTTAGATAATTGGTTTTTTTTCCGCAGTTGGCGAATGGAGGCAGTTACGACAATATTTACGAATTATTTTGAGTGTTCCTGTAAATTATGCTTTTTGGCACCTCCCCGAAATTTTTTTATCGCTACTTCCCTGTCATGAATGTTTATGTTAAACACACTTTTAACACCTAAATCTGCCGTCACCTTGATACTTTACATTTAAGTTTTGCGGACATTTCAGCGAGCATAATATGCAACGTTTGTTCATAAATTATTGCAATACGTAGACTACCAGTAAATGCAGGCACACGTTCATGCTTTCAGCTCCTGATAAAAAAATAAAACTGATTACACTGTACGTTACAGCGAAATTATCAGACCCTTATCTGAAGGAAAGATAAATATATAGAGATTATTAAAGCTACGATAAATTCCATATAAAGGAGTTATTTTCCTTAAATATTTAAAAGCCAAATTTATATTACCACATAACTTTAATTTATGACTAATATTTAACAAGGGCATGATATCCCAACACGCACACTAATTATTTATCTTTTACTTATTTCTATAATGAAAAAAAAAAAAAAAGGAGTAAAGTACTTGCCTATTTTGTATCAAGTTATTAAAAATCATCACTTAATTTAATTTCATACAAACAAATACGGTGTAACATTGGGAATCGAAATCCGTACTGAAGCATGTTTACGTTAATTATTATTATTATTTTCTATTTTGCATCTGGTAAAAATTGCGGGGCCCTATACATTGAGGGCACGTAACAAGGAAGTAAGCATGGTGTGGGCCATGAGGGACTGGGCCACTCCCGAAATTTGGGTTTCCGTTTATTGCATGTCAATAATCAAGCCTTTTTGAAGCAAATTTTATTGTTTTCCACAATTTCTGCCGTTTCACACCCCCCCCCCTTGTTTTCGGTTCGGGAGTCCCATGTGGGTTGGTTTATTCCCTCACCATGAAGAACTAAAAACATCAGGGGAAGGGTGGGGGGGGGGGGGTGATACATCCTTCTACAACGAAACTGTCTTCAGAGAGGATACGAGTCCGATGCCTTACAGCAGGGGTTCTCAAACTTTTCTTCGGATAGAGCTTTGAGGGGTAGTTAAAAAAATGATGCTCCGTCAAAATTATGAAGTCTGAGTTTAGTGAACTCCCAAGCTAAGCTGCGGAGTACTCGATACCTTCACGGAGAACCAAGCACTTCGTGCTCCTAGGAGCACAGTTCGAGATCAGGGAAACGATTTTGAAGAGTCTCAAAGATGGAGCGAGAGCAGGGTGAAGATTATTTCAAAGATTCAAAGTGGGGGGTATTAAAAGGAGAGAAATTGGGGAAAAGTGTGGGTGTCGGGGTCAGGCGGGGTTATAAGGAAGAGACACTGACCTGTTTCCTTTTGTACTTGGGATTGAAGTCGTATCGGCTCTTCATCTCCTTGAGGACATCCTGGAACTGCGGGTTGTCCTCGAGCCCCTCCTCCAGCAGTATGTACGCCCGCCAGTGGAAGGAGTCGAAGCCCCAGTGGCATGTCCGGTTCTCCTTCTGGTGGTGGCTATGGCAGACGAACTTCTGCGGGGCGAAGAGGCCGTGACACTCGGCGCACTCGATGCACCGGGCGACCGGGTCGAGGTACAGCTCGGGCATGTAGGCGCCCGCGCACCGCCCGAAGCACTCGTGGTACACCCCCACCCGGAAGAGGGGCTTCATGTCCGGGGCGGCGACGTACTTCGGCGGGTTGGTGTCGAGCAGGGCGGCGCAGAGCCGCTCGGCGTCCGTCTTGGTGATGAGGCCGCAGGAAGGGGCGCTCAGGGGCAGGATGCCCGTCGCCTTCAGCACCTCCAGCTGCTCCGAGTTGCAGCGGGAGCAGAAGATGTGCAGCGTGTCGCACACGCTGTTGATCTGGTTGAGGCTGAAGCCCCGGAGCACCGTGTTGAGGATCTGCGGGAGGCAGAGGCGCTCCTCGCCGCCCACTCCGAAGCAGGCGATCACCTCCTGCTCCAGTATGGTCTCGGACTTCTCGCACCGGCCCCCCCGGTCGGCCGGCGTGAAGATCGGCGGCTGCTGGATGGGGAAGGGGGGCGGCGCGCTGAAAGGGTCGTACTCAGTCGAAGACGAGGACGGGCTGGCCACCGCCGCGCTGCTGCTCGGTTTCGATGATTTCGTCGTCTCTCCGGCGGTGGTCACTGTGCAGGCGGGATCGGGCGGGCTGACCGTCGGCTCCGACCCGGACCACACTCCCATGACACTGTTCGGCCCATGCAGGCTGGTGGTCGCGGCCGCCTGGTAACTCTTCAGCACTTTCTTCAGATGCGGCGTGTACACATGCCGCTTCGGGGGGTTGCCTTCGCCCGCTTCCATAACAGGGGGCCTTCTCATCTGCCGAAGGTCCCGGGGCGGTCGACGGTCGCCATCCGAGAAGAGAGTCCCTCACACATTGCTGCTGATGCTGCTAGTACTACTCCAGCGGGCACCCCCATCGAAGCTGCTGCTGCTCAGTCATTGCTGATGGCCGAAACGGTTGTGTGCATCCATCGCGGAATCGCTTGTTATGTCTGCCTGCGCTCTGAGGGCTACCGTAACCAGTCTGGTTTGCAACGAAGGCAGTCGCCGTTCCCGCGCCCGGACGCAGCCCCTCCGGTTCCGAGAAAAATCGTTACTGCGGCGATTTCCTCTCCTCCTCCTTTACAAAATAATAGCCCCCCGACGTATCCACAATGAAATCGCTATTAAAATACTGGCCTAAGCTGTATTTGAAAAAAATTCTTCGTGATTACTAACAGACCTTGATATATATTTTTAAAAAGTATATGTGAAACGATTACGCAGAATGGAGCACGCTGTTCCTTGAGCCGCGCTTCCTCCCCGACAGAGAGCAGGAGTAAAGTCAGTCAAAAGAGAGTTTGGCGCGACGGGAATAAATATCTATCGCTGTTTTGGCGACAAATTCAAAAGATTTTTTTTTGTTTGTTTGTTTATGTTTTTTCTCCAGGGGTAAAGAACTGCACTAACATTTTACCTTTTAAACAGCTGAAGGCTATTGATGTGTAAAAAGTTTTACATTTTATTTTCGAACTAATTATTTCGAACTATTCATTTATTTTTTAATTAAAGAGGTGGAGGACTTTTAAAGTTATCTCATATAGTTTCTTTTTCTTTTCCGGATTCGTGAGTTTAACATTGTGTTATGATTTAAGTTTTATTCGGTAAAAATTAATTTTTAAGTATTGTATGAATCTTTTTTCAATTAGTAAATAGTTTTAAAAATGCATAAAAAACAGTTTTGAGTAGTCATTTTCGAATATCTGACTTTAAAAAAAGTCCAAGTGGCAGTAGGAAATTTCTTTTAAGCACACAGTTACATTGAATTCCATAGCAAAGGTTCAGGCCCGTACTGGCTCCTTTGGGGGCCCTCGGCTACAGATTGAAAAGGGGCCCCTTACTGGTCAATTTAGAGCGAATAGTATATTAGAATAGTGTAATATTTGGAATTTAGTCTTACGTGCCTAAAAACCACATTTTACTATTTTAGAGCTTTTGGGGCCTCTGATTCTTCGGGGGCCCCTCGAGCCGCGGTTTTCCTAGGGTCCTCCGCTGCACCACTGCGTGAAGACGAAAGATTACTGGGAAATAAATAATCCGATTATTCTGACATATTTATCAAATTACTATAATTATAAAGTAGTATATCCATTTTAGGGGGCCCTCTCTGGAGCCTTGAGCCGGGGGTCCTCGGCAATCGCCGACCAGCCGACCTGGCTAATCCGAGCCTGCAGAGATTCCACAATCCCTAACTTTAGTGAGTAAACGCAGATGACAGTAGAGAAACCGTAGAAAAAATCTGAAAGCCTCTTTCCTTCAGTGACGTATGCAAGAGAGGTTATGAAATACGACACATCCTTACTAAAAAATAGGGACGGACTTATGCAGTCAAGGGCTCAAGGCACATATACTTACGGCATGCCCTGCACAAAAATTTACTGTTGGATAATATTTAAACTGAAAGTAATTTAAATATCTCATTTCATATATGCATAAACATTTATAATATTGTTTATAACTTGTAGTTAAACTTTCCCTATAAGCGAGGTTCTACAACTAAAACGGTTAAAAATGCTATAACCAAGTTTGGTACATAAACATATGCTTGAGATGCGCTGAAGGAATTTCGAAAAAAAAATATAGTTACAAAAATGTCCTCCTGGTGCCGCTTTGCATGAAAAGCAGCAAATTTAACGATGGAAATGGATAATTCGAACTGTACAGAGTTTCTACATTTATTCAATTGATTTTTAGCATTTATTAACTAACTAGAAGATAAGCCTGTTGTGGGGGGAATTACAACGGGCGCCAGGAAAAGTACTTGGCAAAAAAAGTCTATACTCAGTACCTTAAATCTTTGTCCACTTAAAATAATTTATTTTAATATTCTATTTTAATTATCATACTTACCAAGATAATATGGTTTCCACTCAAATCGTTAAATTATTTCTAAATTCAAGGCTCCATGCAGACGATAATCTGGATAATTTCAAGAAATTCGTTCAAACGAATTGTTTTATTGTGCTAGAGCAATTTTTTCTGTATGTTAAATATCGGGATATGGCTAGATTTTCAGAACTAAGTCCTTCTATTTAATTGTAAATATTTAATTAATTGTTCACGTATTATGAATACAGAGCTGTAATTGTGACTTTAGATAGTCATTAAAGTCTTCAAAACTGCAGCAACGCTTCGCTTGTTGTTGTAACAAGAATTTTGCTTAAAATTTACTGAAGATGTTATTATCTATGGATATTAGGTATTTCTATATTTATACTTTTTAACATGAATTTCAATTTTCTTTGTTAAGTGAGAAAATTAATGAAAATTTAATTTATTAAATTGAAATTTTGGGTTAGTTGAAAAGTTGCGTTTTATTTAATTGAAATTTTGAGTGAGAATTAGATTATCAGGTATTTTACTTTGATCTTTTAGTTGAAATCAGTGATATTTTAACAAGTGCAATCGGTGAAAGAGGGATTACTTTTAGAAAAACCATGATCGGAAAGTTTACTATCGCTTGAACACTTCTAAAGTGATTATTCACAGGTACATGAAGACGACGTTTCCGACCCCGTATTGCAATGTGATTCTGAACCGTCTCTGTACCCCCTACACCCCCTGCACATTTGTCAGTATGGTAGCGAATCACCCTATATATTATAAATATACGTAAAACCCGTTTAAGAAGTTCTCCCGCTTAAAAAGTTCTTATTTGCGGTTCCCAATTTTTTTCTCTATTCTACAGTATTAAAACAACCCGTTTAAAAAGCTCCGTTCCAAACACTTTCCCGCTTAAAAAGTTTTTTATCACTTCTAATTTTACTTTCAAAACGTGTTTACATGTGCCTTTCGCTTCCCCCCTCCCCCTTTCTTATTATTGTTTGTAAAAATCAGTATTTAGGACTGAAAACGATTGTATTGGTCAGTGAAATGCTAACAGTGCATGAAATTCGGGAGGTTACAGAAAATTAAGAAATGAGTGAAACTGAATAAGAGGTTGTGGAAATTCTTAGTTTTCCGAATGCTGTAATATAGGAACAGAAACTTTACGACGTTTTATTAAAAGCGTTGAAGATGTGAATGAAAATTTTTTTAAAAACGAAAGACCAATTAAAGTTTACCGATTAAAAAAACATAAATACTAAACGGACTTTTTTTCCCTGAAAAATCGATTCCAATAATGCTTAAAACGAATATTTTTTTTTAAAGATTTAATATAGAATAGTTAATTATATTGTTTTAATCATACTATCTCTCTATTCTAAAAAAAAGTAAAGGCGGCTGGCTCTGTCAATAGTTTGTGGATCTATCTCCTCCTAAACCGTGGGGATTTGAGTTTCGACTAAGGTGCCCACAGATTCGAAAAATTCCGAGGAACCTGCTCAGCTGACTTAAATTTCGAAAATCGAATTATTTTAGAAGATATTAATAAAAAACTGAAAAAATAAACCGAATGGTTGCCAGATTTGGCATAAAATCATTCATTCCTTTGCAACAAAGCGTTTCCAAGTATCTAGAATCGCGTGAAATTTACAACGTTAACACAAAAAGCCTAATAACTTCTTCACCGTTTGCACGATCCGCTTGAAAATTTTCATGATCATGTATAAAAATATAGAAAACAATCTGCGCTTCTTTAAATATCTGAAAATCCCCCCGTTCCCTCCTTTTTAAACGATTTTTCGCTATTTTCAGCACCATTTTATTTCCGAGAGTCAAAAAAGTAAATCATTTGCGTGACAAAATTATCCTTTTCAAGTGAATATGACGCCATATAATTGGGATTCAAATTCGTTTAAAAAAGATTTTCCAGATTACACAGTTTATTATCTTTTTTTTTTTTCCACAAATAAATCGTTTGCATGGACATGAGAATAGCTGTGTACACAAAACGAAATCTTTCGATTGCGAAAAGATTCCGCGAGTTTCCAGAACAGCATGAAATTTAATTTGGGTATCTCTATTCTAAAAAAAAGTAAAGGCCGCTGGCGCTGTCAAAGCTTGTTGGTCTATCTCCTCCTAAACCGTGGGGATTTAAGTTTCGACTAAGGTGCCCACAGATTCGAAAAATTCCGAGAAACCTGATGAGCTGACTTAAATTTCGAAAATCGAATTATTTTAGAAGATATTAATAAAAAACTGAAAAAATAAACAGAATGGTTGCCAGATTTGTAGGGATGGACGCGAGACGCGAGAATTCTCGCATTGTCTCGCGAGACGAGACAGGCATTTTTTTGCGAGACGAGACGCGAGACGAGAAAGAAAATATTTTGCGGGACGAGACGCGAGACGAGACAGAGTCGTGTCTCGCGCGAGATTTCTCGCGAGAATTCTCGCATTTTTTTTCCGTCTCGCATAAATACGATCTGAAAAGCGACAATTTGCCTGAAGCCTCTACCGTTTAACTTGCGTCTCCTTCGTTTTCGGTCCTGGTATACTATCAGCACCCTACAATACGCACAAACACGTAACATTTAAAATTAGAACAGACGAGAGATATACAAAACACACAAAAGAGAGGATAAAGAAAGAGGCGGAAAAAAAAAGAAAACAGAAAAGAGTTGAAAGAAAAATAATAAGTAAATAGGAAAGGCGGTACGGTATGTTCAAATCTAACCACTTTTAGACGGGGCCCGGGGCATTAAGTTTTGGGCCCCCCTTACTATCCTCTTTTTTGCGCATTAAGCCCCTTTACTGAGCCCCCCCTTTTTCAAGCATTTTAACCCAGTTTTGACCGCTGTTGTACTCGAAAATTGCATTTCAGTTAACTGTAGTTTTTGTACTTTAATCGAATCGTATTTATCACCCCAAAAAAATATCTCTAACTTGATCTAGTGATAGACAATTAGGTAATACCTATATTATAGAGGAAATTCAGTTTTTTCCCCACAATTACTATTTCAGTACATATGAATTTATAATTTAGATAATCGGGATATATATGGGCCCCCTTTTTCTTCAGGGGCACCGGACTACCGCCCCCCCCCTTGCCCCTGTGATAATCGGGTTTCGGGTATATCAGAGAGAGATTAGAAGTAGAGCAACTTGCATTCGCATTGATGCTTAGTCTGAGTAGGTTGAAATATCCTTGTACCGATATTATCCTCAAACTTTCCCGCACGTTGCGGCGTGCGTAGGGGGGGGGGCGCCCACCCTGGTAACAACTTTCTAGGGGCGGTTAAATCCCTATTGTTGGCCTATTTTAAAGAGATTAAAATGACATTTTTTATTCTTATATATTAATATCGGACGGAAAGAAATGCAAGCAATTTTTTTAAAAACTATTTCTCTTTTCGTTTATATTATCATGTTTTCCCTTCTTTCGGCTTGCGAAACTTTTATAAATTTTTTTCCTCCCCATCATTTTATCTTGCAGTTGGGTTCCTATTCTAAAATTATCTTCGCCTGTTTGATGTATTTTCATTTTTTTAAAAATCCACACTGGATATACATTAGGGGGATTATGGTTTAATTTTTCTGTAAACAGGGCGACCATAACGACCTTAGTACTATCGCTAAAAATTATTGTGGAAAAGTACAAACGGATAGTCGTCAACAAATTAACTGTTCAGTAATTTAAAATATAAACAAAAAATAAGACGTCTATTAACCAACTGAGATACTATAATGAAATCTAAAAATGCACACACGGTAATGTTATTGGAAATATTAGGCAAATAATTAAAATTATCGTTAATATAATCTTGTTTTCATTAATATAAAAATTACACATATTTTAGAGACTTGAAATTGACGTTAAAGTAAATAGTAGAGATTTAATAAAGACTAAAAGTGTTCTGTTTATAATTTTTCAAGGGTTATTTTACAACCTACTGAACGATAAGTAATTCTAATTTGTGTTAATATATCCCGCAGTAATTTCAACAATGGAGATTACTTGAACTTTAAAAAAAAAAAAATCTGTTTTGTCTCATGCAGATATGATTTTAGTAAAATATTCGCTACCTCTCGTATGAAGAGCGGGTGCGCAGCTATTTTAAAACAAACGGTTGTCCATTTCATGTAGTGTCTGAGGTATTTAATGCTACAACTTGAACAGTATGAACTACAGTAGAACTACAGTATGATGTAGAAATAACACATTTTGAAAGTCGGGAGTTCTCTGCAAACCGCTAAGCTTTTCACTTTTCTGATCGCGAATGACACTGACGTAGTTTTTTGAGTCATTATATTGCAATGATGCCAGGTTAATACTCATGACGCAAACTTTACATCAAGAGTCAAATAATTTTGCTTTAATTTTAGATTCCACATCACTGGAATTAATTGAAATTACTCATGTTAGGAAAATTTTCGTTTACTACAGTGCGAAGAACGGGCACGCAGCTAGTAAATAAAAATAAATACTATATTTTCGGTGTGACATTATATATACGGATTAAATCTCAATTTCTTTTACTTCAAATGCCGATATATGCTGATATAGTTATTAATATATCTACTAATGTGGCTATATGTAAGTAATTGTTATTATTAATATTAATTTTCAATAAAATCCCAATAATAAGTTAGTATAAAATGGTAACGAAATCGCAGTCCTTAATTTTGCGAGACTCGCGAGACGTCTCGCGTCTCGCGCGAGACGAGACAGCAATTTCTTTGCGAGACGCGAGACGAGACACAGTGTTAACGAGACGAGACGAGACAGAGGTTTACCACTGCGAGACGAGACGAGACAGCCCCGATTCTCGTCTCGCACGTCTCGCGTCCATCCCTACAGATTTGGCATAAAATCATTCATTCCTTTGCAACGAAGCGTTTCCAAGTATGTAGTATCGCGTGAAATTGTCAAACATGAAGTAGAAATACACCCATTTTACGCCAAAATGAAAACTACATGAAATAAGTAACTTAAAATGTGTTACACAAAGTTGACAATTTTCAAATAGTAAGTTCGCTTAGACAACAGGAGTTTAGAATTAGCGATTATCCGTTTTTCCAAAACAGAATAACTAATATCTTGAAAATGAAAAATAATTAAAATGCAGATTAGTTTAAAGACGGTTCCTTAACCGTCTTTCCGGTTACCTTAAATGAACAGTAATTATAGGTTGTGAGCATGTGTCAATCGCCAAATAATGAAAAGTCGCCATTGGTGGCAAGCTATCCTATCTGTTCCGTAGCTTTTATTAACTTTACATGTACGCAAGTCGCCAAATAATGAAAAAGCGCCATGGGTGGCAAATTCGCAAGGTGTCCAATAGGTTTTACATTAGTAAAAATACAGCTGAAACAGATGTTCTGATTTTATTATGCTTTAGATCCTAATTACTATAACTTTTGAATGGCAACATTAAATATCATTGTGTTTCTGAGGAGTGCAAATAATTTTTCCAGCGATTATAAGCGGAGTCCGCACTCCAGGTGGAGTATAGCCCAGGACCCGTACAACACGGATTCCCATAACAAAATATCTTCCCTGTTATGAGGGGGAGGGGATCTACTGTAGTGTGAAGTTTAAATTTTTATGTACCAATGAACCTGCAAGAACCAAGCAATGTGTAGCTCAGTAACACTCTATATGATCCCATCTTCGGGTTTTGTCTGTTGAAATTATGTCTTTTTTACGAATAAGCCTTATTAGGGGCCGAATGCCTCATACGAAAAGCGAGCGTAGCGAGTCTGGGGGCCTAGGCCCCTAGTATTATACAATTATATTATTTTAATAACTTTTTAAGAATACAAAATAATTTATATTAGTAATTATAAAATTTATATTATTTAATCAGTCTCCCGTTTAAGAAGTTTTCGCTCTTCACCCCCTTGGAAAACTTCTTAAGCGGGTTTTACTGTATGCATATTTATATACAGGCTGTTCCAAAAATATTGACATACGCTCTTATTCCTTAAATATTGAGCATAGACAAATACATTAAATTGCAAAGTTACGTAAAAGTAGGTGCAGCATTTTATCGTATCGATTAAAGTTTTCAGAAATTAAATCTTAATAAATAGATGATTTCTTTTTTATACGATCCCGTACCTAAAGAAAAAAAAAACATTTAGTAAAACGTGTGAGATACATTGATTGGTTGATGTGCAAAGTTTCAAAGACTGTTTAATCAAAGTAGGTGAGGAGCCAATACAGTCTAGTAATAGTAGATGTATTGTGTATTTATTTAACCATTCTTTTTCTTTCTCTCTTCCGGAATTTGTGTACGAAACCTAAATTCCAATCATCACGGGATTTTCCCCCTTCAAGAGCTATTGAAAAGTGGTTTAAGTCAGCATATATTTATTTTCATACTCCGACACTTTTTATGATGAAAGGCTAAAATTTTATGCATGACCTAATTAATGCATGGGACACATTTTATTAACTGGTAATTATTTTGCACGGGGCCGCATAAAAATTTAAATTTTGTATTTATTTAGCTTTATTCTCCCGAAAATTTTAATCGATACCATAAAATTCTGTGCCTTTTTAAAAAGTAACTTTGTAATTTATAAGTCTTATGTTCAATAAATTTAAGGAATCAATCCTAGATCGGTGTTTTTGGGACACCCTGTATATATATTTCAGTTGCATAGACTAACATCGTCTAGATATGGAAGGCTTAACAACTGAAGCTTTGACGTCATCACAAGATCTTCATATATGACGTCATCACAGTTTTATTTTCAAAAAGTAAAACAATTTAAAATTTCTGGTGGATGCTACAAATATTAGAAAATATCTTAAATGAAAGATAAAAATTAAATACTTTTAAATAATTCATTGTGATCCACTTCCGTATCATATTATACAATTAGTGATGGTTAAAAATTGTCATTTGTTGTAAAATTAATTTTTCTATCTTAAATCATTAAAAAGTTTTATGAGCGATAAAATTCGCCACAAATTTAAAGTAGATCTAGATTGTGAAAACAAAACTGTGATGACGTCATGTAAGAAGATTTAGTGATGACGTCGAAACTTCAGTTGTAAAGCTTTCTATATCTAGAGGGTGGGTGTTGCATAGACCCACACCTGAAATTCTTCAGTTTATGGGGGTTTTAGCTTTTGTGGCTTCCGTTCTGGAAAGCTACAGGAAAACCTGCAAACAACCGTCCGGTGATCACAGACCCAAACAAGTTCCTGCAGACTGACAGACAGACAAAACAGAACCAGACATCCCCGAACCGGAATATTTTGGGAAGGGGAAATTCCTTGGAATTTTGGGAAGAGGGTCGTGGTGGGTGTATTTGAAAAGAAAAGAAAAGAGCTTCCCTGTCCCTGTATCTGAAAATTTGCGGGATATTTTCACCTACCTCCGAATTCGCAGTTCTAGGAATGTCCTCTCAAGACTAGTTTGGCGACGAATTTTTACGCCTATTTGAATGCACCGAAAAAGTGTGATAGGTTGCTTTCTTCAGGATTGGGGTATACCTAAGGTGACCATACGTACCGTTTTGAACGGGACAGTCCCGTTTATAGGTGGCGTGTCCCGTTGTTCCTAAGCACAGCTCCGGGACACCGTAATGCTCCGTTTTTAGGAAAAGGCCACTGGAATGTCCCATTTTTAGAAAGCCGCTAAAAATCTAAAATCATCCAACGTCAGCATAGGCGCCCCCACGAGGGGGGAGGCTATGGGGGCTCAAGCCCCCCTAAAGGTAGAAAGTTTGAAGTGAAAAACTTTAAAAAATGAAAATTGTCACTAATGAATTATTACTATTATTATTATTTATTGTCTTCAAATTATTTCTAAAGTATTTTTTACCTAAAAAGATGTCAGTTTTTAAATAAATACTTACAGAGAGTTTATGAAACACTGTTAAAGTCAGTTACAATATCACTGAAAAGATCAGATAAATATTTATGACTCTATAATGAGTTTTTGCTTGTGGGCTTGTGTTGTCCTTGATGGGCAAATCAAGTGGTACAGAATATTTTGACGTTATAAGAGGGTTGTAACTATTATCGGTCTCACTATAACCGAGTTCAGCTATATTTTCAGCTCAGCCCCCCCCCCCCTAAACTAAAATCCTGGGTGCGCCACTGAACGTCAGTGTCTGTAAAAAAAAAAAAAAAAAAAAAAAAAGAAAAGAAAAAACTCCTAAAACTCCCTCTCGAGACGCAAAGAAAAAGCTGGGGGGGGGGGGAGTATTCTTTTTGTGTTTGCTCTTTTAATGTTGTTTTTTTTTTCAACTATTTCAATTTATTTAATTTTTATTTCTTTTTTTAAAGTCATGTTCCTCTTTCGCTTATTCCTCCCCCCCCCCCCCGATCTCCACTTTATTTTCCCTTTTCACTCTGTTTTTCTAAGAATTTTTTTTCCCTCCCGAATGACAACTTCCTTTTTTCTGAGTGTCCTTTTGTTCACATTTCTCACTTTCCTACCTTCCTGCCTTGTGTCGGATGGTGTTTTTGAAGTCGAAGAAGGGTCTACCGTTTGTACCACCCGAAACGTACGTCTTGCACTACTTTTTTTTATATATATGTGTGTTTTAGCAAAGGTTTTTTTTTTCCATTTTATTTTGAAATTAACATTACCACAAGCTTTTTCGCGCGTTTTCTTAAGAACTAAAAGATACCCAGATCTGAAATTCATCGCGTGCCACAGATATAGAGAACTATTTTTGACGACAGCTGGCTGTGCCCTTTCGATCGTCCGTCATCTTGCTGGTAGTTAAGTCGAGCGATGGCAGGCTGCCCTTTTTTTCAGCATTGGGAAAGGGTTGCGCCTCAAAGAGTTAAATTAAAGACTGCTCATGAGACTGCTATACGTGAAAGAATTGCCGTTGCTAACCCTGAAATTGCCACTGTATACACCACTACAATTATGTCTTCAACAGATCCTCAGAAAATCCGATACAGATACTGTTGTTTCCCCTACCGCTCTTCTCCGCTTGAGACTCCTCACCGTTTGAAACTGTCTCTTTACAAGCATTAATACATACTGAAATAAACGATAAACCTGTATCAGTTTCAAAACTTTTAGAAAAAATTCTTAAAAATCGGAAATTTTCGCAAAACGTGTCACTCTTCGAAAAATCTAGCTGCTTATATACATGTTTAAGAATTTTTTATGAGAATTTCAAAAAAGGCACATCTTTTTCGCTTATTACAATGTGTAAAGCAGCTTATGAAGAACCATCTGGAATTTTTTTGAGACTATGGTGCTATTACTAGTTTATTTCAATTAGAGTACCAAGACTAAAATCAGAGTTCTTTTTCTTCAAACTACAGCCTTAAAGCCCGAGCAGCCATTAGATAAATATAAATAAAAGTCAGTTACTTTCATTGACAGAATATAATAAATTTTGCTGTTTGTGCTAATTAAAGCAAACTGTTTATGTACTTTCTAAAACTTCTTATTCAAGTTTGTCAAATATTATTAGTTTATTTCTACCATGAATCCCTTTTTAACCCTTTGAGGCGCAACCCTTTCCCAATGCTGAAAAAAGGGCAGCCGTTACCATCGCTCGACTTAACTACCAGCAAGAGGGCGGACGATCGAAACGTTCATCGCGTGCCACAGATCTAGACCCTACTAGTATTTTTGCTCGGGCCGTCATCGGCTGGCTGTGTGGCCAGTGATAGCCCGAGCAAAATTGCTAGTAGGGGAGACCCTTTTAGAATGAAGACAGCTGGCTTTGCCGGGCACAGCCAGCTGTCGTCAAAAAGCGGTCTCTAGATCTGTGGCACGCGATGAACGTTTCGATCGTCCGCCATCTTGCTGGTAGTTAAGTCGAGCGATGGTAACGGCTGCCCTTTTTTCAGCACTGGACAATCTATCCAGCTGTTCTCGCGTTCTTCCATTTTTCAGCAGATGTCAGTGCTGTTAAAAATAATCGTGACAATTTTTTTTACGGGAAATGACGTGCTAAAAAGTAAAGGATTCTTGTGGAGCACCCGCAACTATTTTTATAGAAATCTAATCAATTGTTCGTGGCTGGCAACAGTCAAAACGTCAGAGTTTGGTGTTCCCAGAGGAGGAACACTGCGCGTTAAAGGGTTAAAAGTCTGTTTACAAGGAGTACGTTCAATGAAGGAGAAATTTCTCCGAACCCGAACACAATCGTGATTACTGAGCCTGTCTCATCTCTTAACACACACATGCGATATTCTCTGAAAATATGCCGTTAAATCTACAGATGTTACATGTGCAGGTCTTCAAAAGTAGCTTTGATCGAAGAGAAATAAAAGTAGTGTACTGTAGAGGAAAATGTTGGGGGGGGGGGGGAGGGAGCAGAGATTTACGTTACTGGAACTAGAAATATTTAACATCAGTTACACATGCTGTAACATTTTGATCTACCTTACTTATAAAACTGTTATGTATAAAAAACTCCACAAAGTTGACAATGGGGGGGGGGGGGGAGGGCGGGATCGACGTATACATCGTTCCAAAAAGCAATTCCACTAAAATGCAGCATTTATAACTGGGAAACATCGTAAATCGATGTGAAAATAAAAATTTAAGCGTGCCACTGTAATAAATTGCTGTTGCTCTCCCAAATTCAATTTATGCAGCATTTTTATTAGTTTGTTCAGGGCGAACAAAAGGGGCTCTAGCTGATTTATAGTTTTGATAACTCTAGAGTGCTTCGGCGCATCATACATCCACATATATATATATTATCCGTGGCTGAAAGTGTAGAAAACTCTTGGAAGTATTTTGTAAAAGTACATGTGTTTACAACTTGGATTTGTTTGTTTCTCGGTATAGCTGGCTGCACAAGAATAAGGGCTGGCTGCACAAGAATGTGTAAGGTTCTCACAATTACTGTAGGAGCTGTGGCTCGAATAGTTTCAAATATATGTAATTGTAACTCATTCACTGTTTAATGAAAATAAAGAAAATTTATGCATTGGATGCCCCCCCCCCCCCTCTCCCGCGATATGCTGATTTCAAATACAGAGGATAAAGATGGGGTATCCATTGGACGTTCAAAACTTATGCTCTATTTTTACCCTTCGGTGAGCAAGCATTTTCACATTAACATTAGAAGACCAACTGGATTGCCCTCCAACGCTGAAAAAGTGCAGTAGTTGCCGTCGATCCATTTCGCTACCAACATCATGGCGGGTCGATCGAATCGCCCATCTGGCGCCAGAAGGCTAAATAAGTTTTCTGGCACAGCTGGCTGCGCAACGGCTGCACTTTTTCAGTGTTGGGAACATTTAGCCATAGTTTTATTGCGACTAGCAGTGAAAGCGCTGAAATAAAGGTGGTTTCACGATGCAACCACCGAGCGTCAAAGGATTAATAAATACGTAGATGACCTCCCTTAGACAAAAAATAATGTGTTGCATTGAAGAGACATCCTTCGGTTTGAGACAAAGCAGCACTATTGCAAATCGAAATTTGTAAGGTAATTCTTTCGTCGGTAGCCTTAAAAGCGCAAAAACAAACTAACAAAATTGCCAATATTTAGAGTTTTATTTTTAATCTGTTCGATGTCACCGTTGCAAAAACACGACAGCAACACGAAGGCACGGCAGCGAGTTATTCAACGACCCAAGTCGCCAAGAAACGATGAGAACAGACGGGGAACCACTTGCGTCGCGCATCCTCAACGATGGGAACGAACAGGTAAGCATTAACCCTTTGGCGCGCAGTGTTCCCGCTCTGGGAACACCTAACTGACGTTTTGACTCTTGCCAGTCACGAAGAATAGATTTGGTTTCTATAAAAAATAGTTGCGGGTGACATAGCTCCACGAGAATATTTTACTTTTTAACACGTCATTTCCAGTAAAAAAAAAAAATGGTCACGATTATTTTTTAACAGCACCGACACCTGCTGAAGAATGGAAGAATGCGAGAACAGCTGGATAGATTGCCCGATGCTGAAACAAGGGCAGCCGTTGCCATCGCTCGACTTAACTACCAGCAAAATGGCGGACGATCGAAACGTTCATCGCGTGCCACAGATCCAGAGACCTTTGTACAGCTGGCTGTGCAGGCACGGCCAGCTGTCGTCAAAAAAGGGTCTCTCGATCTGTGGCACGCGATGAACGTTTCAATCGTCTGCCATTTTGCTGGTAGTTAAGTCGAGCGATGGCAACGGCTGCCCTTTTTTCAGCATTGGGAAAGGGTTGCGCCTCAAAGGTTTAAGCATTAATGTGGGTGCGAATAAGATTGTGTTGGAAAATACTTTCTCATGTATTATCCGATTTACCGTCTCTTTTTCTCCTCACAGGTTTACCCAAAGAACTTAGTTTTATCATGATTTCAAATGCTCAGGTTACACACGTGCTGACCTGACCTTGAAAATTTCCCTTAGCGACCAAAAAAATAAACCGAAAAGAATCACTATCGCCATTCATGGCCATATTTTTTTCTTTTTCCATTCCGCTTGTTTATAATCATATGGATATCCAAATCAGTAATAAACAGAAACACGGCAACTTTGTGGCTTGAAGCAAACCTCTCCACGAAAAAGTAATTACACTAAACTGCAACATTGTATTTCGGAAACATCGTAAATCGATAGCAATATAAACATATAAATAGGACGTTTAAATAAATCATAGCTGCTCTCTTTTTGAGTAATTTATGAGTATTGCATTTTTAATGGATTTTTCGGCTTTAGAAAAAAATAGGATGAAAGGTTATACGTGTAAGATATACGTACGTACAGATTTATTAGATTTCATAAATTTTCAGTGTTTTGATGTATCCATCATCGCATCGATTTTTTTTCCATAGTTGATACGGAAAATATATGTGGTATTTATTCGTTTAGTTAGGAAAATATACAACAAAGAAAATCTTGACTTACGTAAGGGGTGCGTTCCAAGACCCTTCGCATAAGTAAAATTTTGTGTTGTGAAATAGGATAAATATACGACTTCTTGAAACGCACATACAGCTACTTTGACACTTATAAACACCCTCTCAAATCGTTTTAAACCGTTCCCTTATTATACATTACAACTTCCCACACAGAATAGAATAAAGCCAGTTTTAGGCCGGGGCGGATGGGGTGCTTCCGCCTTAAGTGATGCTACGAGGAATGAAAATACCGTTCACTGATTGACTCTCTTCTTCAATGGAAAATCACGAAGATGACACTTACTCCTCATACCTTACTCGTGAAAAACTCGCGTAATATGTTATTTGCGTGATAGATAGCGTTACAGTGCGCATCCACTGTAATTTTATTATAATTAAAACCACACTGACATTAATCTGACTTTAAAAAGAATATTTTTATCTGTTAGCGTCAGGCTCTGTGTGTATCAAGAAGCAAATTATCATAAAGTTCTAGAGCTGAGTGGAGTTTATTCGTTTTCAGCTTAGATTATATAATTACTTTGATGCAAATATTAACATTAAAAGTAAAACAATTTAGCAGTTTCGGAAATTCATCCTTTGATCGAATCAACTTGAGTTAAGATTGCTAAAACACTGACTGCTTCCTCCCTAAAAAGCGATGTGTACCTAACCTAGTTATGAATATACAGGGTGTGCCATAATGATTAGGACGAACTTTAAAGGGAGGTCAGGCACATATTGGGGAATCAGAATCGCGTAGCAATGTGCGGTCAGAAACTCTTTCTTCATGTAGATGTTATAGTGATCACTTCGGAGCAAGTACTGAAATAATAGTGAACTCTCCGACCAAAAACTAATGTATCCTTCACAGAAAAATCTGTGACTAAAATTAATAGTTGAAAAGTTCTATTTCATTTCATGATGGAATTTTTTGGAGACAAGTCCATTGTTGGTATGCGATTACGTCAGTGGTGTACCAGGTTTTCAGATACGAGCCCTCATCAGGTCAGTCTGGTGAATCGGATTATCGAATTAGAATCCAGGTATATGAGCAGTGTTTGGTGACGTCACAAGTTTCAAACACACACCATTCACACGAGCGTCTTATTTTAGAGGGTCCAAGACACGAAGGATTGGAATTTTCATCCTTAATCGACAATGAAGAAACTGATGAAAAAGAAAATTAAGCTAGACTTAAATTACTAAACAAAAGGGTGGTGAAGGAAAAATTTAATAGATGTAGTGTCGGGGGAGGCAAAAGGGGGTAGGCTGTAGCCCTCCCCCAAAAATAAACACATTCGAGGGAATTTGTATCACCAACATCTTTTCGCCTTAAATTGACCTCCTAAATTGACACTAATAAAGAACTACTAATGCATTGACTAGAAGTTCGGGGGGGGGGGGGAGGATCATACCCTCATTATCACCCCCCAGGCCATTTATTTTAACTTTTTCTTCAACACATGAAGAAATTTACTTATTCTTATTCGTGAATATGCTATGTGCGCCTATACAAGATTTTCTACGCTTATACATAAAAAGTAATGTTTAAAGCATGATTCTTCAATAAAACAAATAAATAAATAGTATTAAAATTAAATTAAAACATGTCATTAGAGTTTTTATTTTAAAAAAAATGTAAATCTTTAATTTAATTGATTCGAACATTAAGTAAGTGGAAACTGGCAATGAAACAAAACAAAAAATAAATTATGAAAATGTATTTTTCTAACCAAGAATAAGCAATGCAATGCAAATACAACTGCTGTCACACACGCAAGCACAAAAGAAGATAAAAAGCCAGCGCACCAGCAACATTTTCATAATTACTAACTTCATAATTGTGTAATCGGATGCTCTTGGCCACTGGTCAGCTTTGCTGATCTCTACTGTCTACTTTAACCTTTGTTGATACATGGCTATTTGTATATGTCAACGAATAAAAGATGATTGTTTCACTGATTAATTGCTTTCATTCACTTTAGTAAGAGTTTGTTGAAGTACAGCGGTTTTTATTCTTTGGCCCATTTATTATCGGTTAGACTGCGCCGAACATTGTTGTTACTAATTCACACGCTTATTACCGCTTTTATATATCGATAGAATGAGAAGACTATTTCGTATACTGTAGTTTTTTTCATAAATTTTTGATAAATGTCTGAACAAAGCTACGACTTTATTGATAAAATATTTTTTTAAATAGATTCAGTGGATTACCAAACTTATCGCAGGCGTGCAAATATGATTTAACCCTTTCCCAATGCTGATACAAAGGGCAAACCCTTTCCCAATGCGTCCAAAAAGGATCTCTAGATCTGTGGCACGCGATGAACGTTTCGATCGTCCGCCATCTTGCTGGTAGTTAAGTTGAGCAATGGCAACGGCTGCCCTTTTTTCAGCATTGGGTGTTCTATCCAGCTGTTCTCGCATTCTTCTATTTTTCAGCAGATGTCAGTGCAGTTAAAAATAATCGTGACAATTTTTTGACGGGAAATGACGTGCTAAAAAGTAAAGGATTCTCGTGGAGCTGTGTCACCCGCAATTATTTTTATAGAAATCAAATCTATTCTTCGTGACTGGCAACAGTCAAAACGTCAGAGTTTGGTGTTCTCAGAGCGGGAACACTGCGCGTTAAATTGTTAAATACTTAGTGGCACCATAAAAAATTTAGTAGCACTTAATTTTTCCTACCTATTAAAAATCGCGGAAATAAATGCAATTTTTAGTCGCATGCGCTGATTTTTGGGTCGCCCCATGCGACCCCTTATTTGCATACCTGATTTAACGAATCTTTAACAAAGCGGAAACTGGTATAAAACAGAAATATTTTGCCTTCTATGAATTGCTAAGATGCATTTTGCGAATACCTGTCTTCCGAACAGAGAAAATGTTAGGTACTTGGTAGGTACAAAAGAATTTTCAGATATCAATACCTACCGATAATCTCTTGGTAGCAATGCAATTTCTCTTTCAGGCAGATTGTACCACATTAATACTGCTATAAATCTGTCTTTTGCGATATCTTAACTCGGTAAAACCTGCATTAAACGAAAATATTTACTTGTTGTGTAAATTTCTCATTGTTGTAGTCGTTATGAAACTTGTTTGTTCATTAGAGACCTATTTTTCCTTTTTATTGAGGAAGGTAGCATATTTAACTGCGGGTTAATTAATACTTGGTGCACAGCTGGGGCATAGCCAGAGGAAGGGCTGAAGGGACTGCTGCCCCCCACCCCGAAATGGGACCCTTTACTTATTTATAGTGAGGAAGGTAGCATTTAACTGCAGGTTAATTAATACTTTGGTGCACAGCAGGGGCGTAGCCAGAGGGCGGCTGAGGGGGCTGCTGTCCCCCACCCCCGAAATGGGACCCTCCCTTTACTTAGCTTACAATTTCATATTTAGCTTACGATTGAACTTTAGCTTTAAATTTGATGCCCAGCCCACCCCGAAATAAAATCCTGGTTACGCCACTAGTGCACATTGAAAATAAATTATCTCACAGTTTGTACTTTCCAACTTAGTGTTCCTTAGTGTCTTAAGATATCGAAAATTGAAAAAAATATAAATTTTAAATAAATACAGTTTAAAAAACACGCTTTTATAGCAAATCGAAATAAAAAGTGAAAAATAAATATAGTTTAATAAAAACTAAAAGACACACTTTAGTGATAAGTTGAACTAACTAAAAACTGAAAAATAATTCTTAATATAGAAATAAATTAATGAACGAAAAATAGTATTATTGTGAAAAAAGCGTGCGGTGCTCCATATATCAGTTCTTGAGAATATTCGATCGGTACGATTAGTACAAAAATTTTACAAAAAATATAGCACAAAGCGCCCCACACTTTTTTCACAATAATACTATTTTTCGTTCATTAATTTATTTCTATATTAAGAATTATTTTTCACTTATTTAGTTAGTTCAATTTATCACTAAAGCGTGTTTTTTAGTTTTTTTTAAAACTATATTTATTTGTATCTGCTCCGTTCCTGCAAAAATTTTATCATACTTTATGCAAATTATTTTCTTTGTTTGTTTGCCATAATATAGCGTATGTAAAAAAAAACAAAAACAGATTGCGGCAAAATTAGAAACTTTTGAAGCGGAAATATGCGTAAAGCAATACGTTTTAAAGGGGAAAATAATGTTTTAGAAAATCAGAATGAACAAGAGAAAGGAAATTTTTTAAACAGGAAAATGCATAGCAAGCTTTCCATAATACATAATATGATTAAAATTTGTGGTGACGTGAAAAAAATAAACATCATCGTGAAACATACCATAAAGCTTATTGGTTGTATAAGTCACATAAACATGAGTGTTATCGATACCGTACGAATTTCGGGCGTTATGGAAAATGTAACGATTACCGCAGCCGCAGGATTCGAACCTGCGCGGGGAAACCCCAATGGATTTCAAGTCCATCGCCTTAACCACTCGGCCACGACTGCACATCAATGACATCCAAATTTACAAATAAGCAGCTGCTTCGTAGTACTCTATTTTTTTTTAAAATATATATTTTGATATTCCGTTTTTGCTAGTAATAATTCCTTTAACTTCTTTTTTTTTTTTTTTTTTTTTTTTTTGTATCTGCTCTGTTCCTGCACAAATTTTATCATACTTTATGAAAATTCTTTTCTTTGATTATTTGCCATAATATAGTGTATGTGGAAAATAAATAAATAAATAAATAAAAATAAAAACGAGATTTCGGAAAAATTAGAAAGTTTTGAAGCGGAAATATGCTTAAAGAATTGACGTTTTAAAGGGGGGAAATTTAGAAAATCAAAATGAACAAGTGAAAGGAAATTTTTAAACCGAAAAATGCCATAACAAGCTTTCCATAATACATAATATGATTAAAATTTGTGGTGACGTCAAAAAATAAACATCATCGTGAAACATACCATAAATCTTATTTGGTTGCATAAGTCAAATAACATGAGTGTTATCGATATCGTACGAATTTCGGACGTTATGGAAAATGTAACGATTACCGCAGCCGGCAGGATTCGAACCTGCGCGGGGAAACCCCAATGGATTTCAAGTCCATCGCCTTAACCACTCGGCCACGACTGCACATCAATGACATTCAAATTTACAAATAACCAGCTGCTTCGTAGTACTCTTTTTTTTATTTTATTTTTTAATATATATTTTGATATTCCGTTTTTGTTAGCAATAATTCCTTTCAACTTTCATTTTATTTTTTTTTTTTTTTTTTTTTTTTTTTTTTTTTGTATCTGCTCTGTTCCTGCACAAATTTTATCATACTTTATGAAAATTCTTTTCTTTGATTATTTGCCATAATATAGTGTATGTGGAAAATAAATAAATAAATAAATAAAAATAAAAACGAGATTTCGAAAAAATTAGAAAGTTTTGAAGCGGAAATATGCTTAAAGCAAAAACATTTTAAAGGGGAAAAATAATGTTTTAGAAAATCAAAATGAACAAGTGAAAGGAAATTTTTAAACCGAAAAATGCCATGGCAAGCTTTCCATAATACATAATATGATTAAAATTTGCGGTGACGTCAATAAAATAAACATCATCGTGAAACATCCAAGAATCACATCCTAAAACGTATTGGTTGCATAAGTCAAATAACATGAGTATTATCATCGTTCGATTTTCGGACGTTATGGAAAATGTAACAAGTACTGCAGCCGGTAGGATTTGAACCTCCGCGGATAAACGCCAATGGATTTCAAGTCCACCGCCTTTACCACTCGGCCACGACTGCACATCAATGACTTTCATGTTTACCAACAACCAGCTGCTTCCTAGTATGCATATTTTTTTAGATTTTCCGTTTTTGCTAGTAATAATTCCTTCAACTTTCTTTCTTTTCTTTCTTTTTTTTTTTTTTTTTGTATCTGCTCTGTTCCTGCACAAATTTTATCATACTTTATGCAAATTCTTTACTTTGATTGTTTGACATAATATATTGTCTATTTGTTTAAAAAAATATTCGCGACGGAGGGGGGAAGTAAGCAGGTTCCATTGCTTATAGAAGAATCGAGAATCTTAAAAATTAAAAAAAAAATTAAATGTTTGAAAAGTGTACTTTAAACCTTTTTGCTTTAAAAAAAATATCTATTTTTGTTTCTAAATAAAAAATTATGTGACTCTATCCTATTACATAGCAAAAATTTGTCTGCTTTAATCCGAAAATGTTTGCAATATTATTGGGAGAGGTCATTCACGTAGGGGGGAGGGGAAACTGAGGGGTCTACAGTAACCTCAAGGTGTATGGAGTACACTAAAGGAAGCTGGTGCCCGTAAAATCTGTCGTGGTTCTAATGTCCTCCATGTTTAAACTACACCTCTGGGGTTGCCAATTCAGGTGCTAGGTCTGTCATCTTGAATTGGTTCAATCAAAATTAAGTTACCACTCATAGGAGACAACGTTGGTTTGCCTACTAAGCGCCCCCATGATGAACTGTCCAACATCTCTGGTCCTTGTAGTGGTCAAACCTACTGCCTACAGCAGGCCGCTGACCCGTCCATTAGAAAGGGATAAAAAGTTACCAATCTGTACAATTCCATGGTGTCTGTTTTAAATGGTGCATGTCTCTTACAGAATTTATAGTTCTTTTGCTGGGCGTGAGAAAAAAAATTAGATTACGTACAATAAGTTATATTCTATAGCTGAAAAAAGAGTGTCATTTTAACGATCATATTGATCGTTTTTTTTTAAACGTGTTCTTTTACAAAGTATCTGTTTGATTTTATACAAAATAACTCTGCATCGATCAAATTATAAGGATAGTGCTTGAATGAAATTCCGTAGCAACGCAGTTTCGTTTTATTTAACTTGTTCGCGACTAGCGTTGCCAGGCATCTGGATAAAGCCGGACAGAGTTAGGCTTTTTGATTGCGTGTCCGGCCAAACTTAACGGTCTCCGGCTTTTGTTAGGCTTTTTACTGGTGACTTTGGCTGATTAGTAATAAAGTACTTGAACTGATTTGGCATTCGATGTTATTTATATTTCATTAGAATTTAACAAGATTCATGGCAATAACCAAAAAAGTTTGATTTTACATACAATTTTTTGTCGTACCTATGAATACTGCTAGACAAAATCCTCAATATTGTAGGCTGTCCGGTTTATAGCCAAATGTCCGGCCAAACTGGCTGGTCTGTCCGGCTATTTGGTTTGGCAACCTGGCAACCCTATTCGCGACCATCGCTAGCAAGGACGCTACAGCGTAAATTCTGCGTCTAGCGTTGCTTCCGAGCCCTGCCGGACACAGAATCTGGACGGTTGTATGGGTTCTTTCAGACTTCGGAGTTCTTTCCAATCGATCGTCCATCCATCGATCCAGTGGCGGCTCGTGGGTTATTTAAATGGAGGTTCACAAAATTAATTTCGAAAATTAAATAGGCAGGCACGACGCACCTTACAAGCTAAACTATATTTGCATTTCCAGCAGTTAAAGGAAAACAATGCACGCCACTGAAAAAAAAAAAAAAAAAACAAGTCATCTTTGATCTTACATTTCGTCGATAAGTTTTAGCAAAAATATTGTCTGTTTTTTTTTTTTCTTTCAATTTTTTTTTTTTCAAAGGATGACATCGAAAAATGTTGCTGTAGCTCCGGAACACTTATTGGACTCCCATCTTAATTAGTGACACTAGTTCGTAAAAAATACTGTAGTGAAAAATCACAAAAATTAAGAAAATAATAAGAATATGAAAAAAAAATGGATTAACTAATCGAACACAACAATCCAAGAAAGAATCCAGAGGAGAGAACGGCAAAAAAATCTGCTGTGAGCACAATAAATTTGTGCGAGCGAAAGCGCCTCGCTCTCCCCGCAACTCTCTCGGCGTCTATCCTCAGAGACCGGTTGAAAGGGCCACTCGGGCCGATCGCACATGCGAGATACGAAAAAGTATGCTGTAGTAACCTAACGATACAGTGCGTTAGCCATAATAAACGCGTTTAATAATAGTGGGGGGGTGGGGGTGGGGGGTAAAATTCATGTTTTAAATTCACAAAAATCTAGAAGTGTACTTAATATATTTTTTTAAATTTAATTTTTTAATGTGTTTATTCTTTAGTTTTTCCTCTGGGGGTTCACGTGCTCATGTGCTCAAATGGAGGAGCCGCCGCTGCATCGATCTATCATTCGATGGACTCACAGATGATGTGTGTAATGATAACTAGATAACAACATATCAAAAGAGAGGGGGGGGGGAAATGCATTCAAAGTCACAATTTTACTATCGCAAATGAAATTATCGCAAACACTTCCGCTTCCGCTTTCTAAATTCCACACATTCCCTTAAGCGGTCACTAAACCACAAAACCGAAACCACTGACTAAAACTGTAATGCACAAACCGCTTTAGATGACGTAACAGTTTGTGTGAAAGTACTGTATGGAATAAAAAAATCCGTTTCACATTTACAAGGATGCCCGAAAACACTGACAAAGGCATTCCTTCCTTATATATTCACCGTAGCCGAGTTTTGTATACATTATACAAAACGCGGCTGTTCGAGCCTTGTCATGGGGAGACCCCGCCCCCCCCCTGAAACCCCTAATTTTTTAGTTTAATTATGGTCATAATAAAACGATATTAATTGATTATGTCATTTTACCTCTCATCTTGTATTTCGCCTGGTAACCCTATGTTGAAATTTTTAGGATCATAACCTATTTATAGAACAATACATGTGATGCATATTCGACAGCTTACGAAATAGTGTAGCAATAGATCAAAGCTGTTGTGAACTAATAGTATTTAAATGTATGTAAAATTATTTCGCATCTTTATGTCGCTTTTTTGGGACACATTTTTCGGACAATTTTCAATAAAGGGGGTGAGAGATAAATTGACGTAGTCATTAATACATTACAAAGTTACGTAGAAAAAGGCAGGGCCCAATTATGACCAACAGGGGCCCATTGATGAATTTAGGGGTCCCCATCTATGAAATTTGTTTTATTTTTCATAAAATTTTGATATAAAAAAGAATATTTCGGAACAACATTTAAAGTTGGTGGCAAGGGCGGTTCTAGATTTGCAGTCTGGGAGGGGTAACGATATTTTATAATTTTAAATAAACTCAGTGCTTCAGAGAAGCACTGACTACCGGGGGGCGCACAGAGAAAAGGGGACCCTTCTGATTGCACAATATACTTCATATATATGAATTTAATCACCTACAAAAACTGTTTTAGAATATTCTTCAGGCATAGTCGAACTATACTTGATTTTTTTAAAATACTGTTTGGAATGTGCATCAAATTCCCCGCGCATTTGTCTTCTTGTTCATCAAAATTGAAATCTATATTAAAATCGCCTAATCCCCGCCAGACATATTCTAACTATACTTCATCTTTATTTACTCGAATATAGACACCAATATTCCAATTAAATAAACAGTAGGATTACGCAATTTCTCGACAAAGATGGTTGTGTTGTGGTATTAACGCCAATTAGCAACACGTGGGCTCTAGGCCAAGGAGCGGGGTGCCTTCCGTGGTGGTCTTTCTAAAGGATCCTAACCTGTATTTACGCTAAGTTCCGGAAGAAACCACAGAAAATTCCGAACGGTTAGGTCGGCAGACGCGACCTGGTTTTGAATCAAGTACCTTCCGTCTCCCAGTTCAGCCTGTTATGCGTTTGGCCACTGGTAGGGCACTCGACAAAGATGAAAGATATCGCTTCGGGGACTTATTTCTGTTATACTAATTTTGGCGATAAATCATCAAAAATGGATCTTGGGGATTTACACATTTAATCTGGCAACACTTGAAACATGATTCGCCCTTTCACCAGGTAGACAATGTCCTAAAATTAACAGCACTCAAGAGCTAAGTATTACGTGAAAAATACCTTTTTTTGTCAACTATCCTTTATAATGGTCGATTTAAAGAAAAAAAAATTGCAAAAGAGTTTTAGGAATTTGTGTTCGTTACATCCCAATGAAAGTTTTTTTATGGCTATCTTCAATTTCCTTCGATATATGAAGACAAATATGAAAATGTTTGAACTCTAAAAAACTCTGAAAATGACTGTTATGTATTCGTGTTAGGTACATTTTAAAGCAAGAATTTTTTGGCTATCTCTTTTTCCCTTTGAGATATAATGGAAAATTTGGAAATAACATTTTGACCCCCTTATCCCCATTATGATGCGAATTCTAAAAAAACCGGGAAATGATTTTAAGGCATTTGTGTCTACTATATTTTTAAGCAAGAATTTCAGGCTATCTTCTTCCTCTAACAGATGAAGGGAAATGTGAAAAGAACGTCAAAGAACGTTTCAGTCCCTTACACCCACTTGGGTGCGAATTCTAAAACACCCTCAAACTGATTTTCAGACATTCTTGTTCGCTATATTCTAAAGCAAGAATTTTATGACTATCTCTATTTCCCTTTGAGATATGATGGCAAATTTGAAAATAACGTTTTGGCCCCTTATCCCCCTTTTCATGCGCATTCTAAAGAACCCCGAAAACGAATTTTAAGCAGCAATTTTAAGGCTATTTCTTTTTTTCCTTCGATATATCAAGAGAAATGTGAAAAGAACGTTTTGGACCCTTACGCCTGTTTGGGTGCGAATTCTAAAAAACCCTGAAAACAACTTTTAGGTATCTGTGTTTTACATTTTAAAGCAAGAATTGTATGGCTATCTCTTTTTAACCCTGAGATATGAAGGGAAACATGAAAAGAACATTTTGGGCCGCCATCCCCGCCTGGGTTCGAATTTTTAAAAATTGCTTCTTAAATGACGCTTCGGGTACAAAAGCTGTAAGCTCCTAAAATTTCATGCTTGTTCCTCCAGTAGATTTGGCTGGGGGATGATCGTCAGTCTGTCAGTCAGGACATCTCCCTTTATATAGAGAGATAAAATGTTTAATTAATGATCAAATGCGAAATAATTGTTTAATTAATCATATAATTAATGAAGTATGTAAATACCGAAAATAACAACCTTGCATCTCCCCCCCCCTCAATCGATCAAAATTTATTGCTATATTTGAAGAATTCTTATGTTGTTTATAGTTCGCCAGTAGATAGTGTTATTTGTTTATTTCACGCCAGTGAATTCCCCATGCAGAACTATTTTTCAATTTCGTTTTCAAAATCCTGGGAGGGGTAATTACCCCCATTACCCCCCCCCCCCCCCCGTAAAACCGCCAATGGTTGGTGGACATTTTTGAGCCGGGGGCTCTGGGCAAAGTCCCGACTTGCCCATGCGATAATAAGGCCCTGGGAAAAGGTACAGAAAATTTCCCGCAGATTCAGTTTATATACATTTTCTTTTAGTAGAACCGGAACGAAAAAATTTACGGTTCGAAGCGCTGGTTTTTACTCCTTCAGGAGCTATCGAAAAGTGGTTTAAGTCAACATATATTTATCTTGAAATCTCTGATACTTTTGGGGGTATAATTCTCAAATTTTTTACATATCACGTTGCCATTAGTGTATGGGGCACATTTAGCAGCAGAGGAATTTTTTTTTGTGCAGGTGTCGTATACAAATTTAAGATGTATCGCTTTTTGAAAATTTACGAAATGAATTTTTTCTGAACGTAGTTTGTTTTCCTACCTTATTTTGAATATTTTTTCAATTCACACTACCCACTTATTTCTAACAGATAAAGAATGAAAGCTTGTTACCATCTTTTAGGGACGCCCTGATGTATATTATATTTACTTTTACTCTCAAACCTAGGTTTAACTGGTTTGCTACCATCAATGCAAAAACGGCAACGGCGTCGAAAGATTTCCTTTTTGTGACCAGTTTTACTTCAAATACTTGATCGGCATTCGGCCTTGCGTAATTGCAGCCCTTCCTCCAATGTCCCAAGACAAGACAAGCGTTTCTTCTGGACAATCGTATAGGAGAGGGGCATTGGAGCATTTTCAGACCACGCCTGGCGGGAAGCAGGGATCTCGACAGAAAGGCAATCTCCGCTGTTGCGTCTTGGCAACGAGCTATGCAGCAGTACAGTGGAACTTGTTTTCCGCGAAAACCACCTTGTTTTCCGCGAAAAATCGGTCGTAAGAGAGGTGCTTTCTCAAAGAAGTATAAGGATTTGGTAGCCAAGAAAAAAAAAATGCTAAAAACTATTGTCTGTTTTGTTGTTAATGAGATTGCATACTAATACATAAGTAATTACGCAAACATATTCTTAAATTTTAATAAAATATTTAGAAATTTCAAATGGTTTCATCCAGGCCCGGACTGGATCCTTTGGGGGCCCTCGGTTAGAGATTGAAAAGGGGCCCCTTAATGATCAATTTAGAAGATATGGAATATTAGAATATTTAATATTTGGAATATTAGAATATGTAATAGTATTTGGAATTTAGACTTACGTGACTGAATACCACCTTTAACTATTTTAGAGCTTTTGTTCCCCTACTCTTCGAGGGACCCTCGAACCTTGGGGTTCCTGGGATCCTCCGCAACGTCACTACGTAAAGACACAAGATTACTGGGAAATAAATAATCCAATCACTCATATCAAATTACTCCAATTATGAAGTAGTATATCCACTTTGGGGGCTTTTCTGGGGCCCTCGGCAATCGCCGACCAGCCGACTTGGCCAGTCTGGGTTTCATCCCTTTTTACTTCTCCTAGCGCACTTCTCTCTCTATTTTATTTTTCATGTCTGAAAAAAGATCGCTTATCCTGATATTCTTCACGCATTCTGAGTTTGCCATAATAAAATCTATTTGCTTTAAAATTTGCTTTTTGGGTTTTCCCACAATTAAAAGTAACCGCCAACTTCCTCTCCGAATTTCCTTTTTCATGTGATTCGATCACATCGATGCGCTACTCGGCCTGTAAAATCGCACCCTTTATAGTCATGTCTCTTCCCTTACGTACAAGATTTGAACGTATTGTGTGCGTGTACTTGCTCCTCTGTCGATTTTCAGTACAGCGACTGGTTTGAAATGTGGTTTGTCGTTTACTTTACTTCGGGAAAAATGCAAGAAAACTTTCGGACAGAGAACAGGTCGCTTAAAGAGGGTTGGGTGGTCTCTTCCAGAGGATAACATTAAGCAGATAGCAGAGGCGTAGCTAGGGGGTGGCAGGCGGGGCAAGTGCCCCGGGCGTTGAACGAGAAAGGGTGCCAAACAGGATACTCTAAATCAGACCTGTGAATGCGATTATTTTTTAAGTTTACTTTTGCTTGGTTTTTTTAACCGTAACTTTCGTAAAAAGTTAGCACTAATGTCATCATGGCTAAACATGATAACGCGCATATGGAAACCACCGGCCCGCTGAACATATCAAAACCCCTTATTAACTATTCAAAATCCTATGTAATTCCCAATTATACAGCCCGCGAGACCTTTAACATTCTCAAGTTTGGCCCGCGACTCAGCTGACATCCTTAAATTTGGCCTGCAGCTTTCCAAAGGTTGCCCATACCTGGTATAACGGAAGACTAAAATGAAGCCATTACAGACTCTAAGGTAAACAGTGAGACAAAACCAAGCAGCCAAGTATGTGATGTTGACGTAAAACCTATAGAAAATGCTGAAAATTAAGACTTTCATAAGGGATTTATAAAAATACGATCATTTTGTTTATCAATTCATTAAAGATCGATTTTTCATAACTGTCCCGCAGTGGTCTGGGCGCCAAACTCCGTTCCCATAAGAACACGACGAGTGAAGCAGCATCCGGCTTGGCCAGTGTTTGGGAGGGTCATCTCCCCCCTCGGCTCGTCCGCTGTGGAACCGTGTACGCTAATGGGAGCTGGTGCACGTAAAATCCGTCGTGGCTCCAATGTCCTCCAAGTTGTTAAACGATACCTCTGGGGGTGCCGATTTCAGGTGGTGGTTGGTCCCTCATCTGGAATCGGTTCAAAATTAGGGACCAACAAGTAGAAGTCCAACCCCCTCGGGGGCACTGGCACCCCTCTTTCCATGGTCTATCCATGGACACGACAACAACAACAACAACAACTTTTTTCATAGCCTTGTCATCATGCGCCCTCAATTAAATATGGGGGGGGCACAGAACAGATATTTTGCTCTGGATGACAAATCCCGTAGCTACGCTCCTGGAAGTTAGGGTAAAAAATCGATGCCTTAAAATGTGGCCGTTGCAGGAGGGGGTCACTTTAATGAGGTGGTCGCTCATATAAGTTTCACTGTACATGTACCAATAAGATCGTGTTTGGGAAATGTTGGGTCGATGCATTCGCCATGCTGCTCTATCCAGAGACGGTCAAGCACGTATCTAAACGAGAAAGGACGCCCTCCATAAGCGTCATTGACTACCTCGGGCATTATGAGCTTCAATGAGATGATAGCGTTGCGGCTAAAATTTGCGGTTTGCCGTCTGGAAGGAATGGAATGTTTCCTTGCACTCTCTCTCTCCACCCCCGACTGGCCATTATTTTAGGCGGCTTGCGAGCAGTCATTAAAAGCTCATCATAGGTCGTTGCATCGAACAGCACGGAGTCGCTCAAATTCATCCCAATGGCTCAATGACGTATGCGAGGAGATACATCCACCAGAAAATTGCGTGTAACTACCTCTAATAGGGTGTCTGCGAAGGTGCACACGCTGCTGTGGAGGCGTTCCGCATCCTGGGCCAGTTCCTAACCGCTTTATATTGTGTTGAGAGATTCATTGTGCGCTGTGTGGGTATATACACTATATGTAGTCGCATCCAGGGGCCTTGCTAAAGGTGGGGAAGCCTCGCACACCTAACGCTTGCACATTCTGTTAAACTTGGGATAATTAAACCTTTGAGGCGCAACCCTTTCCCAATGCTGAAAAAAGGGCAGCCGTTGCCATCGCTCGACTTAACTACCAGCAAGATGGCGGACGATCGAAACGTTCATCGCGTGCTAGAGATCTAGAGACAGCAAGATGGCGCGCGATGAACGTCTCGATCATCCGCCATCTTGCTAGTAGTTAAGTCGAGCGATGGCAACGGCTGCCCCTTTTTCAGCATTGGGCAATCTATCCAGCTGTTCTCGCATTCTTCCATTTCTCAGAAGATGTCAGTGCTGTTAAAAATAATCGTGGCAATTTTTTTTACGGGAAATGACGTGCTAAAAAGTAAAGGATTCTCGTGGAGCTGTGTCACCCGCAACTATTTTTATAGAAATCCAATCTATTCTTCGTGACTGGCAACAGTCAAAACGTCAGAGTTGGGTGTTCCCAGAGCGGGAACACTGCGCGTTAAAGGGTTAAGATACTTAGTTGGAAAACTTTGTGTCAAACTTGTCCATCTCGAACCTGTTTATCTCGAAATCTTCTACATCTAGAAATTTCTAAAATTACCTACACTGCAAAAAATATTCCTGTAAATCAACAGAAAAAGTCTGGCAGCAAAAAGTTGCCAGAAATATTCTGTAGGCAGAAATTTTCTGTTGCCAGGAGCTGTATGTTATATGACAAAAAAATTCTGTTCCCTACAGAAATTTTCCGTATACATATAAAAGTCGTTCCCAAGCGGCGTTTTACAGTTGATTTCTGTATACAGAAACTATCTGTAGGGGTTACAGAATCATTCTGTTGAATGACATTTATTACTGTCGACAGAAAATTTCTGTATACAGAAATTTTCTGGCAACTTTTTGCTGCCAGTAATTCTTCTGTATACAGAAAATTCCTGTATACAGAAATTTTCTGGCAACTTTTTGCTGCCAGTAATTCTTCTGTATACAGGAACTTCCTGTAGACAGAAAGATGTTACATTCTGGCAACATTTTGCTGCAGTTTTTCTGTTAATTTACAGAAATAGTATTTTTAGTTATTTCATATATTACTATTATATTTCTCCAAATGTTTAATTTTTTTTATACATATACTAAAAAAATTTAATAAATTTACAACAATATAATTTGTAATACATGAAATAAATATAATACCAGAAAGTAGTCTGGTATTATACTTATTATATTATTACTATTATATTTTTGTAAATGCATTAAAAATTTTAAATATGTGTATAAAAATATGGTACTGACGTATTATCCTGGAGGTCATTCCTGACAAACTATGTGAAATGAGTTGCCAAACTATTGGCAATATATTCAAACCGCCGGGATAATATGCAAGTACCAAAAATATTTAAACATTTGGAGAAAGATAATAGTAATATAGGAAATAACTAAAAATACTATTTCTGTAAATTAACAGAAAAACTGGCAGAAAAATATTACCAGAACGTAACATCATAGCTGCCAATTCAGACAGTTAAAAAAATAGAAGGATTTTTTTTTAAAATTACCATGCAATATCGACATTTTATTTTGAAATCTTGTCCAACCAGAAACGTTGTAAAACAAACATTCTGCCTTTATTCCAATTAAATCGTTGTCGGTGGTAAAAATAGATCTTATTAAAGGAGATGCATCAATAGCTTTTGCACTTTTAAGGTGCTTAGCTATCTTCGTGTGCACAACTATGTCGCTTTTACCTCCGTGCGATATCGAGAAATCACACCCACACACCGAGCAAAATGCACCGAGCTTCGACTTTAGCACGAACTTAAAATCCTTCACATAACCATCTTTGAAAGTTTAGTAATATTTCTTGGTCGGCATTTCGTTTTAGCCGATAATTAATCATCACCGCTGAAGCAGCATGTAAGATCGAAATCAAAACAATTTCGTTTTGCCGTTGCCAGATTGCTGTAAATAAAATCATATAAGTAAACATGCATATTCAGTGCGCGCAGTTACGACGCCGGCCAAATTCACTTAACTATTATCTATCTACGACTTTTCCTCTGGAGTATTTGCGGAATCGTAAACCGGCTATCTTTCCCCTCGATTGCGCAGTAAAGGCCCGTTTACATGTGAAAATAGAAAATCCCAGGTTAAAGCGGAGTACAGGGGAAAACTCGCAATGCATCATGGGAAAGCGGGGTTGACTCTGCATTAACCCTCCTTTCGACCAGGAATCTTTCTACCCCGCATTTTCCCCCCTAAGTAGGGGAAGCGGGATAGAAAGCAGTGTAAGTACCGGGATTTACTCCGCATTTTTGCACATGTAAACGGGCCCAAAGTCAGCCAACCGTCCTCTAATGTTAGTCCGTAATTAGGAATTATTCAGAAAAATTCGAAAAAAATGGGAGAAACTTGTTTACGGCCGTAAAATCGGAAAATGACTAAAAAACCGCAAAACTCCCGGGTAAACCGGGATGATTGGCAGCTATGTAACATCTTTCTGTAAAACTAGCCATTTTATCAATAATTGTTTTTTGTGTTCAAAATCTGTACCTACAGATATAAGTATACTCATACTTTAAAATAATCTTAATAGACACAAATAACTCTTCAGTTCAACAGTAAATTAAAAAATTAAAGGTCTGAATTAAACATTCTGTGCGAGTAATAATTGAGAGCTGTTTCAAGAACATGAGTACTTACCGGAGCCGCAACTACTGTTTACGACACCTGGGGCAAACCTTAACTAGGGTGCCCCTCCCAAGGAGCGATAACTGATCTTGGCACTCCCTTTAGCACAGCACCCGCATCATGTGCCCCACTTACTTCAACAAGAGAAATAAGTATTTTTTTCTCATGAAAAGATAGGAGGATGAGTGTACTTGTAATGAAAATTTTTACATATCATTTATAATCATGCCATTAGAGCTCTAAAGCAAAAAATTATCTATAGCAGAGCTTGACAACCTGCAGCCTGTCTCCTTAGATAAAAAGGGGAAAGAAACTGAGAGCATTTTACACTTTTCCTATCATTTTAGAAATACACAAAGTATTTGATTTCCAGTATAATGAAACACTGTTGAACTCAGCAGCAGATCAAGAGAAAAATATGGGGGGAGAAAACAAATGCTGAAAATTTCACCTTTTATTTTCCTTTAGTTCACACCCATTTTATTTATTTACTGTTTTTTCTTCTTTGGTTAGAATCTGGCAACTAAATAATTGCTTTATAAATAGTTAGCACTAAATTGCGGGATAAAAATTTAAGCATATGTATCATAATAGTGAAAAACAAATGAGAAATTATCCAACATCAGAGAGCATTTTCTCTGCTAGGGTTAATTGTTGACCTACACATTTTAGAAAAGTCAAAAGCGATCTTCTTGCAAAAAAATAAATAAAATAATAATAATTCTTATTTATATAGTCAAACTTGAATAATTCAAAGTTGAAATTTTGAATTGATCATGTTCGAGTTATCCAAGTTTTGCTGTATTAATGAAAACTACACTCAATACTTTTACTCTTGTTCACTTAAATTAAAAATAACTCATTTCAGATTCTATTTTAAACACTACAGTTACAAGAATGCATTGTTGCCATAAGTTGTTAAATTGAACCATTAAATGAAAGTCACTTCTAGAAAAACTCTTGAAAATAAATGAAAATGCATAAATATAAAACAAATAAAGCATTAAATGGTGCATTAAAAAATAATCTGATTTTGAATGCTATTGTAGCTATTTTGCATTTTTTTTTTTTTCCCCCAAATGTGTAGCAACAGAGCTTTAAAAATTATCTGGAAGCACACATACGTTTTACTCCTAGCAGAGGTAGTGACACCTGGTATTCTCGGAAAAATCCAAACCATTTAGACTTAAAAGTCACAAAATTAGTTAACTAAAATTATCAGCTACACTATTAAAAAAAAAAAAAAAGAATCGGAAGTGTTGCCTTAAAATATGGGGTAGCTCTTGTAGTTTAAATTGCAGGAACATTTCTGCACTAGGCAGGCAAGGTATCTATAAATGTTTCTGCATATTTTGGAAAAATATTTAAATATTTTCCCACTTTTTTTGCAAAGGTTTCTAGATTAAAGGTGAATAGATATGTAATGTTTCAGAATATTTTGGGGAAAATATTCAGTAACCTCTCTGTTTATTTCACAAAGGTTTCCGAATTAATATGCAATATTCCTATTAATAAATTGAATTTTATTAATTTTAATGAGTTTTAAAATAAGGGTTTAACTTATGACTGCTTTTTTTACAAAAGAAAATCTTAAAATATGAAAAAGTAATTTTTACTATCATAAAGTCATAAAAAAATCATAAATTACCAACTGATTTTGGTTCCCTGCAATTTGTCATACTAAAATTGTACATTGGATTTTTCACCCCCCCCCCTCTATGAATCTTAAACAAAATATAAGGTTCTTTATAGAACCTTTTATTTGTTTGAGATAGTTTTCAGAGAGGGCGGAAAAAAATATTATTAGCTGACTTTCGGCAGTTCATTTTATACTTAGAAAAAGACTGGAGTAACTCCACTGACTTTCCAAACTCTTGATCTTTATCAAGCATTCAAATAAATTTAATCAGCTCAATTAAATGTAGTGTTCAGACACTACTGTACTTCAAATAATTTGAGTGTATAGGCCGCAATGTATAATTTTTTGTAGCCCTGTAAAAAAAAAAAAACTGCAAGCACTCTGCATATTAAAATCTGTACAGTGTGCAAAACAGTGACCTATAATATGCATACCTAATTGAGTACTCTTTAGATGCTACTACACTTTCAAGAATTTGCGCCATAAAGTACAAGAATATTTTGTAGCACTGTACAAAACATGTGCTCTACCCACATCAAAATCTATACAGGTTGTGTGACTGTGACCTATGAACTTTTATTAAAATGCACTATTTAGGCGCTAGCGCACTATAAATGATTTCCATTTGTAGGCCGTTATGTATGAGAATTTTTTTTTTTTTTTTTGCAACCCCGTGAACATTGAATGCGATAACACCTCTAGATGTGTATATTTCACACCTTAGAAATTCAGAATACGCCTTAAGAATTTCGGAATGCGTGTTTTTACTCATTGCTTTTCCATATAAAATTAGGTATATTTTGATAAATAATTATGATTTGCTGATTTTAAATTTTAAAAATCTAATTTTTGTATTAGTTTTTGTTGAACTGACATTTATGTACCTAGATGTATAATCAGCTATTATTTATGTGTCAAATGCAATTTAATTATGTATTTGAAAATTTAGCATAATTGTTTGTTGTTTTAATTACTTGTTTGGAAAAGAAAATACTTCTTCTAAAAAGGTTAAGGAGTATTTTTACTCATCTGAAAAAAAATCCTAGATGGATCACTGCCCATGAACAAATTATCAGCTCTATGCACACCAAAATCTATGCAGGTCATGTGATCGTTACCTATAACATACATAACCAATTAGCACTCAATTGAATGCATCATTCAGTCACTAGCACACTTTGAAGAATTTCTATCTATAGGCCATAACGTAAATTTTTTTGTAGCCCTGTAAAAAATGTATAAGTCCTATACACACCAAAATCAAGAACGTTCATGTGGCAATGGTCTATAATATGCATACCAAATTTGAACTCAATCGAATGCACCATTTAGGAGCTATCGTGTTCACTCATACACACACATGCACAGATACATCTTCTAAAAATAGTATAAGTGAATTCAGAAGAGCTCAAAACGTGTAAATACATCAAGATCTCTAAAGTCAAATTTTTTCATGATTACAATACTTTCCTAACATGGTACATGCTCGAAAAGTTAAAAAAAATAATAATAAATAAATAAATTTTTTCTTAGTAAAAGTTTTCAACAAATTATATATGCCATAAAGTATTTTATTTTAGAAAAGTAGTATATACATTACAAATTATCTTTTCCAAACAATAATATGGCAATACAGATACACAGGACTTCTCTCTGCAAGTAAATTGATACATTTCTGAAAAAAAGAAAAAGTAAAATCAGATACATTTTTAAATATATTTGATAAATTTTGCTGGACGATTCCACCGTTATGTGTGTGACATCTGTCACTGCTTTTTTTTAACTCCTTTTTCATAACTCAGCATTGAAAAATCAAGTATCAATATTATCTTGCTTTACATCCTTTTATAAAACGAACATATACACAATAAATATAATTATCTGCAACATTTTATATTTAATTATTAATTTTATAAAACTTGTAACGTGTGAAAACTTATGGGTAACACACAGACATTGGAACTGTCCTGCTCAGCAAACTCCTAAATAAAAAAAAAGATTTCATTTTTATACTCTATGACACTATAAGTTCCCGACCATATGGTTATGTCTCTGGTTTTAGTGAGCCTCTGGAGACCAGCAAATTTTGTTCATTAATTTGATTTGATTTGAAGTCACCCCCGCAGGGAGGGCGAGATTTTGGAGATTTATGGCGAAGAGCTGTTCTCGCTTGTTCTGGGGTTCGTTCACTATATCCAAAGTTCTGATGTCTGATAACAATAAAACAAATAGAGAAATACAAAACTAGAAAATGGAATTTTTTATATAAGTACTGAATGTTTATTAAGTAAATCAAACATAATGGATCGCATTTATAAGTCTAGAACTAGTTAAGTAAAATAAGCACAATTAATCACATTTATGGAAATAATGTACATTCCATTCAGTTGGAAAAACTTGTCACTTACTCAGGTTAAGTCACACTGTCAGTTGACTTAACCTGTCAACGAAATATGACAGGTTAAGAGCTGTAGCTTTTAACCTGTCATATTTTGTTGAGGATGGAAAATGAAATCATCTAAAGTCAAGACGAAATTTCAACTTTTAGTTCACTTTCAAAAGTACCCTGATTTTGTTATGAATGCTTTTAAAGGATAGGATAGATTACAGGATTGAAAAAGTTATGCCCCCCTCCCCCCTTGTTTAGTATTAAGCAAGTTAGTCTCCGCTTATTCTGGTCAAAATCGTTATGAACAGAACAAAATGGAAAAACAGTACTGTTTGGCGACGATCTTTTCAAACACATTCAGACACCAATAAAACATTTTCTGTGTTCCATGAAGTCGAATGTCGGCCAACATTGTCCAAGGATTCTCGGCCCTCTTTAAAATGCGGATGCCATTCATAACCTTGGATCTCGTCATGGTAGATTCATCATACACATTTCTTAGCATTTCCAAAGTCTCATTGGTGTTTTACCTAACTGCTGACAGAATTTAATGATACAGCACTGTTCAAGAAAAGCCATTTTTATGTCACCAAGCTAAGACGACTGACTTTGGAAGGTAGCAGCTGTGAGCACTGTTCGTCCACACGGCATGGGATAAATCAACTTGGACAGGTAGGGTTGGGAGAATCCATTCCAAGCAATTTAACTTTAGGTACTTGCTTTCGTCATCGGGAATACCCACAGTCCCTGAAGTTTTGGATCATTCTACATATAAGCTAATATAAAGCTTTCAGCATAAAATGCACACATAATCAATACTTTCCTTAATTGTCATTTTAATTGTAAATAAAATATAACTTTTCAAATTTGCAATGAAATACTAAATAAAGATTAATTAAAATTCATTTTATATTATTCATAGGTAAAACACACAACAGTATATTATATGTAAAACTAAAAAATCTTGGTCATGAAAAAATACCTTTTACAAAGTTAAACAGAAATAGCAGCATACTTATATTTTGCAATATTAATAATTTAATAAATATGCTATGATAAATGTAATTAATCTGGTAACTATGCTTAATCGCATTATGCTTTGAGTTTTACAAAACATAGCAGTTTTTCAAAATTATGTTTCTAATTGAGGATCAGAAAAAATCCTCCATTATTAAACATATTAGATTATTTTTCACTCCGCTTAAAATTTAGTGACTTAGGATATTTTATAATATGAAATTTTGAAGTATAACTAAGCAATATTATTTGTAAATGGATTTAAAAATCTGCTAAAAATACCTTTTTCTCTTCGTTCTGAAATTATTCAGCTGAATATATAGTAGAATTCGGCCAAATATCTGTTCAGTATTCAGCCTACCAAATGCACCAGTGTGGAGACGTCCTGCATCAATTACAGTTGACGCTGCATTATTGGAAAGAAGCTTTATCTGACTGAGCCATCAAATCACAGGACACTTCCCCCTATGCATGTTAAAACGCAGGTATAAAAATCACTTGCAGACAGTAGGCCACAAAAAATTTAAAGGTATTGCACAAGAGCAAATCAAGCAATGATATCATAAACGATCACTTTTTTACACTTGGGGCTGTTATTTTGGTATTTATAACAATTTCTGGGATTATATTTGTTTCTTAAAAGAAAATAATTCCTTAAGATGATTTTTCAAGAATTTCCAGTTAATCACAAGAAAAAACAAATTATTAAGTGACTAAAGCATTACAACAATCAAAATTATGTTCTTTCTTCCTCCTACACATACCTACCAACATTCCATTATCAAAAATCTTACAGAACAAAATAAAAATCAACTAAAGATTAAATGTTTATCCTTACAATACAGTTAATTATAAATACCAATTTTACTAAAAAACCAAAGCAAGTTATGGAGAAATCTTTTTTCATCGTATGAAAATCAGTTATGATTTTTATAAGCTGATTAATGGAAATAAATTTATATCAACATCTGTAAAAGAAAGTCATAAATAATTAACATACCTAAATTTGTCATAAGATAGATTGTTATTCTTTAAGAGTGTTCAAATGTGAGATAAAAATGTATATGAATATGATATTAGCGGGGTACCCCCGCTAGCAAGTGGGGACATGCAACCAGTGTTATATATACCAGTCTCAAATAATATCCAATTTCAAATCTAAGGCTTGCCGAAGTGCCAACATACACCATTTTGCAAGATTTTTTTCAGGGAATCATTCAAAGCATAGACTTAACAGCAATCAAAATGAGAAATATCTGTCACTTATATGGTTCGATCATCGAAAAGTAAAGCAGGAATTTATTTGAAAAGTAGCAGCATTTTTTAAAATTATAAACAATAACGTGTTTTATTCATCATTAACTCTGATGTACTAAATGCGATGATTTCAATTCTCTGAAATTTGGTGGAATTCCCCCAACTTAAATCAATTACTCAATTGGGCGAGAATTCTAAAGATAGATCGCTTGAAATCCCTTAACTGCATTATTTCTGCTCAGATAATTAAAATTATAAATAGACCACTAGAACTCACTTTCTCAATGGCATATCAGCCATTTTATTTTTCGCCAAACTAAAAAGTTGGGAATAATACCGTAAGCGGGTGCCGGTTGGGTTGGCGAATTTTTTTTGTCGCTAACGTCTAACCTTGGTGACTTGTTTTTCGCGTCAAACAAAACATAAACATACATAGACACATAAGGAAAAAAATAAACCCAAAACTACAATATACTTATCTAAACACATTAAAACCTTAGTGGACTATATTCCGTATACGGTGCCTTGTTTACATGTCAATGGTTTGTTTACAAATCATTGGCGAACAATCTGACGCGAGAGTGAGCGATGCACCGCCAACTGCCGGTGGTAGTTGTGACTGGCAACCATAAAGAATACGTGTTTCGTCAGGTTTGGGAATTTGAAATTGTTTGCGTTATTGATGGAAGGGAATGAAATGTGTTATGTTAATATAAGAAAAGAATTTGTGGGTGTTTGTTAGAAATATAGTACGTTATAAGCCGGTGGGTGTTGGGGACATTTCTGAGCGGTTATTTACCAAAAAAATAGAGGTAAGTGTTCTTTTTTAACGAATCTTTCGATGTTTAAGGTTTTTAATGTGAATTTTAAATTGATATTTGAAGTGTTTATGTTTTCGTAAGTGCTATTTACGTGCTATTCTAATCATACTGACTTTATAAGAGGTGTACAACTAGGTTGTTTAATCCACCGATGTTTTTTTGAGTTGAAAACGGGCCAGTGTTTGCCCAGTTTACATTAGCTGTACAACTAGGTTGCTTAGTTCACTGTTGTTGTTTTTTTTTAGTTAAAAACGGTCCACTGGTTGCGTAGTTTACATAGCTGTACAACTAGGTTGCTGAATCCACTGAGGTTTTTTTAGTTAAAAACGGGCCACTGGTTGCCTAGTTTAGATAGCTGTACAGCTAGGTTGCTGAATCCACTGAGGTTTTTTTAGTTAAAAACGGGCCACTGGTTGCCTAGTTTAGATAGCAGTACAGCTAGGTTGCTGAATCCACTGAGGTTTTTTTAGTTAAAAACGGGCCACTGGTTGCCTAGTTTAGATAGCTGTGCAGCTAGGCTGCTGAATCCACTTAGGTTTTTTTAGTTAAAAACGGACCACTGGTTGCCTAGTTTAGATAGCTGTACAACTAGGTTGCTGAATCCACTGAGGTTTTTTTAGTTAAAAACAGACCACTGGTTGCCTAGTTTAGATAGCTGTACAACTAGGTTGCTGAATCCACTGGGGTTTTTTTAGTTAAAAACGGACCACTGGTTGCCTAGAATGACTAGTAAACATGGCGACAGTCGCTGGAGCTTGGCGGTCGCCAAGCTCCAGCGACTGTCGCCATGTTTACATGGGGTGGGCACCGGCTTGTATGATTTTACCACATTAGTAGACATATTTCAAATGCAATTATAAACAAAATGTACATAAACAAAGCACTAGCTCTAGGCACGTTAAAAAATAAATAAACCATAACCTTCAAAATATTCAAAATGCTAAAATATGTTTCTGCACATAATTATACAGCGAAATTTCCCTTAAAACATTAAAATAACAGATTTAAATTAATAGAAAAACATTCAAATAAACCGACTGCCTTCCCCCGCCCCCTACACACACATACATACAACTCCCCACAAACAACTCAAAAATACATATATTCAATCATATTTAACCTGAATGGTGCACATGATTTCAAAAAAATATACTGCAAATATTTTCATAAAATTTTAAAAACACTCTTTAAAAATATCAGAAAACCACTGTAATAAACCGACTACTTCCTCCCCCACGTGATTTTTGCAATTTAATACCTTCAAAACGCACAACATTTACACTATTAATCAGAATAGAATCAAATCTGACACAAACAACTCAAAAATCCTTACATATTTATTCATATTAAACCTAAAAATTGTACGGGAATTCTGTAAATCATGAGCAAACCCATATAACAAATAAAATTAACCATCCCTCTTAAAACCTTTAAAATTTTTTTTTCATCCCAATTCACAAAAAAATAACAACATACTAAAAACCTTACACAGTTATGAAAACATAAGACCATAAATATTCAACTATACACCGCTGAACCGTAAAGCAAGGAATAAACATTTAAATAAATAAAAGCACCACATACCTTTAATTTTATTCATGAACAACGCGAGATCATCACAAAATAAAGCCATCACAAGCATTCAAATAAACATATAACAACTATACTTCAACACACGCTATATACATATTCTTCACAACTTGCAACAAACATTTTCAAATTTTTGTCGAAATTCACTTGATAAAGAAATAAGAAACAACTCAGCGTATAAAGGAACCGATTTCATTACAGCTCTACACAAATTATCTACATTTATTATAAAACCAAGCAAACATTCCACTTTTCAAAAATAACCATTATAAAATACAGAACTTCAGCAGACGACACGACTTCCATTCCCGGCGAATTCAAGTTGTTATTTTGCCAGTTAAACTCCTTGAAATTTGTTCAACCAATCACATAATTCCTTCAAACAGCATGGTTTCTCATGACATCATAAAACAACATAACTCTGCCGGAAGGGTTGCCGAATAGCTAATCTCGATTGGCAACGCTGCCAGGATTGTTTAGTTACATATAGTAAGCTTTGGCGACGCATCTCCCTTGGCGATGGGCACCTGCTTACGGTATTATCCCCAAAAAGTTTTACATATTACCCTCAGAAATCTTCAATCCTTATTATTTTGCATACAAAACATTTCATTCCTGCTCCGATTTCCCATGCACATTATAATTAAAAGCATGCAGGCGTATTATAATTTAAAAAATAACCATACAAAAATAAACTAACAAAAAAGATCATTATTATTCTTTTATTTTTACTTATTTAAGAATTTAAAACATTTTATTCGGCAAAATTGCCACACATGACAAACGCGATGCTTATTTCACACGTTTTTCACTATGGGGGTTACAATTACGGAAAGCTTTCTGTGTGGAAATCATAAAAAAATCTCTTAAACTCTGGGAACGGATGGACTTTCAAAGTTTTAAAGTGGACTATCATTTATTCTATATTATTTTACACATCTGTGCAAAATTTCAGGCCGATTGGTCCATTTTTGTGGATTTGTTTACGGTCTAAACCTACAAACAGAAATTCATTTTTATTATTACTTAGATTTCTGTGTATCAAAAGTATACATTTATAAAAAAAAAACATTAGTCAAATTTACACATTTAAGCTATTAATAAATGGTGGTATCTATGACAAGTTAGAAAGAAAATGGAGTTTCTGCTGTATAAGCAAAAAAAATCAATCGTATCTTTATCTCATACTGTTCTCAATTTAATAAATTTACAAGCATAATTTAGCTGAACATTAGTGACTGAGGTAGCAAAGTTTAAAAATTTTTGTTTTAAGAATTTTGTTGAATAAAAACACTTCTTGCTAAAAATTTTTCAATAATGCCGATTAAATTTATATCTTACAATGTAATCAATTTCTTACATTAAACGTTACATGTTGGTAGCAATGCTCCTAGCATAAATAATGTTCATTTATTAAATCAAATACAGTTCCGTATTAAATTCTGCATAGAAAAAGCCCAAAACTATGGTGACAGCTTCAAGGGTGAAATGAGTTTTTAAAAAAACACTTTATCGACTGACAGGATTATTAGGATTTTGTTCAACCCAAAAAATCCCAGGTGGATTAAAAAAAAAAAAAAAAAACCCAACTGGAAAACTTAAATGTTTTTTTTTTCAAAATTTCAACTTTAATTACATAGGTATTAATACATCTCTTAATATCAGTACACTAATTGCAGGGTTCAATGCATATGATAATTGGGTTTGTATTGCTGCCTCGTCACAAAATTACAAATGATTAATATGGCCCTTTGGGATTTGTGTTAAATAAAAGTACTAAACTTATAATAAAAGCAAAACTCGTTACAGCTTTTTATTGTTATTATTATTCTGTGATGAATGCCAAAAGACATTCTACAGACAGAAAATATAAAGTGGGTAAAATTATTTATTCCAAACTTAAAGCTCTACTTTTTCAGGTTTTTAAAGAAAAACTAAACTTGCCTGACAATTTATGAGCTAATTTCCCGGCGGCGTATGAATCTGAAATCGTATCAGTACTTTAATTTTAAAATTGAAAATTTGTGTTTTTCTGTTTGTTTTTTACAGATATACATAAAAAAATATAACTAGAGTAACATGAATTTAATATAATCACAAAGTATTTTAACGCTGCAATCGTAAATCTGCACACATAATTTTATTACACTGATACGATGCCTCTTGAACCTCATAAGTTTAATATCTATTTCACTGTTTCTGTAAAATACTTCAATAAAATGAGAGTGATGATTAGGAACCGAGAAAATTAAATTTATTCAGGCTTTACTAATTGTTTTATACGAGAAATAGTTTGTAAACATTAGGCTTAACGGCTTTAAAATACACTACTATATACGGATAGAATGTCGTTATGTTTTAAAGCATGAGTTTTTTGGAAAAGCAACATTTCTTAGCAAAAAGATTTCAGAAAATATAAGTAATAATTTAAAAAAATTACCTTTAAAAATAACCAACAATTCTTTACGCTGGTTAAAGCAAGGTTCACTTCGTACGTAAATGGATGTTTGGTTTTGGTTGGTTGCCACAGCTACAGATAAATGTCGTTAAACAACGAAATTCTGAAATATCTGTTTTATAACATAAAATATAGCAAATTTACGTGGAAAGCATAGTTAAATTCTGTTAACATTTTTTTTCTGTTGAAAAATGACAGAATAGTTCTGTATTTTTACGATTATTTTTTGCAGTGTACATTTACAATCAAAATTCAACGTGTTTTCCATGTTTATCTCGAAAAAATTTCCTTCGAAATCTCTATAGCTCGAATTTTACTTAGTGTAAATTACAAAAATCAGTGCTTAGAGAGCAACTTCCTCCAACAAAAGTTGCATACCGATGCGTCTAAAGCAGTGTTTCTCAACCTGTGTGCCGCGGCACACACTGATGTGCCGTGAGATATAGTCTAATGTGCCGCCAGGGCTTTTGAAAAATTATTAAAACTGCGTTGGTGTCATATCAGCGATATGAGATTTTCTATTTATCATGCCCTGTCTTGTACACTTTCAGTAAGTTATACACCAAGAAGAGCGAAACTTTTATTTCATTATGGACAACCGTTCTGCAAATTTCTGAAACAGCTGTTGGCAGCACGGCCCATGCAAAAACGGGCTTAGCCCTTTCATTGAATGTATTATTATTATTATTATCATTTTTATTCTGGTAAATAAACAATTTTTTAAAGTTATTTGTATTTATCAATTTTTTTTTTCGTACTACCTTCGCAATTTTTATGTTCAGGCGCGCCGGAAATAATTCTAGATATTTTCAGTGTGCCGTCAGTCATTAAAGGTTGAGAAACACTGGTCTAAAGAGACAACTTAGAAAGCCAGCAGAAGCAAAGTAAGTGAGACCTCATGAGCCATTGAAAGACTATTTTTATTGTGTTAAAGTTGTGTGTGTATTTATATTTTTAAAAGTGTTATGGATGTATGTAAAATAAATCTGCAATCCTACTACTGTATTTTTCTACAGTAAAAGCAAATAAAACCTCTATAACTCGAAACCTCTTTATCTCGAATTTTTTCATATCCCATGAAATTCGAGATAGACAGGTTCTACTTATGTATAAAAAAATTAACGAAAACTATGATTTACTTTTTATTTCTGGAACAATTGGCAAAATTACATTGTACTGAGTTGGCAAAAGTAAGAAGTTGGTTAGATAGTAGTTGATAAAAAAAAAATAATAATAAATTGTAAATAAAAGCCGATGTTTGACTTGGCAGTTTATCAAAATCGACCCCGCCCTAAAAAAAATAAAATAAAATAAATAAATAAATAAATAAATAAATAAAGTCTTAGCAATCAACCTGGTCGCATCCGTAAGTTCCTGATGATTGGAAGAAGTTTGTTCTGTTACTTACTATTTTATGCCAATCAAGTCCATTTTCAAAACTTTCAAGCAAAATTGAAGAGTGTTAATGATTTGATAGTCTGTCTGTCTGTGATCCAACTGTCGTAAATATATACATCGATTTGCTGCGAATGTCATGTACTGTCATGTATTTCGCCACCTACCCTCTTCTCTTGGTAACAGCGTATACAACAGTGGGGTCTCCTGATTTCAAACTCAGGGCGCTGAAGAAAGAATAGAAATTGTTTCCACACACTCTACATCAAGTTACTAATGAAAAAAGTGGAAGGGGGAGGGGAAGAAATTACATCACGTCTACCCCCTTCTCAGGCCTCTTTCTGACTCCTCCCCTCTATCTTTGCAAAAAGGCCCCATCATGGCCAAATGGATAAAGATGCTCAACATGGTAGATGGCTGATGTGCGAAGGTCCTGAGTTCGGGCCTATCGCGCAGCCATCAGTCTAATGGCCTGGAGTTTTGGTCTATGGTTTTCTCCAGATGTAACGCGAATATGGACTTAGAATCCCTTAAAAAGTCCTCCGTCCAAGGCACCCTTCGTAGGCAGATTACTCTCGAGTAGCCTCGCCTTAATACATAATCAAATAATACAAAATCGTTCCTTTTGCAAAATACACGTTTTTTATTTGAAGATGTAGTAAAATTCTTGAAAGTTGGACACTGGCGGTTCTCTCAAAAAGTGTTCAACTTTCAGAGGTGTCCAACTTATCCATGCATAGTTAAATATTATGTCCACGTTCCGTTTCCTATATAAATGTCCCGATCAGGGGGGTGTCCAAGTTTTGGAGGTGTCGAAATTAGGCGATTTCACTGTATTTGTACACTATCTGAAAGCAACTTAACAACCAAGTTGCTTTGTGGAAAATACTGTATAAATGCTATGTAATGAGGCAATTTTTTAAGTTAAATACGTTCTAATTCATCAATTCAGTGACAATTGTCTATTTTTAAGAGATTTTAACTTTCATTTCTTCACCTTTAAGGGGAACTTCAGCCCCCTATATAGTCCCCTACGTGAGTGCATTTAGTAAGGCATTATTTCTTGCGTTATGATCCAGTGTTATGCGTGACCACTATTCACTGCACGAAGAGTAATAGACAAGCTTTATTACACTGTCTGATAAAGCAGCGATAGATGGGTTTTCCAAAACCAATAATTTACTGTGGGGGAGGGCACACTGCATATTACGCAGGGCATATTACGCACGATACGCTATTTTCAATCGATTTGTTAAGTTTCCAGGCGTCCGGGTTAACATTTCGGTTTTCGGTTTCAATTAGTTTAGGCGGGAGGTTAATTTCATACGCATCACAGTGACGTTCCGAAATTTTGAACGCATGTATGGCGGGTATGAGGATATATCGAATGAAATATGTATGAGGTTTTCGGCATCATTATGCGTTGTGTTTCCTCGTCGAATTTTGAAATATATTAGGAATTCATTAGATATGCTTTTAATTTTTAAATTTTGCTGTGCCGATTCTCTGCTACAGAGTACCGTTACAACTAAGTTTAGATTCCACATCGAATTTTGAAATATATTAGAAATTCATTAGAAATACTTTTAATTTTTAAATTTTGCTGTGAAGATTCTCTTTTACAGAGTACCGTGTTACAATTAAGTTTAGACTCCACATCGATTTTTCTTTCTTGAGGTCGAAAAAGCATGCTGTCAAAGCATATTGTCTTTGATCGGCTGTAAGACTTTGAAGCAGAACCATTTTCCAATGCTGAAAAAAGGGCAGCCGTTACCATTTCTTTTTCTTTTTTTTTGAGGGGCGGGGATGGGGTTTGGGGTCACTTATTGAATTCGAGTATAGAAAAGGACAGTTTACCTTAAATATCGAAAAAAAAAAAATATATATATATATTTCATATCAAAAGATTTAGACAAATTTGCTGTAGGGGGGAGGGGGGTCATACCCATGCAACGTATGCCTTTGGGCGGTTCCGTATATTGTATCTTTCTATTAAAAAAAAAAAAGTCCGCTGTGGCCGCCGCCGCCGCTGTCAAGAGCTTGTTCGGCTATCTCCTCCTAAACCGTGGAGATTTGAGTTTCAACGAAGGTTTCCACAGATCCGGAAAATTCCGAGGAACCTGATAAGCTGACTTAAATTTCCAAAATCGAATTATTTCAGAAGATATTGATAAAAAAAAAACTTCAAAAATTAACGTAATGGTTGTCAGATTTGGCATAAAATCATTTATTCCTTTGCAACAAAGCAATTCCAAGTATGTAGAATCGCGTGAAATTGACAAACATGAAGTAGATAGAATGACACCCATTTTCAGCCAAATTAAAAATTATTTGAAATAAATAACTCAAAGTGTGTTACACAAAGTTGACTATTTTCAAATAGTAAGTTCGCTTAGACAAGAGGAGTTTAGAATTAGCGATTATTCGTTTTTCCAAAACAGAATAACTAATTGTAACTGATTTTAAAAGCGCGCCATCTTGGCGTTAGGCGCGATCTGGCAAAATGGAATCTGGGTGAATCTGAACCGCGAGTTCAAAAATGTTAGAACCTAATATCTTGAAAATGAAAAATAATTAAAATGCAGATTATTTTAAAGCCGGTTCGGTCCAGCTGGAATATTTGCTACCAGTAGAAATATTGGGTGGCGTTAACTATGCCATTATAGCAGTTATACTACACTTTGGATATTTGCCAGCGCGGTGAGATGATATAATTCGTATTCGTGGTGCTAAATACGCTAATCTGCAAAGGATTATGTATATAAAAATAAGGATAACGGTTTTCCTTGAACCTTACATGAGCAGTAATTATAGGTTGTGAGCATGTGTAAAACCTATAATAAAAAGTCGCGATTGGTGGCAAGCTATCCTAGCTGTTTCGTAGTTTTTATCAAAGAAAACGTGTGAAGTACTGTTTTCTTAGAGCTAATTATTAACTATACATATACGCAAGTCGTCAAATTATGAAAAATCGCCATAATTGGCCATGGGCGCCGGAAGCATAGGGCAAGGGGTGGCAATGCCCCCCTGGATTTTTGTATGCAGTGTTTTCCCTTGCTGTTTTGCTCTTTCCGACATGGTAACCATACGTTGAAGTAGTCTTTGCCCCCCCCCCCTGGAAAATATTTTGCCGACGCCCATGTAATTGGCTAATACGCAAGGTGTTCCATTGGTTTCACATAATTAAAAATAGTGCGAAGTTTAAATATTTATGTTCGAAGGAACTGCAAGAACCAAGCAATATGTAGCTCTGTCGGCTCGGTAACATTCTATCTGATTCAACCTTTGGGTTTTGTATGATGAAATTATGCTTTATTTACGAATAAGGAATAAGCCTCATTAAGGGCCGAATGCCTCACGCGAAAAGCGAGCGTAGCGAGTCTAGGGGGCCTTGGCCCCTAGTACTCTAACTCATAACTCCATAGGTTTTGCTTTCAACTCAGCCAAACGCATCGCGCGGCGACTTCGCGTGCTTCGTATAAAAATGCAGTAACCCTGCACCACGGCAGTAGTACTACTCACGTGACCGATCGTGGCAGGAGGAAAAAAAGAGGGAAAAAGAAAAAAAGCAGACAGGCAAATGCATTTCTGTCGGTCGACCTTGCACTTATCCTCCCCCGCCCTCCCCTGTCCCCTCCGATGATTCCGTGTGTGCAGCAGACGATACCAGAGACGGACGTCTCCAATTGTCAAATGAACACGAGAAGGTGGAACAGAAAGGGGTTGAAATCGAAAGTTGGAATGCCCGAGTGATTGACAGACACTTCTCTCTCACCAGTTGTTATTGTTTTTTATTAATATTTTTTCCCCCCCCCACTAATACTTTCCTTCAAAGCTGAAAAATGTTTATGCTTTCAGTTTGTAAAAACCATGGATCTGAACCGATTGCTTCGAAGTGCAGGTTTTTTTATTGCTCTGTACACCCTACAAAAAAAGTATTCGAGTAAGAGATGATTTTAATATTTTACATTTGTGAATAATAATTTGAGTTTTTGAAAAACGCACAACTTGACAGAAATATGGAAAGTCATATTTATACATAGCCTAATTCATATTCCATGATAAATAAATTTTAATATAAGAAACCAACGTAGACAATTTATCTCTTACTCGAATACTTTTTTTTGGAGGGTGTACAATATGTGTACATATGTACACCTTTATTTTTTTTTTTTTTGGGGGGGGGGTTGTGATTTGTGTGATTATGGCAAAGCTGCTCTAGGACGATCTGCCAAGGATGGGGGGGGTGCCTTGAAGTGACGTATGCAAGGGGGGGGGGTTGGGGGTTCAACCCCCCCCCCCTTGTCAAAATTTTTTTAACAAAAGTCCATAAATTTTCACTTTTTAGCTTAAATATTACGCATTTTAACACAAAGTTATGTCTATAATTCCCTCCCACCCCTTGAAGAAAGTCTGCATACGCCACTGGTGCATTGGTAGGAGGACTTCCTAAGGGGACCTAATGCGTATGCAGGTTACATCTGGAGAAAACCTACCAAAACTCCAGACCGTTAGATCGACAACCGCGCGAATCCGGGACTTTCACACTTCGGCCGTCTACCATTTTCAGTGACATAACCATTGTGCCATGGTGAGGTCTTGGGGGGGAAGGGTGAATGGAAATTAATAGTAGAAAAAAAAGTTGTCCCTGTATTTGCAAGCAAATGTGGTTTATTTCTTCCTTTTTAATGGCCAGGTCAGCGGCCTACTACAGGCTTGAACGCTACGAGGGACGCAGATGTTGGTCATTTCATTATGGGGCCGCCTATTAGGCAGACCACCGCCTCTAACGAAGTCCCCTATGAGAATCCCGATGAGAGACCCGAGGGTGCCTAGCACCCCTAGAGGTATCATTTGAACATGGGGACATAGGACATTGGAGTTACGAACAGATTTTACGTGCAACAGCTTCCATTATCGTACACGGTTCCATACAGGGGCGTAGCCAGAAATTTTTCATGGGGGGGGGGTTACGACTACTACAACTCATATATATGTATACGTGTGTGTGATAATGTAGTGAAGAATATACATTTTGTATGGCAAAAAATTCCTCATGGGGAGGGGTTATGACCCTCTAACCCGCCCCCCCTTGGCTACGCCCCTGGTTCCATAGCATCGCAACCGAGAGAGGGTCTCATCCTCCTAAACAATGCCCAGGCTTTTGCTACTTCACTTTCCGGGGTTCTTATGAGAACGGAGCTTAGCGATTTCACTATTAGCTAAACGATTTCACGATTTAAGTAAAAAAAAAAAAAAAAAATGATTAAATTTAAATGAAAAAAATTGTGTGTGTATGTGGAGGGGGGAGTGCTCCCACGATGCTACACCTATGTGTGTGTGTGTACATCATAATGTTGTGTCTCAAACTGGTTGATCAATACGTAGCTTTTTAATCTAATGAGTAGTTGTTAGCACTGTACTTCCAAGTCTTCTTCCCTTAGCTGCACGTGGGCTGTCTACCGAGGGGGTGGGGTGTAGAGATCACGATTGTGTTCGGGCTCGGGCGGAATCGACTATATTTGTCTTTAATTTGCACAAAACGACAAAATTTATGATATTCTATCAATGAAGTAATTGACTTTTATCTATCCATTAGCTGAAATTTCGGGATCGGGCTCCGACTTAACCCTTTGAGGAGCCACCCTTTTCCCAATGATGAAGAAAGGGCAGCCGTTGCCATCGCTCGACTTAACGACCAGCAAGATGGCCGACGATCGAAACGTTCATCGCGTGCCACAGAGCTAGAGACCCTTTTTTTTTGGACGACAGCTGGCTTGCGGCGTTTCGATCGTCCGCCATCTTGGTGGTAGTTAAGTCGAGCGATGGCAATACGGCTGCCCTTTTTTCATCATTGGGCAATCTATTCAGCTGTTCTCGCATTTTTCAGAAGATGTCAGTGCTGTTAACAATAATCGTGACAATTTATATTTACGGGAAAGGACGTGCTAAAAAGTAAAGGATTCTCGTGGAGCTATGTCACCCGCAACTATTTTTATAGAAATCAAATCTAATCTTCGTGACTGGCAATAGTCAAAACGTCAGAGTTGGGTGTTCCCAGAGCGGAAACACTCGTTAAAGGGTTAAATAATATCGCTCGGACGGGTTAGACTGAAGTCCTCGGGCTTTAAAAAATGAGCTCGAATTCATCTCTTGTGGGGTGTCCTTGTTCGGGTCTTTCTAAGGGGTCCTAACCCGTATCTTCGCTAAGATTCGAAGGAAACCACGGAAACTACGAACGGTTCAGTCGGCGGAAGCGACCTAGTTTCGAACCCAGGCCCCTTCCGTCTCCCAGTTCAGAGAGCTATGCGTTCGGCCGCTGGTTGGGCTCCAGAGTAGGAGCTTGCCGTTGTGGTACATTTTAAAAATATTTCTACTAGAAAACTGAAACAATAGATTTTATCAAAATCAGATAGGTTTATGGTGTTTATGTGGCACATTCACGATACATTTAGTTATCTATCTGCATACGAATGATATACATTATTTGCTTTTAAGCATTATTTCCCCTCCACAACCTTTTCATGAAACTTCCAAACCTATAATGTTCTTAGGGATGGACGCGAGACGAAAAATTGGCGTCTCGCGTCTCGCAAAACAGCCGAAAAGCTTGTCTCGTCTCGCAAAAATCCCTATATCATAATGTTAAAAATGTTTGTCTCGTCTCGCAAAAAGTCGTCTCGCGTCCATCCCTGAATGTTCTTTAGAGGTATAATGCAATGTTTAAACAGTTTTTAAAGCAATCAAATTACGCCGTTGACTCAAAAAAATTAAATTGTATCTTTACAAGTAAGTAGTGTTAAGAAGTTTAAAAAAAAATTAAGCACGTGAAAGTTTAGCTACAGTTTTTAAAAAAAATTTTGAGGACGATTGTACGCCCCGCTGTGTAAAATCAACGTTCTCGCCGGCGCTACGACCTAGACTTCGGCGGCGGCGTGGCGCGGCGGCGGAGACCCCTATACTCTCCAGCGGGTCGCGATCGCGACCCATAGTTTGGGAAACACTGGTCTATGGTGTAATTATTATCCGTATCCGTCTGTGGCTGTATAAGCTTGAAAAGTGTTAAGAACTGGAACAAATATGGCAGTGAGGTCTATGAGTAGTTTTTGCTTATATTGCGTTTTTTAAAGTTGTCCTTCACGTAAAATAAAATTAATGTAATTCATGAAAGACCAATACATTTCGGTCTTTCTTTCCCCTCCACAACCTTCTTATGAAACTTCCAAATCTATAATGTTCTTTTGAGGTATAATGCAATGTTTAAACAATTTTTAAAGCAATCAAATTACGCCGTTGACTCAAAAGACCAATACATTTTTCCATAAAAAAAAATAAAAAATAATAATAATAATAATAAATGTAGGTAAGCCTGAACTTCAGTATACAGTGGAACCCCGATCTATCGTTCCCGCATTCATCGTTTTCCCGTATTGATCGTTTTATTTCTATGGTCCCTGCACAAACTGTATTCAAATAACGTTAACAAAACCCGCATGTATCGTCCGTCAAAAATTCGCTTTCCCGCGTTCATCGTTGTAAAATGTTTCTTCTGACAGAAATGAAATTGAAGATGAAGTGGATTAATATCGCTTACAAATCTAATTACTTCCTGTTATGATATCTGGGGTTGATGATGGTGTAGGTGAGGAGTTCTTACATCTAGCAGGGATGAGTATAGTGTGAAATGTAGTGATTTCCATTGATTTAGAAGTAGCAACGTGCGGTATCCTGAGAATAGAAGAAATGTGAAGCAAGATATGAAAATAATCGCGAAGAGGCTGAGAATAATATTCATGCCTATGAGACTGAGCCAACACTAGGGCCTAGTTTATCCTACGTAATAACGGTATTCGAAATTGTATGACTTTTATATACAAAGATGAATACACATAGACATACATGATAAAAAGACAAAAAAAAATTGTAAATCTTGAAAATTTTGTTTAATTAAAAGATTAATGGAAAACCCAGAGTAAAATTACTGATTTTTAAAAAATAAGTTTAACTTAATTTCTACACATTTACAGTTTGGTAACAAATATAGTATTTTTGGTATACTGTATACGTTGTGTGTATTCATAAATACTGTTTTCTTCATATTTTGACTTTAACCCGCATTCGTCGTTTTCCCGCATGCATCGTTTTTTACTACGCACTCTTTGAAAAACGATAGATCGAGGTTCTACTGTATTAGGATCTTTGTACTGGCACTGGGCAGTCATCGCTCAAAGTGCTGATTAGAAACGTTCATCTCTTTGAAACAAAGTAAATTCGATTGCGTTATTCATGCTCATAACAGCAGCGAATTCATTTAAAAGGACGATATTTTTATCACTCTTTTATTCTGCCCAGAAAATAACTTTCCAATAATGGACTCGTCAGTGATTAAAAAAAAAAAAAAAGTACTTAATTGTTTTTAAAGAGTTCGTTAAATATGCTTGGAACTGTACAGTGTACATATTAGTCGCGTTCTTTATTATTTTTTTATAACCACAACTTGTTTTCAAATTTATAGTTTTTTAAAGATGAAAATGTTCGTGTCTGCGGTTTAAAAATGGACCATGAATCCAGGGGCGTAGCCAGGATAATATTTTTGCGGAGGGGGGGGGATATGAAATACAGTGCACTCTTGAGTTACACAAGGGATGTGTCCCAAGACAATTCGCGTAAGTGAAAATTTTGCGTTGTGAAATAGGTTATATAAACGACTTTTTGAAGCACATACATAGATACTTTAGACACTTATAAACATCACTCAAACCGTTCTAAATCATTCCCTAACTATATATTACCATTTCTTAAATAAAATAATAAATGAAACGGGGTTTAGACTTGGACGGTTTGGGTGCTTCCTCTTTCAGTGATGCTACGAGAGATGAAATACCGTTCGCTGATTGGCTCTCTTCTTCAGTACCCAATCACAAAGGCGATATTCATCCCTCACACCCTGCACTTCTTATTTTTGTGAGTAGATCTCCTGTTGCGGTTGAGGAGTCCACATTAGCTATGAGATACGTTACGCGTGAAAAACTCGCGTAATATGCCATTCGCGTAAGATAGATCGCGTTGCAGCGCGAGTCCACTGAGTAATTAAATGGAATTTCTGCCCGACTTGGAGCTTATGTTAACTAATCCGAAAATTATGCTAGCTAATCCGGGGGATACATCTCGATATCCCCCCTCCTCTTTCCTGGCTATGCCGCTGCCTGAATGCGCAGTTATCATTCCTCCATATTTCAGGATGTAAAATCATTGTTTATTTTTTATTAAACACAAAGATAGGAGAAAACAAACAAACAAACGAAAAAAACTTATCGGAAAATGGGGTTGCGAGATTTGTTTACAGGGACTGCTGTTTGAATGCATGACGACATAAACAAAAACACTGATTTTTGTGTATGTCGCAGGACACAAGCAAATTGCGTAAGAGACTTTATTCATGTTCTCAGTTTTTTTTTTTTTTCCAGATGTTACATTACGATCATTTAACGAACGAAAAACACGTGTATGTGTGATTTGTAAAACTTTCAGAAAAAAAGACTGTACCACATAGAAAGGCATTACAAAATTAGCTGAAGCACGCCACTTAGAAATCTGAATACGGCTACACCGAAAAGAAAAAGAAAAAAGAAAGAAAGAAAGAAAAAAACATTATTTGTTCTAATCGACGAGCAGGCTAACAAGAAAAAAAAAAAAAAAAAAAAAAAAAAAACCAAAAAAAAAAAAAAAAAAAAAAAAAAAAAACCAACAAAACAAGACGAAATCGTTTCCAGCTCGGATAGTTTTCGATACCTTGTTTATTGTGTATAATGAAATTTGTCTTAGAGGTATTGGACCATGTACAGTCAAATCCGCTTAATGGAATAGCCAATTTGCCAATTTATTCTAATAAACGGGATATTCTATTATCGGGGGATCACATCGAGTAATTATTACGGTTGGGTACATTGAAAATTTATTACAATGAGTGGGATACCGGATATTCCTTTAGGCGATATTTTAATAAGCGGATTCGACTGTAACACATTCAGAGGAAGCGCAAGTTCATACCTCAAAATTACTTGGAACTATTTTTTTTAAATCCTTGGTAGACAAGGGATAATGTACCAGTTTTAATTTTTCTATGGGAAACTGACGTAATTTGTGTATCAAATGGCAGAAAACCTGGAAAATAAAACTAAAGAGAGACAATTAGTCTCAGACGTCATCGTGTATACTTAAAACAAATGACGGCATCTTAAAAATTAATTTGGCTCTTTTAACGATGTATTTCGAAAAAATCATGTAAATTTGATACTAAAAAAAATATTAATTATGTCATGCACTTCAAAAATTTAGAATTTATCTTTAAGAGCTGTATTATACGCCGTAATAAATGATAAACTTGTATAAGCAAAGAAACTCGGGGGGGGGGATGAAATCGAAAATTTGGAGGGATGTGGTACTCTTCGAAACTTTTTTGCTGTGCGGTTCCACGCTGAAGAATTTTTTTTAAAGAAAGATTCATAAAAAAAAATACCGTTTTTTCCATTTATTGAGGTATGCAGAATAAGCCTGAATTTTTTTCAGTCTCTGGCGCAGTTAGTTTATTTTAATATGTGTACTAAGACCGTGAGAGAGAGAGTCTGTTTCTTCGAACAAGGGCACGTTCACACCAGGCATCGTCGGATATACTCTAGCTACGTAACACCCCACCACATCCCCCCGACAGTAGAAGCAATAGTTCATTGGAAAAGTACAAAATTCATCACTTTAGTGCAAGGGCAACTATTATTTTCAGGTAGATAAAAAGAAAACACAAGGTAAAAGTTTTTTTTTCTTTTGGCAGTAACAATAACCTGCAAACCTTTAGAAGAAAATGCTATTGTTATTTTGTTAAGGCAAAGCACTCTAGGGCTACCTGCCAAAGGGAGGCATATCTTGGATGAAAACTTTTTGCTATTTTCAAACGCGCATTCATGCTGCAACTGGAGAAATCTGTCCAAACCCTCAGACCGTTAAAGATCGATAGCTAGCCGCGCTGTATGCCAAAATTCTGCATCTTGACCTTCCCACGAGACTTTAGACATCTACCTATGTTCAGTGTCTCATCCACTCGGTCAATGGTCGGCCAGAAGGGAAACAAAGCTCCCCCAAGATTTTAATTGAGAATGGAAGAAGTTTTCCGTCCCTCAGTGGTCTGGGCGCTAAACTCCGTACCCATTGAAACACAGCAAGGGAAGCAGCATCCGCCTTGGCCAGTACTTGGGAGGGTCAACTTCCTCTCGGCTCGACTACTGTGGGACCGTGTACGCTAATGGGAGCTGGTGCGCGTAAAATCTGTCGTTGTTCCAATGTCCTCCAAGTTGTTAAACGATACCACTGGGGGTGTCGATTTCAGGGGGTTGGTCCCTCCTCTGGAATTGGTTCAAAATGAGGGGACCATGCGGCTAAATCGTACTTCCTCCCACAGGGCCCTAAATATGGAAGGCGCATCCCCTCTGCCCATCGCCTCCCTACTCCCTATCTAGGGGGCATCTGGCACCGCCGTTGCGGTTGTCAGGGGGTATCAGAAACAGAACAGACAGAAGTTTTCCGTTCGAATTAATCACGTCATAATTATATATTCATCACTGGTCATTTCAAAAATGACTTTTATTCCTTTAATGCGCGGTAGTCACTCCGTGAATCCGCCTAATTTCAGGGCTTCCACTGCTAGTCGAATAAATAAATAAATGATTTGATGGTCCCAACGTTGAAAAAGTGCAACCTTTGCCATCGCTCTATTCAGCTACCAGCAACATTGCGGCTGATTGAATCGGCCAGTGGCATGCCACAAAGAACTTCTCCGACACAGCTGGTTGTACGGCGGTAGCATGTTGCTGGTAGTTAAATGAAGCGAGGGCAACGGTTCTACTTTTTCAGCGTTGGGCAGTACAGCCAATTGTTCTTCTATGAGGATGGGGAAAATGGCTGGTGTCTTCGTCTACAAAAGGTTAAATTACAAATTTTCAGGAATCAGTAAAAATTGTACAACAGGCATGTGCGTGGACGTTCAGGGACTTGTTTGGGGGGTTCGTTTGTTTATTATAACGGTTAGGTTATTATAGGTTTAAAAGTATGTAATATTTTCATTTTATTAACGCCAGTGTGGAATTCAGAAAAGTTTCAAAAAGGAAAAGACACAGATAGAAGTTCTTCTTCTTCTTCTTATTATTATTATTTTACTTATTTGTTTTTGAGGGGCTACTTTAAAAAAAAAAAAAAAAGCTTATTTGACTCAAACAAAATGTATAATAAAACAAAATGTTACGCTAAAGCAGTGTAATTTTTTTTTCTTTTTTGAGAGCGGCCATTTCATTATGAAAACTCATTTTCCACCTAAACAAAGTGTACAACGAAGCAAAATGTTACGTAAGCAATTCGTGGACAGCCATTTTTAAAAATGTGTATTTTAGAGACGTTCAGTTTGAAATAAAGCAACATGAATTTACATTTTTGAGATGCATTTTTTCCCAAAAATAATATAGCATTCAATCCGTGATTCCAAGGTCGAACAGAACAACTCTCATAGATAAGAATTTAATGGCAATAATTAAAGACTGATATTTTAGTGTCATTTTCCCTTTAAACTGTTCTCTTCATTGTTGCATACTCGACGGCATCGATGACCGCTTCCTTCCTCCTACGTCGTTGCTTCCCAGTTTGGGTCTTTGCGCTAGTAAAGACCACTGCATTCAGTGTACCAAGCTCGGAAGCAACGAAAGGCACAGAAGGGGAAATGTCTACCGTTGAGTCTGCGTCAATGAGAGCGAACGGGTTAACCATGCGTTAAGCAGTAATGTAAGTGCAGATGACATCTTATATGAAAGATCTTTATAATGGATGATTTCGGCATGATTGTTTTTTTAATCTCCACAAAAAGACTCGTTAGTTATATACTCAAAACCTAAATATGAAGTTGCACGTATCCGTTCGAGTACTTTACAGATAGAGCGTGCATAACTTTCAATAAAACGTATCGAAAATAAGTTAATCTACCGCTAAAGTAGGCGACGCGAATCTGTTTTCCGCAGTCAGCCATCCAGCATTTTATAGATTTCATTTGAGAAGTCCCATCGGAGTTAGTATTGTACTGGAGCAAATTGCTTTTCCGTTATTTATTGCCCTGGTCCCTTGAAACGCTTTCCAATGAATCGCCCAGTCCGCATTCATAGGCAGTTTCTCGTCAAGTACGGCCACTAAGAAAGATAGGAAAAAAGTCGCAATATCTTAGGTTAGTGATGGGAATGAATGAATGAAGCATTTCAATTAATCGATTATTTAATCCATTCGAGATAATCCATTTTGGAAAATCCATTCGAACGCTCACCACATTCGAATAGTATTCCAATAGTGAAATCACGAATCAGGCGCGTAGCCAGGAAAATTTTTCGAGGGGAAGGGGGATATGAACTTATATGTGTATAAATAGACGAAATTTCATAACTAATCCAAAAATTTCGGGGGGGGGGATACATCCCGATATCCCCCCTCCCTGGCTACGCCCCTGTCGCGAATATTATTCGAATATTCGAACAGTGAAATTGTGAATTGGCCGCGAATGCACTATTTGAATGTTCAAATACTGAAATCGCGATTAGTATTCGAATGTTCGAATGTTCAAATACTGAAATCGCGAATGTTCAAATACTGAAATCGCGATTAGTATTCGAATGTTCGAATACTGAAATCTTGATTAACCACGATTACGATTAGAATATTCGAATAAGGAAATCGCGATTACCAGTGGCGGCTCGTGGGATACAGCAAGTACAGCTGGGCTGCACTTGAAATCATCAGCACATACTTTAAAATAATTTATTCTACTAATTTTCCTAAATTCAGATTAGAATTATGGAATTCCTATGGTAAATTGAAAAAATCTCCAAAAATAAACCAAAAAAAAAAAAAAAAAAAAAAACCGTATTGTGGCCAGATCGCTCATTCAGAAAAAAAACACTTTAATCTTCCCGCAATTCAAATGGGAAAATCTTTGGTTCAGCCCAGAGCGCTGATAAGAAAATTGGCAGCACCGTTGCCATGACAACGGTTACGTAAGCATTTCCTCCGGCATAGGCTATAATGGAGGTACGAAGCTAAGACTCAGCATTCAGGTTTACCTTCTTGATAAATTCAGCAATATAAAGTCCAGAGTTTGCCGAACAAATATTCTCCTTACTCCCTCCCTCACTTCTCGAGCCATAGACGCTTATGAATGGAGAATGACCCATCAAAGCAGTATTGTTTTTAAGTAAGCAAGAACTGGCATTTAGAGGACATGGCGAGCGAAAAAATTCTTTAAACATAGGAAATTTTAAAGAGCTTTTAAAATTATTGATATCTGAATTAAAACAACGCCTTTTTATGGGGACATCACTGACCGATTCGCAAGTTTAAAAGAAAGGAGGATTGATTTGACTTATAAAAAATAAGTACGTTTTCTTTTTTTTTTTTTTTTTTTTCCTTTTCTTCTCAAGTTATCGTTACAAAAGAAAATCCTAAGGAAACTTCGAATCAGACACGGATTAATGCAATTTTGAGGATAAGAGCGGCTGATTGAAATTTATGTCCATTTTATGGAAAAGTGAAATAGGATCTCTTACATTTTTTATGTAATTTCTTTTTTTTTTCCTCGGTGAGGGCTTACTCCGCCAGCTTTCGAATTCAATAACAAAGATTTTCCATTCCTGTCCGGAGGAGGGGGGGGGGGAGGCTCATATGCTTCCGGCTGCACTAACAGTTTTGACCACGGGCCGCCACTGGCGATTACTATTATTGAAATCGTGAAACCGCGAGTACTATACCAATTGTAAAAATCGCGAAAATTCACTATTCGATTAATCGATTATTAATACTTTTCGAATAGTAGTAACCGAATATGGAAATCATTCGAATGGCACATCACTATCCTAGGTGGGCTATGCCCTCGGGGCTGACTCAGAAATGTTTCAAGAGAGGGATTGATTAATACCATTATAAACATTATGCGACTTATTCTTTTTTCTCTCTCTCTCTCTCCCCCCCCCCCACTCCCGCCCCCGCCCCCGATCGATTTTTTTATCTTGAAATTCATGCTTATCCTGTTCGTTTTCATCATTAAAAAGACACAAAGGACAAGACTCTCTTTCTAGGACCAGAGTTCTTCCAAGATCGACTCCCTGGTGCTTCTCTGGGACCCAGCGTGGCGCGCAATCGCTGGGTTCCATAAAGGCTAGGAATTTGAATCGCTGGGCAGTGCCGGTCCTAGCTATTTTTCTAAGTGGCGCGAAATACAAAAATGCGCCCCCCCCCCACACACACATACACTCATGCACATACTCATACACATAAAAAAGTTTTCAGAGGAGTTAAAACGAAAATTTGAACGAAAAATGGACACTCAAATATACATATGTATATTATAAAGTAAGGTATTTTGGCGCCCGGTACGGTTGCACCGGTCGCTCCACCCTTGGACTGGCTCTGTCGATGGGCTAGGCATTTTGTTGAAAATGTATAAAAATCCAGCATTTTCAGAAATTTAGGGGAAAAAGAGGCTCACTCAGATCTAAAAGTTTTTCTAGCAATTAGAGCACGGACAGACAGATAGTCGGCCAATCTGACAAACTGAAATCATAACCACTTTTCAATTTATATGCTAAAAAATGTCCATTAACCGTATTCTTTAAATAATGAGAGAGTAACTGCTCTCTGCAACAGTACGTGTTCTGAGAAAAACTTGAACGAATTTGAGGCATTCACGATGATTTAACATTATTCGTCGATAACCAATACGCATTTACGTGGCCCGTTTTACTGTTAATTTACATTCTGCTGATTTATTGCAATTAAAATGATAGGAAATGGGAACGGGAAACTGTCAATTTTATGGAAATTTTCGTTGTCTTAAAAAAAAAAACAAAAACATTTATTTAATGAGATGGATGCTTGTAAAATATTTATTCCTTCTGATTGCGTAAAAATGTTATCGGAAGTATGAAAAATTATTCGTGATTTCTTTCCACAGTGATGCAAGGCGATGGTATTTTGTATGATCAGGGATGTTTGTTTTTCGATTTTATTTTGTGGTTGAGATTGTATATTATAAAGTGTGGTTAGCGGTATCTTAAGTGATATGACAATAGCATGTCTGTCATCTAATACTCTTTTGTAATTCAATGCCACAAGCGGTTTGTTTGCCAGGAAACGGTCGCCAAATACATCGTTCAAAGTTAACTTCATGGACAGATCCCCTCCACAATTTAGATCCTCATCAATAAGTTCTGGAATATTGGCATCCCTCATAAATAGCTTTAGAGAAGACAATCGGAACGCAGGCCTTCTGTACACGGTGGTCTTGTATTCATTTTTCTAGTAGATCCTTGGTAGGTCAAGGATGATAAAGTCGAAACCAAGTACGTTACTGCTTTGGTGTTATAACCACTAAACTACCATGGCCCACATGACACCAATGTCTATGTTTATTGTTGGCTTTAGCAGAAGCATAGCAGCATCGAAGGGGAACAAGGGTGCTTTTAGAGCTGGAGGCCTTTTGTATTAAGCATTCGATTAAAAAAGCTTAACTTGCATCACTGAATGAAATTTATTTGGGTGCACAGTTAGTACTTCCCTTTACACAGCCCTGTATCCGCCAATGGGTGCACTTTCGAAAGTGCACCGAAAAGTGCAAAGTTACATCGGAAGTGCTTCATTTTCATTGCATTTGAAATGATTTGCTTTTCTCCTTTCTTTCAGACGAGCTCAAACCCTGAACAGCTTCCCGTAATCGGCCGTTTCTTCAGCTTTCACAACACCCAAGTCTGGTTGTCAAGAGTTCCACCCTCTAACAGTATAGAGTTTGACCCTACATATCATCGGGTGCTTTGTTGCAGAAACATTACAACTCTACGCTCGCGAATTATTGTGGTTTACAACGGTATTTAACTCTAACACAAATCCCGAGCCAGGTATTGCAAATTAAAAAAAAACAGAAGAAGGTGTCTTCTAAATTCGGAAAAACACTCTGATACATGGCGAGACGACAAATTATTTCCTGTTGAACGTGTCAAAATGCCCTGTCTACTTGTTACAAGTCTCTGTAACTCATGCGTAAACATTATTCTCGAGCTGGGACATCTTGGAGAACAATGTTGTGGCTGTGGAGCGGAAATAACTGGCCGCAGTTTAACTATTGTTTGATCAAAGGGCTATTAAATAAGTCCCTTCGGCGTGAAAAAAAAAAAAAAAAAAAAATTTGAAGTCCACCTCGCTAATGAAGATGGCACCTCCTGCTGGAACGTGAGAAAAATATTCAATTGCCGGACAAGAGGTCAGTTGTATATTGAAAATGGTAAAACACACGGGAAAAGAGGCAAAGCGAGATGTTGGTTTGTCTTGTCGACGACAGAGAAAAGAAGCATGAGTGTAGAGTCTGTTGATTGCCAGGGAAACCAGACACTTGAAATTTTTGTATTTTTCAAAAATTTTGTATCAAAATTTTTTATATTCTTTAAAAAGACAAAAATTTTTGCATTTTTAGAAGAACATATTTTTGTATAGATTAAAAAGATTGCACAAAAATTTAAGAGCTTAACACTTTTTTGAAGAATATTGCATACATTCATTGCTGTAAACTGACATGTAACGTTGAAGGATACTATAGGATACTACCTTCGGAAAGGCCTACCTATTTGGTTTAAAGCCTGTTTTAGTTCCTGAAGTGTCCTACTGTGCTGCTGAACCCTTGCCGCAGGCTCAGGTCCAGAAAGAAGCGGTTCCCTCATTTTTATTTATTATTTTATTTACAGCACAATTTTTGGACTACAATTGGTAAAATACATCAGTTATACAATATAAAAGCAGTTAGTTTACAATGGTTTACAATAGCTCACAATATTGTTCTAGTAACATTTGACCATATATACATATATTTAACACGTTCCTTTTTTTCCTTTTTTACAATTTTGAAAGTTAAAAAAAAAGTAAATAAATATCTAAAAGTAAACAATAGGCTTGAGAATGATAAACTTTGAAAGTAATTTTGAAAAATTTAAAAATAAATAAATATATCTAATATACAGAATTGGGCTTTAAAAAGAAAGTTTTCCTTTTTTTTTTTAAATATATATATATATATATATATAAAATAATGTACTGAAACATAAATTTAGGCTTGGATATGAAAAGTTTTTTTATTTATTTATTTATTTATTTTTTATTCTATCGAAATAAGAGCAGCAACAGAATTTCAGAATTTCTATGTCAGGAAATAATTCAAATAAATCCATAATTTAAAAAAATTGTTCTATTTAGAGTTTTCACGTGGTTTTTATCAACTGAAATTCTTGTATTTATTTAATCTCAATCGTTTTGTGGTGTATGGGGTTTTATTTCAATCGGATGAATATACTCGGGTTCATTATTTTGTAGTTCTTCAATTCCTTTTAATATTTTGTTGCAAAAGTTTTTATTTTTTAATACATATGCAGCCCACTGCTCATTACTTTGTGAAGGTGATTTTAAAACTCTGTATTGCTTTAATAATGTACAATACAGTTAGTGAAATAATGTAATGAATTTCCGTGCATATTGCATTTGCAATGATCGGAGGAGGTTCTGTTTATTTTAAACGTTGTAACGTTGAAGGGGCAACAAGTAACATTGGGGGAGCAAAATGTTTCCTATTGTAGGAAACATCATTTTCAATTACGCCTATGCGTGCATAAAACATGCGATCGACATTTTAAAAGATTAGACAAAGCGATTTTAGAAAAAATATTTAATTTTTTTTTTTTTTTTTTTTTTTTTTTGTATATTTGGAAGATTGTACAAGGATTATGAGGAAACGGAATGTAGACTCTTTTTATCTTATAGAGAGAAATCACATACTGAATGAACGCATTGATTAAAAAACAGTTTCTAACACAATCTCGTTTGAACAATATTTAACAGTTAATTTGTAAGCTTCCTGGACATGGTGGCCAACCATATTCTTTCAGTGCCGGTCTTCGCTTCCTGTCAAAATATCGCCACCCTCTTATGCTAGCTAGTATAACCACCTTCTTCAACTATTTTCAGGCAAATCAAACAATGCCCTCATAATTTTACAAGTTTGGTTACAATTCATTTTTTTTTCATAGGATTCCTGGTTTAGGAGCCACTGAAAGGGCTCGAGGCTGATAGGCTAGTGCCTATTCAGCCAAATGGACAAATCCTTCCATGAAAAGGGAGGCACAAGTTAGTCGGTTTTGGGGGCCATGTCCCCCCAGAAATTTTATTTTAGAAATTTAGATTCGCATACTTCATGATTTCACACATTCATTAGATTTTGAGATTTTTGTGAAACATTCTCCCAAAATGCGGTTTATTTTTTTCAAGCACCGCGTAATAAACGGACTAATACGAAATTTGGTGATATGATAGGTAGTTGCTAATCTTAATTTATAGGTGTTGAATTTTAAAATATTTTGATTACATTTTGAGATTTTGTGAAAATCGATTTAAAAATGCTAAAATGTTTGTTCCAGCATCACGAAATAAAGACAGCAGGGAATTAAACAAAATTGGGTGACATGATAGGTTGTCACTCAACTTAAATTCTAGGCTTCCAATTTTTCAAAAATGTTGATTAGATTTTGAGATTTTGCGAAAATTATTTTAATATGTGTAAATATTTGTTCGCGCATCCCATAATTACGACTAAAGCGAATGAAATGATATTACTTAGTTACTCTCTAACCTGTAATATTTTAACAATACATAAAAATTATAATTGCGCTTTCTTTACTTTGGCAACATACTACATCCATTCTGTGTACTCTACAATGCTGACGAAAGTTCTTGCTTTTAGAAATTTGCATTCAGTACTAACCCGTCAACGACGGGTACTTCAGCTAGTAAATAAATATATCTAATATACAGAATTGGGCCTTAAAAAGAAAGTTTTCCTTTTTTTTTTTAAATATATATATATATATATATATAAAATAATGTACTGAAACATAAATTTAGGCTTGGATATGAAAAGTTTTTTTTTTATTATTATTCTAACAAAATAAGAGCAGCAACAGAATTTCAGAATTTCTATGTCAGGAAATAATGCAAATAAATCCATAATTTTAAAAAATTGTTCTATTTAGAGTTTTCACGTGGTTTTTATCAGCTGAAATTCTTGTATTTATTTAACCTCAATCGCTTTGTGGTGTATGGGGTTTTATTTCAATCGGATGAATATACTCGGGTTCATTATTTTGTAGTTCTTCAATTCCTTTTAATATTTTGTTGCAAAAGTTTTTATTTTTTAATACATATGCAGCCCACTGCTCATTACTTTGTGAAGGTGATTTTAAAACTCTGTATTGCTTTAATAATGTACAATACAGTTAGTGAAATAATGTAATGAATTTCCGTGCATATTGCATTTGCCATGATCGGAGGAGGTTCTGTTTATTTTAAACGTTGTAACGTTGAAGGGGCAACAAGTAACATTGGGGGAGCAAAATGTTTCCTATTGTAGGAAACATCATTTTCAAATACGCCTATGCGTGCATAAAACATGCGATCGACATTTTAAAAGATTAGACAAAGCGATTTTAGAAAAAATATTTAATTTTTTTTTTTTTTTTTTTTGTATATTTGGAAGATTGTACAAGGATTATGAGGAAACGGAATGTAGACTCTTTTTATCTTATAGAGAGAAATCATACTGAATGAACGCATTGATTAAAAAACAGTTTCTAACACAATCTCGTTTGAACAATATTTAACAGTTAATTTGTAAGCTTCCTGGACATGGTGGCCAACCATATTCTTTCAGTGCCGGTCTTCGCTTCCTGTCAAAATATCGCCACCCTCTTATGCTAGCTAGTATAACCACCTTCTTCAACTATTTTCAGGCAAATCAAACAATGCCCTCATAATTTTACAAGTTTGGTTACAATTCATTTTTTTTTTTTTTTCATAGGATTCCTGGTTTAGGAGCCACTGAAAGGGCTCGAGGCTGATAGGCTAGTGCCTATTCAGCCAAATGGACAAATCCTTCCATGAAAAGGGAGGCACAAGTTAGTCGGTTTTGGGGGCCATGTCCCCCCAGAAATTTTATTTTAGAAATTTAGATTCGCATACTTCATGATTTCACACATTCAGTTTACATTTTGAACAATTTATAGACCTGTGTAAAAAGTTCAATGGCCGTCCTCCGCGGATTCAGTCTGGAGTCGCCCTTGTTCCATGGGCGCTTATCTGATTGTTTGTTGGAATGGGGAGAGGGGAAGCAAGGGCCAGTCAGGGGTCCTGCCCAGAAATATATTCTATATTTTAGTGTTGAACCAGTTCTATCTATTTATACCAGCACGTAAATCATCAGGGCGGCCCTAGAGTACGTGTCGCCCACTAGAGATGAGACGGGCTCAGCCCGAGCCCGAGTGGGGCGGGGGGTCGGGCTCTGTAATTCACGATTGCGTTCGGGCTCGGGCTCATGAAAAATTTCTTCTTTGTTGAACATACTCCTTGAAACAGATTTTAAAAAGTGATTCATGGAATAAATAGACGTACTTATTTAAAAAAATAGCGGCACGGGGGACTAGAAGGTGTGTGAAGCTCCAAAATTTATTGTATACTATTAATGAAGTAGTTAATTTTATTTGTCTTAAGCATAGCAAAGCTGAAATTTCGGGCTCGGACTCCAACTTTAATAATATTGCTCGGGCTCGGATTAAACGTCCTCTGGCTCGGGCTTCAAAAAATGAGCCCGAACTCATCTCTAGCGCCCACCTACAAACATAAAAAAAGACTACCTGTACCCCTTTTATGCTCTAAATCAAGTTTTCCTCAGTTCGAGTACGAATGGGGCGATGCGATGCTTACCTTGCTTATCATGTGGGCTGCCGGAGCTGGGGGGTTGGGGAGAGATGTCCCATCCCTGCCCATAGGTATGGGCGCCCGCGCCCATGAGTCCTTGTCAGCAACTGCGACCTATCGCCATCGGTGCCGCCTGTAAAAAACAAACAAACCCCGTACAGGAATGCTACAAGGCAAAGGACTAAGAAGTTGACTCAGTCGGAACAGACTCAGACTGTGTGTATTAGAGTTAGGTAATCACTGTTATGACAGCTGAGACATTTCCCATATTCCCCTGTTGCACAATAATACCCGGAGAGACATCGTCTGCACGTGTGGAGATGCAGGCGGCTTGATGAAGAGAGAAAGCGACGCAGTTCTCTAAGTTGAGAGATTGTTAAAAGTGGACCAAAACTTATCGCTCTTCGAAATATTTTCGCTTCGTTTTACTTGTGATTTGGACTGTCGGAATTTCCGATTCTGATCGGAATTCTGCAAGTGAACTTTGGGATCGTATTTACAGTATGCTCACCCGATTTATCTACGGAATAGACTGGCGCGGCAAATGCAGGAAACGGAAGAATATGCAAAATCCGGCTCCGCGAATAATCTGCAAAATGGCCGAAAGAATAAGCAAATAAGCACAAAAGTAGCCGAAACAGTGATACATACATCTATATATACATATATATATATAACTCGGCTGTTCGAGCCTCGTCAGGGGGAGACCCCCCTGAACCCCTCTAATTCTTTAGTTTCATTATTGCCATATTAAAACGTAATTAATTGACTCTGTCAATTTATCTCTCATCTTTCGTGTATTTCGCCTGGTAACCCTATGTTGAAATTTTTAGGATTGTAACCTATTTATAGAAAAATACATGGGATGCATATTCTACAGCTAGCGAAATATTGTAACAATAGATTAAAGCTGTTGCGAACTAATAGTATTAAAATATATGTACAAAATACATGTGATGCATATTCTACAGCTTACGAAATAGTGTAACAATAGATTAAAGCTGTTGTGAACTAATAGTATTTAAATATATGTAAAATTATGTCGCTTTTATATGTCGCATTGGACACATCTTATAAATATAAATGAAATTCTGTTTGTTTGTTTGTTTGTTTGTGGATTTGATTCGTATACAAATCCACAAAAATGGACCTATCGGCCTGAAATTTAGCACAGATATGTAAAATAATCTTATAAATAAAAATGAAATTCTGTTTGTTTGTTTGTTTGTTTGTGGATTTGATTCGTATACAAATCCACAAAAATGAAGCTATCGGCCTGAAATTTAGCACAGATATGTAAAATAATATAGAATAAATCGTAGTCCAGTTTAAAACTTTGAAAGTCCACCCGTTCCCGGAATTTAAGAGATTTTTTATGCTCTTCACGCAAAAAGCTTTCCGTAATTGTAACCCCTGTAGTGAAAAAAGTGTGAAATAAGGATCGTGGTTGCCATGTGTGGCGATTTTGCCGAATAAAATGTTTTAAATTCTCAAAGTAAAAATAAAAGAATAATAATGATTTTTTTTTGTTAGTTTATATTCGTAAGGTTATTTTTTAGTTTTTAATTATAATATCGTGTGCATGGGAAATCAGAGCAGGAATGTAATGCTTTACACGCAAAACAATAAGAATTGAAGATTTCCGAGGCTAATGTGCAAATTTTTTTAGTTTGGCGAAAAAATAAAATGGCTGAAATATGGATTTTGAGTAAGTGAGTTCTAGCAGTTTGCACAGTTTTCGGCTTGGCGCAATTTATTGAGAGCTTAAGGAAATAGATTTTTGAAAACAAGTGCAAAGGTTTTATTAGAATACAGCGTTAAATTTTAATGATCCGTGAAGAAATAATGCAGTTATTAAGGGATTTCAAGCGATCTAACTTCAGAATTCTCGCCAATTGAGTACATTGATTTAAGTTGGGGGAGTTCCGCCAAATTTCAGAAAATTGAAATCTTCTCATTTAGTACATCGGAGTAACGATGAATAAAACACATTATAGTTGATAATTTAAAAAAAAATCGGCTGTATTAAGGCATTCCAATTTTCAAATAAATGCGTGCTACTCTTTGGCGGTCGAACCATTTCCCATATTGATTGCTGCTAAGTCAATGCTTCGAATGATTCCCTGAAAAAACTCTTGCAAAATGACGTATGTTGGCACTTTGGCGAGGCTTAGATTTGAAACTGGATTTTATTTGAGACTGGTATATATGATAACACTGTTTATAGATAAAAATGAATGTTGGTATGTGTTTATGAGGTTGAAAAACTCCAGCACCGTTGAGCACCGTTGCACGATGAAATTTGGTTCACCTAAGTCTTTTATGATGGAGAAGGTTTTTATGCTATCCGTTTTCCTTAACTTGCCACTTGGTGCCGCAGCACAACGTTGAATTCTATTCCGTTTAGCCGTTTGCTATGCGAATATCGTCCAACCGATTTCGATGAAATTTGGTACACGCGAATATTAGAACACGGAGAATATTTTTCACTATCCATTTTGCTGTAACTTGCCGCTAAATGGCGCTGCAAAGCATCAACTTCTATACCGTTCGATCGAGCGGCATAAAATTTTTTATACTTACACATTTGAGCACGAAGAATATATTCTAACTGCGTTCCTTTTGATGTTACTCACCACTAGATGACACTGCAATGCATCATTATTTTAACTCGCCACTAGATGACGCTGCAGCAGGCCAAATTCTTGACCATTCAAACGGTCGCTATGAAAATCAGTATACATAGCTATTTGAACGGTGAGAATATTTTGGCGTTATCCATTTTGCTATAACTCGCCACTTGACGGCGCTGTAGCAAATCATTACTTTATTGAACCACTAGATGGCCCTGCAGTGTATCACTTCTTGACTGTGCAAATGATCGCTATGAAAATTAGGTATACATAGATATTTGAACACGGGGAAGAGTTTGGCGCTATCCATTTTCCTATAACTTGCCACTAGATGTCGCGCCAACACATGAACTTCAGGACTGTCCCGCCGATAGTCATGAAAATTCGTATACATCGATATCTGAATGCGAAAAATATTTTCGCCGTATCCGTTTTGCTAAAACTCGCCACTAGATTGCGCTACGCCGCATGGCCTTCTGCACCGTACAAACGATTGCCTTGCAATTCGGTATGCATGATTATTGGACACAATATAACGCGATATCCACTTTGCTATATCTCTTTATTACAATGAATAGTAATCACCCAAATCGTAATATCAAAAAGTCCATTCATTCCCGTGCGAAGAACGGGTACTTCAGCTAGTTTTTCAATAAAAGGAGTGAGAGATAAAATGACATAGTCATTAATATATACGCAAACAGTTATGACTTCATAAACAGCTATTGGAATTTATAAATTACATGACTTTGCTAAAAAAAAAATCAAATATTTACTTTTTTATGCGAAGGAAAGGAAATATTGTAATAGCAAAAACTTATGGTAATTATACTTTGACGAAAAAAAATCAATCAATCCTAAATTTTTTACAAACTTTCAAGCATTTCAGACTGTACTATTTCTTATATCATGTGCTTCATTTACAAGGTTTTTATTAATTTTAACCAGTAAACGCCTGATATTTTAAGGGTTATTATTACAACTTACATTACTATTTTTCATGCATATATGATTTTACGTTAAATCAAAGAACAATCGCACGATACAATCTCAACAATACAGAAATTCCGGTAACCCAGCCTTGGTTATTTCTGAAAAAATGTGTTTCTTTACAAGCTGGCAAACCAGAATTTCTAGTGAAATTTTAACGCAGAAATGACATCTCCAGTGTGTTAGTCACTTTTTTTATTAACCCTTTAACGCGCAGTGTTCCCACTCTGGGAACACCAAACTCTGGCGTTTTGACTGTTGCCAGTCACGAAGAATAGATTCGATTTCTATAAAAATAGTTGCGGGTGACATAGCTCCACGAAAATCCTTTACTTTTTAGCACGTCATTTCCCGTAAAAAAATTGTCACGATTATTTTTAACAGCACTGACATCTGCTGAAAAATGGAAGAATGCGAGAACAGCTGGATTGATTGCCCAATGCTGAAAAAGGGCAGCCGTTGCCATCTCTCGACTTAACTACCAGCAAGATGACGGACGATCGAAACGTTCATCGCGTGCCACAGATCTAGAGACCCTTTTTTGACGACAGCTGGCTGTGCGCGCACAGCCAGCTGTGGTCTCGTCCGCCATCTTGCTGGTAATTAAGTCGAGCGATGGCAACGGCTGCCCTTTTTTCAGCATTGGGAAAGGGTTGCGCCTCAAGGGTTAAAATAGTTTCTCATTTATATTTTTCAAATTTAAAACACCGCTTCTGAAAACTCTTTTCTTTCCTTTAAAAAAAACTTTAATAAAGAAAATGCAAAATCAGGAGGAAAAACTAGGAGAACCTTAATTTCAATTCATTACAGCTGGTAATTTGAATTTATTCATCTCAGAAGTGCACAAGTGCACAGAAAATTGAATTAAAAATACTGATAGACGGTGAATGCGTAATTTCATGTATGAATTATTATTACCGAAATGAATTAAGGCAGCGCTATTCATTCCGGTAACTTTTATGCAAATTTGTCCTCGTGTGGTACCTTAAATAAAAACAAATCAATAGTTTTAATAAATCCAGTTTTGCTCTTATTATATTAGGAAAAGGAAAAACTTCTCCTTCCCCCCCTCTCCCAGTCTTAAAATAGGATTTCTTTGAAAAATAGTTCGGAGAAACAGGCTTGATCAAACAATAAGTATTTCAGCTTTGATCATGGCTTATTATTCAGTTTTGTCTGCTCGCGAAATTGACTTTGTCCTTTCTGTGGCATCTCTTTTATGCGGTATAACACAGTTTTCGTTTTGTCAAAAGAATCTCTTCTGTGTGGCTGTTTATTGTTCGTGATCAAATATATTTCCATCGACGAATTTTTGCATTCGTAAAACGACTTAAATGACGTGTGAATTAAAATGATTTCAACATAACAAGTTGTGGGTGGGGAGCGGGTTAGTTATGTCAATAGCGAAGAATTCTGATGTACAGGACTATCTGAATCAGTGTTCTAATGCAGTGCTAAAGAATGCGACAAATTTTTCTGAAAAATGGCTTTAAATAGAGTTTATAAAAAAATGTGCTACAACAATTCCAACCTGTCTCCTGAAACAAAGCCAAAATATAAAGTAATTAAAAAACTTTGTAAAAAACACACATAAGAAGTAAAATTAAAAAGGATACGCGTTTCGTTTTTGAACGAAACGCGTATCCTTTTTAATTTTACTTCTTATGTGTGTTTTTTACAAAGTTTTTTAATTACTTTATCGTTTAACACCAGTATTTTGAGTGTTTTTTCAAAGCCAAAATATGTATTGAAGCAATGCGTGAAACAATGCCTAACAATGGTCCCATACAACGGGTAAGGAATGTGCTGAAAAATGCAAAACAGTTCGTTGAAACAAGATGTTAAAACAGTGCTCTGGGATAAAACAAGACCAAATAACACATTATAACAATGCCAACCTATGAGATAAAAAAATGGGAAAAGAATGTGTTTAAGCAATGCAAACAATCTGAAAAGCAATATCCAACAAATGGATAAACCTAAGACAAATCATGTACTATAACAATCTGGTCTGGAGATGGCTGACAGTGCGCTAATTCGATATGAAGTCATGTGCATTAGCAATGTCACATAACATGCTGTTACGATGCTCAGCAATGTACTGAAACACCGTGCGTTGAGCTAAAACATGCCAAAGTTTTAAAATGCCCAACAATGTGCTAAAGCAATGCTATACTGGGTGCTAAAACAATTCATAACAATTTTTCTAAACATTCGCAAACAATGGATTAAAACAAGAACAAACAATGTATTTTAATTGTGCAGAGACGGCCCGAGGGGCGTGTGGGGCCACAGGCGAAGCGCAAGAGCGGGGCCTCTTCTCTATCGTGTCTTATGAGATAGCAATAAAATGGCCCAGGAGCGGGGCCTCTATAAGCGCGGGGCCTTAGGCGATCGCCTACATTCGCACCCCCCTTGGGCCGGCCCTGAATTGTGTTCTATAAAGCTGCCGAATAATGTGTTAAACCAAAATCAAAGAGCCCACCAGCGTAGTGCCGAAAATTGCACCAATGCAGAGCAATGGGCTAAAACTAGAGGTCTGCGCCGTACGAAAATTCACGGCGGCGGCGGAACGACCTCAGAAACTGGCGTCGGCGGTGCGCCGGGGCGTGGAAAAAAAAAAGAACATAATGAAAATGGGTGTGTGCGTACACACACACACGCATGTATTGTATGTACTAAATTGGCGCTAAAATGATATTTTTTAACGACTAGAATGAAGACTAGAATTTTTTATGAAAACTAGTCAATCCTGAGTATGATGTTGTCGTACGATAACGGGCTATTAGCTACACATTGGGCTGTAGGCCGAGTGATGGGGTGTAGAGATTACGAATGTGGTCTGGCTCGATTATATTTGTCTTCAACAGGCACTAACGGCAAAATTTTTGATATTCTATCAATGAAGTAATTGAATTTTATTTATTTATTAGCAGAAATTTCGGGCTCGGGCTCCGACTTAAATAATCGCTCGAGCGGGCTCGAATTAATAGTCCTCGGGTTTCGGGGTTTAAAAAATGAGCTCACACTCATCTCTAGTGGGGTGTCCTCCATGGAGGTCTTCCTAAGGGGTCCTAACCCTATCTACACTAAGTTGCGGAGGAAACCACTGAAGACTACGAAAACTACTGAAATCAAAAACATTGAAAACTATGAAACTGAAAAGTATGGTTAGGTCGGCGGACGCGACCTGGTTTTGAACCAGACACCTTCCGTCTCCCAGTTCAGAGTGCTGTGCGCTAGGTCAGAAAACGGACATAGACTTTTATCAAAATCGGATAGGTTTATGTTGTTTATATGGCACATTCACGATACATTTAGTTATCAGTATACGATTGATATATTTGCTTTTTAGTGTTTTTTTCTTCCCCCCCCCTTCCCCCCTCCACAAACCTTCTCATGAACCATTCCAAACCCATAATGTTCTTTTGAGGCATAATGCAATGTTTAAACAGTTTTTAAGCCAATCAAATTACGCCATTGATTCAAAGATTTAAATTGTATTTTTACAGGCTACTAGCCTTAAGAAGTATCTAGAACAAAATAAGCAGGTGAAAGTTTAGGTACAATTTTTGAAAAAGTTTTGAAGCAGATTGCACGCCACGGTGTAAAATCAGTGTTCTTCTCCTGCGCGCCGGCCTAAAGCTAGGCGGCGGCACAGACCTCTAGCTAAAAAGCTTTAACCCATTCGTGCCTGGATATTTTTGCGACTTTCTTCGATTTTTGCTAACACCAGCAGTAATTGATAAATTTCTGATGTCAACTTTTTGAACAAGGGATGATTTCATTTAAAATCATTATGTATAAAAATTGAAATGTCAACATCCTACTTGGCCTTATTAAAATATTTTGTGGAATTGAGGTTCAATACTCGCGAATAAAGGCTAGGAAAAATAAATAACGTTTTCGAATGATAGCGAAAATGCCGTCCCAAAAAAGGGGCGCTAGGCATAAATGGGTTAAACAATAAGTTGAAATAGTATCTTACAATAGGTTAAAATAATCCTCAAACATTCTGCTAAACAATCACCAATAATGGGCTAAAACGAGGCATGATATATGTTCTATAACAATGCAAAAAATTGGTTAAATACATTCAGTATTTCTTTAACTATGCAGGAGTGTAAGAATGCATTTGCCGATCAAAGGGGAGGCAAATTAAATTAAAATATGGAACACGTTTTTTTTTTTTTTTTTTTTTTTTTTAAATGTGAGAAAAACAAATAATCGATTATCGGTGCATCCAAATAAATTCTGTATAGTATCTACAGGGTGAATCTAAACTCTTGGGCAAAACTTTAAGGAGTGACAGGGCACATAATAAGGAATCAGAATCACATAGCAATTTGGGGTCGGCAACGATGTCTTCGTGTAGCTGTTAATAATCACTTTGGAGAAAAGTGCTGAAACAACAGTGCACAGAATACGAAAATTGATAGTTTAAAAATTCTACTTTATTTCATGGATGAAATTTTCGGAGACGAGCCTATTGTTTATTGAAACTTGGTTAAGAAATTAGACGGACACTTCAATGCTTTTCCAAAAGTGATTATTACCGGGTAAGTTAACCCATTTGTGCCAGTATATTTTTGCGACTTTCTTCGATTTTCACTGATAACAGAAATAATAGATAAATTTCTGATGTCAACTTCTTGAACAAGGGATGATTTCTTTTAAAATCATTATGCATAAAAATCGAAATATCAACATCCTACTGGGTCATGTTAAAATATTTTGTAATGTTGAGGCTCAATACTCATAAATAAAGGCTAGGAAAAATAAATAACGTTTTCAACTAATAGCGAAAATGCCGTCCCAAAAAAGGGACACTAGTCATAAATGGGTTAAAACTGCGCTTTTCACCCCAGATTGCTATGTGATTACGATTCCTCATTGTGTGCCCTGTCAGCCCTTAAAGTTTTGCCCAAGAGTTTAGACCCTGTATACCTATCATATACCTCACCCTGTATACCTATCATAGTTACAAAAAATAATGAAACCTTATTAAGTAAGTAAAGGTTATTATTTACACTTCTTAAATAGGCAATATCGGTACATTAAAATATATTCTGCATACATGACTAAAATGATTATAATACTTAACAAAAAAGTAATGAAAGCACTTTCAATAAGTAAAGGTAGTTATTTACGCTTACTGAACATTAGTATTGATTTCACCATACAATAATCAATATATATAAATGGTTAAAATCTGTCATGTTATATTACTTTTAGAGTATGCAGTGGGCCTATTAATTATCCGGTTTCCTTAAATAACTTTGTGTTCTCATTCAGTCTGTAGACCTCTGGTTCAGTATACTTTTGGGCACTGTTTTACACCCTTCAGAATCATCATTCTAACACATTGCTATGCATTTCAGAACATCGATGCAAGTTTTTCAACTGAGAGTTAACACAATTTTTTCCTATTGTTCGTTTCATTGTACCATCCAAGTTTTGTATTGTTTGTTGTATTTTGCCTTACTTTGTTCATCATTTGAATGTTGTATAGCGTATTGTTAGACATCATTATTGCTAAGCGATTTTAACACATCGCTTAATATTTTGTTTCAGCATGTTGTCACAACACGCTGTTTGACATTTTACTAGACCATGGTTAGAAATTGTTTAACAGTTTTTGAGCTTTCATTAAAACATTATTTTCACTTGTTTTAGCCCATTGTATGTTACTGTTTTACAGGCCCGGACTGGCTGGTTCGGGGGCCCTCGGCTAGAGATTGAAAAGAAGCCCCTTAGTTGGGAATTTAGAGATAATAGAATATTAGAATATGTGATATTTGAGAATCAGGCTTACGTGCCTAAAAACCACATTGAACTATTTTAAAGCTGTTGGGGTCCCTGACTCTCCGGGCGTCCCCTGGGGATCCTCTGCTACGCCACTTTGTAAAGGCGCAAGGTTACTGAGAAATAAATAGGTAAATTACTCCAAATTACTCTAATTATAAAGAAGTATAGTCATTTTTGGGGGGACCTTGTCTGGGCCCCCGTCGGTTGTCGGCAATCGCCGACTATCGGACCTGGCCAGTCCAGGCCTGCTGTTTCAGCACATTGTTGAGCACTTATTGAAGAAAGAGGTTGTCACTGCAATAGACATATTGTTTTACAGTGTATTAAACAACTGTTGGCCATAGGATGTTGTTGAAATTTGCTTTAGGAAATATTTTAACACTATTTTTAACATAATCTCTATAATTCTTTTCATACATTATTTTAGCTAACTCATTGTTGGACTTTGTACTTCACAGTTAAACATAGTTTAAACATGTTGTTTGATATTTCTTAGCTCTTTGATGGGATTCTTTAACTAATTTTATGCATTGTTTACCTCAGTGTTAAGAATATTTTTAGTACATTTTCTTTGGAAGCATTATTTAGTTTTGTTTTAAAACATTATTTTGCAATTGCGTCAGCACGTATTTCGGAGTTTTAGCATATTGATGAGCACTAATTTAACAGATATTTTTGGAATTGCGTGAACTAACTTTTAATATTTTTTGGCAATGTATAATAGCACACTATTAAGCCTGTTCTAAAACAATTTGATCTTTTTTCAGCTCATTGTTTCACTCCTGTAATAATTAATTTACTTCATTATTTGAAAATATATTTTGACATTGTATTAGATATTTTTCGGGCACTGTTTAGCATATTATTGAAATCTGTTTTAGCAAATTTTGAGTGTATTTCATAACAATAATTATGATTGATGTAGCACAATAACAAGGCAGTTAACAGCTGTGACAGATTTATTTTATTAAAATTTTTTAACATTGTTAGACATTGTTTATTATTTTTTAACCCATTGATGGGAGTTATTTAATACACTGTTATGCATTGCTTCTCTCATTTTTATGAGTATCTTTAGCACATTGTTTTTCATTATATATATAAACACATTATTGTGAGCAGTTCAGACTCATTTTAGAGAATTTTCTTGCATTGTTAAGCGTATTGTTATAACATATTGCTTGACATTGTATTTGACCACCGTTAGGAATAATATATAATATACAATACTAACAAGCATAATTTTACAAATTTTTTTTGCGTTGTTTAGCGCATTGTTGAACTTTGATTTAAGGGTGTTTCTACCTGAAGAGCGATCGCCGTCAAAGGACTTGAAAAGCTTTAGAAACAAACCAATGATGTTAAACACTCCAAAAAATTGATAATGCTTCTTCCCCTTATGCACTATATGGACTGGCATAAACAGTTAAGCTCTGTATATCTAGTGCAAAGTTCAGAAATAATTCGTAAGCACGAAAATTGCCTTCAAAAGTGGATCGAGGATTTACCCGTTTTTGGAAATACAGTCGAACTCGCTTATAACGAGCTCTGATTTAACGAGGAAATCGTTAATACTTGGTTGGTACAAAGTATGTCTAAGAGAGCATAACTCCCTTTTAAAGAGTAAACCCCTGTTATAGCGAGGATATTTTTTTTCATTCATGATATTTCTATTGACCTTTAGTTCAGCTAATCCTTTATTGAAAAATTCCTTTAGCATTCCGCAGTCAGTGAAAGCGACGAATATGAAGAATTTCAATCTCAACCGCTCCCAACATACTCAATTGCTTTTGAGTGAGCAGAAAAACTTCAAAGTATTTTCAAAGACAGGGTTGCAAATGACGAGGACCCATGATCTTTTTCTAAGAACAAGAGAAATGCTTTAAGACAGTTCAAAGCAAATTCACCACTTCTCTTGTATAGTACTGTACAGGAATTACAAAATAATAATAATAATAATAATAAAATAAAGTAACATTAAGTGCGTGAATTTTTATGATTTTTTTTTCATGAACCCATTTTTTACGAGCACTGGGTTATAACGAGCAAATATCGCGGTAGCTCGTTATAAGCGAGTTCGACTGTATTTGGAAATTTTGCATGTTTAGCATTTTTTTTTCTGAGAATTTCGGAACTCTTATAGGTTCATTCTGGGGTGCAACTTGTAGACTTGTAGACTGCAATAGGTGCAACTTGTAGACTTGTAGACTGCAATAGGTGCAACTTGTAGACTTTCTTGAATTTTTCGAGTCTCTAGCTCAATTAAATTTTTTGAAAACCTGTTCAAAAGTTGCATGATTTTCGAGAGAAACAGCGTTAACAGATTCTTTGGTGTTACATTTAGCTCATTGTTTATTTCTTTATTAAATTGTTTGTCCTGGTATTGAGCATTGTATTTTGTTGTGGGGTATTTTTTAGAAGATTGCTGAGATATGCTTTAGCAGATTTTTGGTACTATTTTGGTACAATGTTAATTAAGGACTTAACATGTTATTTTGAATATGTTTAAACCAGTGTTAGGATTTGTTTAGGAATTTTTTAGACATTCTTGTCACATCACTGTTACTCGCTGCTTTGGCATATTGCTGGACATTTTTAGAACAATTTTTGAAAATTAATTTAGCTTTATTATAGTACGTTATTTAATGCGTCATAGGACATTGCTATGCATTATTTTAGCACAATACTTCATTCGTCCGACTAACGGTGAAGCAACGGTTCTCCCCAAAAAGGTAATTTTCGTCATTTTTCCTCAGCCATTGGGTAAGATGACTAATGGAATAGGGTAAGACGACGAACTAACCCCGGAATGTGAATTAACATTCATGAACACTTTATTCGCAAATAATTTTTTTAAGAAGCAGAAAAAAAATGCATTTAAATGCACAGGTCACATTTGTAAGATGTTAGGGTGGCTTCTCTACGATCCAGTACAGAACTTTCAGCGTGAGCCCGCTTTAAACACTTGAAGCAGTTATACCAAAGCAGACTTGGGCAGTATCGCTAATTCATGTATTTTTAAAATACATTTGTATCTTGTATTTTGTATTTTCACTCGTAAAAACAAAGTATTTTGAGAATGTATTTTAAAACACATTTTCAATGTATTTTGTATTTTCAAAATACAAAAAATAAATTGTGTATTCTGTCATTAAATTAATCGTAACACCACAGATTGCTCAAACAGCATGTGCAAATGAAAATCATAAAATTGCTGATTTTCACTCACCCCCCCCTTTCTCTGGGTGTAATTTATGAGCTCCACTAGAATTACACGTGGTATTGCAACTGAAAAAGGGTTAGGAGCGTTTTAAAAAACAAATAGCACCTTTTCCTTAACAGAACTATTAAGATTACTTTTGTTATTCTTGTTAAAATGTATTTAAATAAATTAAGCAGGGACCTTCGGTGGAAACTTTAGCGTCTTCTCAATTGAAATCCTTTAAAAATTTTACATGTAATTTGTACTTTGTATGTATTTTGAAAATACATGTATTTTGCATTTTTTTTTTTTTTTTTAAATTCAAGAAGTGCTTTGTATTTTGTATTTTAGTCTTTGAATCAATGCATTATGTATTTTGTATCGAAAATACATTTCCGGTATATTTTGTCTAACTCTGTACCAAAGTTCATCCTTGCCTCCTTTCGGGCATATGATACAGAATTTATCAGTTTCAAAATACTCCAAATCCATATCATCATCAGTGTCGATGGACGGCATAGAATGAGATGAGCCGTCGTCAGATGAAGAAAATTTCAAATGACTTCGTGGTTTCTTCTTCGCTCCTTTCTTTTTGTTTGCCTTTTTAGTTAATCTTTTAAAAAAATCTTTTAAGCGCTTTCTCTTCTTTTTCCTTTTCTTGCCCCTTCTAAAGCTTATGTTACGGGAGTTCCTGATAATAGAATCGACGGCAATTTCTTCCGCGGCTTTCTCACAGTCTTCTGAACTTTCAACTATCTGCCTTTCATGTTTTTGTTATGTCTTATGTATCCATAAGAACGGATAAGAAGTGAAAACTGGAGAGAATTTTATTAAAAGAAGTCTGTGGGGGGTAAAATGACAAACTGATTCATCATATTTCCCCGTTGAAAATTCGTCATCTTTCCCCTTCACGCCATTTTTACGAAATCGACATTTATGAGTAACTAAAATATTATCTTTAAACATGGATCTACTATGAATTTGTACGCAATAAGAAGTATATAATTCAGAATACTTTAGTGAGAACGTATATTTACTGCAGAATCTCGATTCCTTATGTTGAGACGGTCAAATATTAGACGAGCACGCTTGGAAAATGAACTGGTGTTTATAACTTCATCTGGACGTCAAGTGCAAGTGGTTATCCTAGTGCTACAGTTCACCACCAGGGGTTTATTATGCTGAGCAAGCCATGCTGTCATTTTTTGGATACCTGAGAGAGATACTGAATTCGTCATCTTAGCCCGCATTCCCTATGTACAAACGTCATATTTGTTTGGAAAATGCTTTATATTCGGTTTATTCTAAGGATTCATCTGTCTCGTTTCACTTAATTTGCATCGCGTTCAAAATGCAAATCATGGCTTTTAATCCAATCCATTAAAATAAAATAAAGTCCTATCATTACTTCGTACAACGGAATAAACTCTATTGAATTCGGTTCGATAAATTCTTCCTTTGTTGAAATTCTCTAAAAAAAAAAACCAAACTCGATTGAAGAAAAATAAAATAAAATAAATGTTCAGTGATTTAAGTTATCAGTTCTGCTCTAATTCAAAATGCGGCGTTTTCTTGTTCTATTGGAAATTAAAAAGACAAAAAAAAAAGTTTAGAGTAAATCCTGGCCCGAAAATAAAAGAAAGTCAGAGATCAAACAATACGTTTTGTTCCTGGAGTTTTGTTTTGCTTTAATGTGTTGGCGTTCAATTTGCACAGAAATGACTATTGATACTTCACCATATTTCTACCTCTGAAAAGATAGTGCAATTTTTCTGTCGAACAAAAAGTTTTTTTTTCATTCTTACAGTTGGGGATTAAAAGTTGCTTTCATTGATACTTATGTTTTGAAACTGACTTTTGAGCAATACCGTTTAATAGAAGGCGAGACTGTTATAGAGGAAAAAAAAAGTTCACAATTTCATGTTAGAATGGAACGGTATATTTGCATATTTCTTTTTTTCGATACTGCGAAATATTTTGAGTTCATGGAATTATTCAGGATTATATCTTACAATAATGAATGAAAAATATATTCCAACGCATAAATTTAATCCCAAAGCTTTTGTTCTTCAGATTTTACAAGGAAAGAATTGGAAAAAAATTGTTTTAGTTTATAGCTTTTTATGTTATTAAAATTCCTACATTTAAAACATTTTTACAAAGTTTAAACGTATATGTGTCACTACTTCTGTTTAATAATCGCAATAAAATGAAATCTTAGTGAAACAATAGCACTTTTGTGCTGTTAAAATTTGCACAGTAATTTAAAGGCTCTCAAGAGACTTACTTGCTTTAATAGAAAATAAATTGTTTAAAAATCAATAATTTTATTTCTCATTGGTGTACATTTTGTGTATGTAAAATTTCTACTTTTACAATAGACGCAAATTTTATTTCGCAGACCATTGTTTTCTTGCCTCCAAATGTAAACACCGACTATAGAAATATTCCTGCAAGAACTTACATTTTGAGCGGGATTCCGTGAAAATTCTTGAATTTTGCATAAATTCTTTCGGAAGTTTTTATGCGCACCATCCGGTTATATGTCCTTTCAATATTTCACCGTTTCAATAAATATTTACTTTTCAAAACTCTTGAGAGTTAGAGTTTAATTTAGCCCACGAATAAAAACAAAGATCAAATGATTCGATAGAGGACGAATACAGCGAAATGTATCTTTGTTCATAATACTAAAAGAAGGAAGATTTTAATGATATTATGACTATCTTCAAAACACGTGGTTATTAATCTTATAAATAAAAATAAAATTCTGTTTGTTTGTTTGTTCGTTTGTTTGTTTGTTTGTTTGTTTGTGGATTTGATTCGTATACAAATCCACAAAAATGGACCTATCGGCCTGAAATTTAGCACAGATATGTAAAATAATATAGAATAAATCATAGTCCACTTTAAAACTTTGAAAGTCCACCCGTTCCCGGAATTTAAGAGATTTTTTATGCTCTTCACGCAAAAATCTTTCCGTAATTGTAACCCCTGTAGTGAAAAAAGTGTGAAATAAGGATCGTGGTTGCCATGTGTGGCGATTTTGCCGAATAAAATGTCGTTCGTTTACAAATCCACAAAAATGAACCTATCGGGCTGAAATTTAGCACAGATATGTAAAATAATATAGAATAAATCGTAGTCCACTTTAAAACTTTGAAAGTCCACCCGTTCCCGGAATTTAAGAGATTTTTTATGCTCTTCACGCAAAATGCTTTCCGTAATTGTAACCCCTGTAGTGAAAAAAGTGTAAAATAAGGATCGTGGTTGCCATGTGTGGCGATTTTGCCGAATAAAATGTTTTAAATTCTCAAAGCAAAAATAAAAGAATAATAATGATTTTTTTTTGTTAGTTTATATTCGTAAGGTTATTTTTTTTAAAATTATAATATCGTGTGCATGGAAAATCAGAGCAGGAATGTAATGCTTTACATGTAAAACAATAAGAATTGAAGATTTCCGAGGCTAATGTGTAAATTTTTTTAGTTTGGCGAAAAAATAAAATGGCTGAAATATGGATTTTGAGTAAGTGAGTTCTAGCGGTTTGCACAGTTTTCGGCTTGGCGCAATTTATTGAGAGCTTAAGGAAATAGATTTTTGAAAACAAGTGCAAAGGTTTTATTAGAATACAGCGTTAAATTTTAATGATCCGTGAAGAAATAATGCAGTTATTAAGGGATTTCAAGCGATCTAACTTCAGAATTCTCGCCAATTGAGTACATTGATTTAAGTTGGGGGAATTCCGCCAGATTTCAGAAAATTGAAATCTTCTCATTTAGTACATCGGAGTAACGATGAATAAAACACATTTTAGTTGATAATTTAAAAAAAAAAAACGGCTGCATTAAGGGATTCCAATTTTCAAATAAATGCGTGCTACTCTTTGGCGGTCGAACCATTTCGCATATTGATTGCTGCTAAGTCAATGCTTCGAATGATTCCCTGAAAAACCTCTTGCAAAATGGCGTATGTTGGCACTTTGGCGAGGCTTAGATTTGAAACTGGATTTTATTTGAGACTGGTATACATAATAACACTGGTTATAGATAAAAATGAATGTTGGTATGTGTTTATGAGGTTGAAAAACTCCAGCACCGTTGAGCACCGTTGCACGATGAAATTTGGTTCACCTAAGTCTTTTATGATGGAGAAGGTTTTTATGCTATCCGTTTTCCTTAACTTGCCACTTGGTGCAGCAGCACAACGTTGAATTCTATTCCGTTTAGCCGTTTGCTATGCGAATATCGTCCAACCGATTTCGATGAAATTTGGTACACGCGAATATTAGAACACGGAGAATATTTTTCACTATCCATTTTGCTGTAACTTGCCGCTAAATGGCGCTGCAAAGCATCAACTTCTATACCGTTCGACTAATCGGCATAAAATTTTTTATACTTACACATTTGAGCACGAAGAATATATTCTAACTGCGTTCCTTTTGATGTTACTCACCACTAGATGACACTGCAATGCATTATTATTTTAACTCGCCACTAGATGACGCTGCAGCAGGCCAAATTCTTGACCATTCAAACGGTCGCTATGAAAATCAGTATACATAGCTATTTGAACAATGAGAATATTTTGGCGTTATCCATTTTGCAATAACTCGCCACTTGACGGCGCTGTAGCAAATCATTACTTTAATTAACTACTAGATGGCCCTGCAGTGTATCACTTCTTGACTGTGCAAATAATCGTTATGAAAATTGGTATACATAGATAGTTGAACACGGTCGCTATGAAAATCAGTATACATAACTATTTGAACAATGAGAATATTTTGGCGTTATCCATTTTGCTATAACTCGCCACTTGACGGCGCTGTAGCAAATCATTACTTTATTGAAACACTAGATGGCCCTGCAGTGTATCACTTCTTGACTGTGCAAACAATCGCTATGAAAATAGGTATACATAGATATTTGAACACGGGGAAGAGTTTGGCGCTATCCATTTTCCTATAACTTGCCACTAGATGTCGCGTCAACACATGAACTTCAGGACTGTCCAGCCGATAGTCATGAAAATTCGTATACATCGATATCTGAATGCGAAAAATATTTTCGACGTATCCGTTTTGCTAAAACTCGCCACTAGATTGAGCTACGCCGCATGGCCTTCTGCACCGTACAAACGATTGCCTTGCAATTCGGTATGCATGATTATTGGACACAATATAACGCGATATCCACTTTGCTATATCTGTTTATTACAATGAATAGTAATCACCACAAATCGTAATATCAAAAAGTCCATTCATTCCCGTGCGAAGAACGGGTACTTCAGCTAGTAATATATAAAAGCAAAATTTCTAGTTGATTTTTAGTCGAAGGAGAGCGACAGAGGTTGTTTTGTCAAATGCGTATTGATTTTGATTTTTAATTGAAAAGTGGCAGATAATGTTTACTCCTGAGATAAGTTGATTTAAAAGGCGTCTCAAAATGGCCTGAATTTTTAATTTATTAATGGGGGAAGGGGAATGGGTAGACATTTCTTATAGATCAAAAATATAAAAACTTTTGAAAAATGATAGTCGTTTTTTAGCCTATATTTTTAGCAGTTGAGTTAGCAAGATTTACACACATTATATTAGTTTATTGAATGGATTTGGAAGCATACAATTAACTTTTATCTGCTTACTGAATCCAATACATTCCTGAATATTTGAGAAGTCCGGTTATTATTTTCAATTTTCATAAAAGGTTTATACAGTTTGTTATCATAAAAAATTAAGAATTATTTAAAATACTTTTCCTTCCTATCAGTGTCGTAGCCAAGGGGGTGGGGGTTAAGGGGGTCCTAACCCCCGTCCCCCACCCAATGAGGAATTTTTTGCCATAAAAAATGCATATTCTTCACTCCCTTATCACACACACCTATACATATATATGAGTTGAAGTAGTCGTAAGCCCCCCCTCTCTCCCCCATGGAAAATTTCTGGCTACGCCACTGCTTCCTATTTATGTTTTAGTGTGGTGGGGCTAAAAATAGTATTCACTTAGGCTTAGTTAATATTATATATCCAAATGCTACTAAAAACTTTTCTTTCTATTTATGTTTTATGGCCTTATTCACCAAACACTTGACACGTGAATTAATTGTAAAACGAGTGTTAAAGTCATTAGTAAGATGTCCTACTTATGTCTTTAACCCTTTAACGCCGGGTGGTCTCGTTGTAAAACCACCTAATTTCACCACTTTTCATTGCAAGTCACAAAAAACATAAGCATTAGTGAAATTTCCTACCTCAATTTCAGAAATAGCATCTATAGCTTCCACTGAACAACTAAATGATAGCAAAGCTGGAGATGAAAACTTTAAATGTCTTACTGCAATCTTTAGAAAGAAATGTATATTATTCATGAAATTCAAATCGGAAATATAACAATCTCTCCCGCCATCTGGAAAAAAACTGAGTAGGTGCTGTAAGAATACTTTCCCTTCAAAGGGTTAACACACGATGGAATTAAATCGCATGTCAAGTGTTTGGTGAATAAGGCCGTTAGCGTGGTGAAGTAAAAAGGGTCTACAGTTAAGCTTAGTTAATATTAGGTATCCAAATGCTCCTAATAAGCCTTTCAATGAGTATAAATGTTAACAACTAATGTCTGAAACTATAGGCTAAAAAAAGAAAAATCATTTAAAAACAAACTATTTATAAAGCTCTTAATAAAGTTTAATATATACTTTTGCATTTAAAACTAATATACATTTAAAAAACTCCATGAGATATTGAAAAGTAAAAATTGAAATTGAGCCTTTAGTGGGGAGAAACTAAGATAGGTATAGTATTAGTGTATAGTATAGCATAAGTAATAGGTAGAATTGTAACGATACTATGGATTAAATCACAATATAATATACCGTGCTAACTAAATATTTCGTGAAATTATGAGTGTTTGTTATGGTCATCATTTTTTAACGGGCTTTACAGAACGATAAGTAAGCCAACGCTACGCTAATATATCCAGCGGTAGTTTCAACAGAGACTACCTGAACTTTTATTCAATTCGTTTTAAATAAATATTTATTCTTATTTTTACTCCAAAACATATCCATTTTCGCTTAACCCTTTGAGACGTAACCCTTTCCCAATGCTGAAAAAAGGGCAGCCGTTGCCATCGCTCGACTTAACTACCAGCAAGATAGCGGACGATCGAAACGTTCATCGCGTGCCACAGATGTTGTCAAAAAAGGGTCTCTAGATCTGTGGCACGCGATGAACGTTTCGATCGTCCGCCGTCTTGCTTTTAGTTAAGTCGAGCGATGGCAACGGCTGCCCCTTTTCCAGCAATGGGCAATCTATCCAGCTGTTCTCGCATTCTTCTATTTTTCAGCCGATGTGTGACGAAGTTCACATATTTTTCGCGTCTTAAAATAATGTTCCTATGTTTCGTCTTTCTAAATCAAAATTACGTATTCCGTATTAATCTCTCTTCACTCTGTTTTTCGGCTTGATAAAATATTCTTTCCTTTTCGCGACGCTATGTCTGGGATTTTTCGGGGTTTCCCTTCTAAATTAATTTCGCTTTAGCATATGCTGTGTTAGTTCATAGCGCCTCCCGGTCTCCGTCGGTGTTTTCTCACAGGGTTGTAGCCTTTCGTATTGGCATCCGCCAAATTCTGGCACTTCTGTATTGGCATTAATCATTTAATCCGTTTGTTTCAAATTTTTATATTGTTTACGCCTACCGGACGGTGGTTGTCACGTGGGGCAGTGGCTTATGAGTGCTCATATTTTACTCGCCAACCTGTAGAGAGCTGGCAGTTTTTGTAGAAAGATTTGAAAAGACTTCTCGATTGCTCTCCGTCAGAGGAGGTTGTGTTCATTTTTTTTATGGAACTCCGGCATGCCGTGTGGCCGGAACAATTAGATATGTTCCTGGTGTTTTTTTTTTTTGATGAAGCAATGTACGGTGCGTAATTGAACTTGTTTCTTTAATAACTGTTTTGTGAAGTTACCTACAATAAAGTGCAGCTTTTTGTGTATTCCAGTTGTCCGTCAGTTTTTCTCAAATACCTTTTGTACACTATACGTCATGTAAGCGGCCGAGGGAACGTTTCTCTTAATCGACCTCCGACAACTCCCTCATATAAACTTGGTGCGTCATGACCAGATCGTTTTCACGAGTAGTTGTTTCCGGCACATCACCGGCTGTCGGAGTTTCCTTTTGCCAGGTAAGAATGTGCACAAAAAAAAAAACTGTTCCTTCTTAAGCAAAACAAATTTTCTGCGGACTCTCCCGTCTCCATGTCATCGGAATTTTGATGTCTCCCTGCGGTGATTCAGTAACTGCTCCTTGTGCTGTGAACTTCTCGGATTTTTCAGAGGGATGAGAGGATTTTTGATTACCCAGCGTTGTGCGACCGAAAAGAATTTGCTAATACCTGTGCCTTCCAGCCAGCGGTGTGTATGACGCTCAGGAAATCGAAAGTCATAGACTAGTATTGTTCTCCGTGTCTACATTTTCCGTAGTGACCGTTCCGGTGTTACGATGCTCTTCTGGTTTCGCCGCCCTGTGTTTTTCCGCTACCAGGGTTTGTTGTTCCTATGTTTCCTGTATTTCGCCGATACTTCTGAGTCAACTCTAGCGGAAACTGAAAGACGAGTGTGGTGTTCAGAATTATGTGTGTTTTTATAATGGATTCGGAACTTTTATGTGTGTCACAAGGATAAATGTTTTGGTTTTCATTCATAAGAGGATAATTTTTGCGTTTTGTGTGTTTTATGTCATTTTTGTAGGTAAGTCATTATTTTTATTATTGTAGAATGTCTAAAATTTCTGATTTTTCTGTTAATATTCCATCATTTGATGGTAATGCCGTAGAATTAAAACATTTCTTTGGTATATTGGAAGACTTAGCATCTTTAAACAAATGGTCAGAAGAAAAAACTATTTTGTATTTCAAGACTAAACTAATTGGTCCAGCATTACAGTTTTTTATTGAAAATGAGGTTGTAAATAAAGCGAGAGATTTTGATGTAATTAAATTAGAATTTGAAAAATATTTTTGTAACAATGAAATTCTAGCTCCAGTAACCGAGCTTAATAATTTGAAATTTGAAGATTTTAACTCTGTAACTGCTTTTGTTCATCGATTAAATGTTTTGGTTTCTAAGGTATATAAAATTAAAGATTCTCAAGCTCTTGATGATATTAAATATGTTAAATTGATGTCGGCTTTGCCATCTAACATTAGAGTTAAAATTTTGGAGGATAACATAACTGACTATTCTAAAGCTGTTGTGCGTGCCCAGCAATTACAAAATATTGCACAATCTGAATCACTTGTTTTGGCTAATCAACAAAAAGCCCCAGTGTTTGCTATTTCTGAAAAAATTGAAGAATTAGCTTCAAAAATTAATGATTTGACTTTTAAAAATTCTACTTCTGGTTCTGCTGACACCAATCGTAATGCTTCTGCTTCTGCTTCTGAGCAACGGAATTTTTTCAGACAACGTAGACCTCATAATACACAGTTTAAAAACAGAAATACAGTTTTTCAAAATTATGACAGAAATAGAGGTCAAAGTAGTATTATCTGCCAATTGTGCTCCGGCAGACATCATTCAGCACGCCAGTGTAGAAAATTTAAAGTTTTGCACAATACTCCACAAAATAATAATGTTGGTCGTCGACCCAACTTCCGAAATTCAGGAAGAAATTTTTCTAATGACTGTAATTTAAACTAATTTCGAGGTGTGATTTGACTGGTGGGAACACATCTCGTTCTTTCATACATACACCAGACAATTTCCCAATTTTGTCTAAAAATTTACCAAAAGTGTCTAATGAGCGTAGAGTTCGTTCTTGTTCGACTCAGACTATTGTACCTGTTACCATTGCTGAATCTAAATATGTACAGACTGATAATATTTTTGAAGATGAAAAACGAAATGAATATTTTATTGCAAATGTGAACAATGATTGTAATTTATTACCAATAATTGAAGTGATGGTGAATAAACAAAAACTTAAATTCTTGATTGATACTGGTAGTTCTATTTCTTTGCTTACAAGGGATGTTTTTAATGAAATTAAATCTAAAATCAATTACAAACACCTGGCTTCTTCAGTCACTATATCTACAATTAATTCAAAAATAAAATTCTCTGCTTGTATTAAATTAACCTTTAAAATTAAATCAATGTTTTTTTCACCACTGCTTCTATATTGTTGACATTCCAGTTAATGAACATTTTGATGGTATTTTGGGTTTTCCTTTTTTAAGAGAAAACAATATTTCAATTGATATGAAAAATTCTTGTCTTATGGTTAATGATTTAAAGGTATATTTTCTAAATAATAAAGACTCTAGCAATATGCATGTGTGTGCAACTGATAATAATGAAAAAGGTCCTAATTCAATTAAAGTAAATGACAATTCTGTTTATCTATGTCAAAAGGTCATTTTAGAATCGGATGAGCATATTTATGCTCAGGTTTGTTGTGATAATAAGTCTAGCACTGAATATTTTCTTTTTTCACCAAATGATGCTGAAAATTACATTTCTTATGAGGCTTGTTATTTAAATGAACACTTTAATCAAAACAAAAATGGTAACAAGTGCTCTCAAAAATTTTCTATATTTATTCATAATGTATCTGAACAGAAAATTCATTTAAATAAGAATACCAAGATTGGTAATATTTATGATATTGATGAAGTTAAAGAAAGAGACCTAACCGATGATTCTGAGAATTTTCAAATGTGTAATTTAATACAGCCTTCATCAGAAGTGCTTAATAAAAGAAAACAGCAATTAACTTCATCTGATTTTGACTTAGCACATTTGGAATGTAATGAACAAAGTGAATTAAGTAGTTTATTACTAAGCAATTTTGCTGCTTTTTCAAAAGATATGTCTACTTTAGGACACACTGACAGAGTTATTCCTGTGTTGAACTTTACTAATGATTTTCCAATAAAAACATTGCCATTTCCAATTCCTCAGGCTCTTCAAAGTGAAGCTAAAGAGCAAATAGACCAATTACTGAATGCAGGTATAATTGAACGTAACTGTTCTGAATGGGCATGTCCTGTAATTTTAGTAAAGAAAAAGCCTGACTCTTCTGGCAAACAGAAGTATAGGTTAGCCCTTGATTTGCGTATGTTAAATTCTGTCATACAAGGTTCATCATATCCTTTACCTAAAATTCAGACAATTATTGCTAATCTATCAACATATAAATTTTTCACCAGTTTAGATTTACAACAGGCTTATCATCAAATAGATTTACCAAAAGATTTACAAGATAAATTAACTTTCACTTCTCAGTTTGGCTCATTTAAATATAAAAGAATGGTTTTCGGTTTGAAATCCGCTGCCTCAACTTTTCAGGCTCTTATGGATCTTTTACTAGACGAGGTTAACTCAGATGGAATTTTCGCATATCAGGATGATCTTATTATAGGATCACATTCTTTTGAAGACACTGTACATAAACTTGAAAAAGTTTTAAAAGTTTTATGTAAATATAATTTGACACTTGCTCCTACTAAATGTTCTTTTCATAAAACATCAACAAACTATTTGGGTTTTCATATTGAAAATCATTTTATCAAGCCTATTCAATGTAACATTGAAAAAGTTGTTTCTTTTCCAACTCCTACAACAAAAAAACAATTAAAACGCTTTATTGGTTTGGCAACTTTTTACAAACACTTAATTCCTGCATTTTCTGAGTTATCTCAACCTTTGATTCAATTAACTACTCCTAAAGCTAAATTTGTTTGGACTTCTACACATGAACAAAATTTTCAAAAGATGCAACAAATATTTTTCTCTGAACCTATGGTAAGACTTCCTGACTGGAATAAGACTTTTTATTTAAATACTGATGCTTCCAACATTTCTATAAGTGCTTGTCTTTTACAAATGTATGATAATAAACTACTTCCAGTTGCTTATTTTTCCAAATCGTTAAATAAAGCTGAGCAAAAGTATCCTGCTCTTAAGTTGGAACTAATGGCTATATATAAATCTGTTAATGCCTTTAAATATTATTTGTATAATAGACATTTCATAATTCTTTCTGATAGTGCTCCTTTGAAAAAATATAAAAAGACTACCAACCCAGCTGACATAATCACAAGGTGGTTACTTGAGTTGTCAGAATATTCATTTAGTTTTCAGCACATTGCTGGATCTAAGAATGTACTTGCTGACTATTTATCTAGGGAGAACTTTGAAAATAATACTGAAACTCTTGACAGTAATCCTCAGTTAATTTATGATAAAGGTGTTATACCAATTGTTGATAATGTTCCTAAAAATAATGAATATGTGAACTTTTTAGTTACAAAAAACTCAAATAGTACTGATCCACTGTTGGAAATTTCAAATGAAACTTTTTTCAGAGAGCAAAATGCTGATCCTGAGTTGTCTGTCATTTATAATGAAATTTTAAGTAAGGGTTCCTCTGCAACTCATCCTGCCTTTTTTATTCATCCAGAAACTATGTTATTGATGTGTGAAAAGTATAATGTTCATAATCAAACTTATCATCATGTAATTGTTGTTCCACATTCGTTAAAAGCAAAAGCTTTAACAATTTCTCATCTGTCACATTATGGTTTAAAAAAGACTTACGAATTTCTAACAAGGAAGTATTTTTGGAAAGGTATTTATACTGATACTGTCAATTTTGTTGCCTCTTGTACTGTATGTTTACAGGTGAAACATCATCCTACTCGACCTGCTCCTTTACAACAAACATACACACCAACTTATCCAGGACATACTATTGCTATTGACCTTGTTGGTCCCTTCAGTAATGGTCGTACTGTTCTAACAATCACTGATCATTTCTCTCGCCATATGGAGCTTGTGCCTCTTACTTCTACGTCTGCTAATGTAATAGTCGAGGCTCTTTTTAAATGTTTTACAACTTTTGGTCGTCCTGCAGTGATTTTGTCAGATTTAGGGCCACAGTTTGTTGCCTCAATTTATAATCATTTTCATGACAAACTTGGTATAAAAATTAATCATTCTTCGGCTGGTCATCCACAATGTAATTCGATTGCTGAACGCATAAATACTTCCATTAAATACTCTGTAAATTCTTTATTACTTGATGGCCACAACTTCGAACATGCAATTTTAATTCACAAATCTTTGTATAATGGTTCAACACATTCGACTACTGGTTTTACACCCAATTTATTACATTTTGGCAGAGAATTATCACTTATTTTTGACACATTTAACTTTGAGACAACTCCGCCAAATCTTAATGACATACACACTTATAAATTAATGCAAGAATTAGACTCCATTTATAAGACCTCCGACAACTCCCTCATACGATGTCAGTGCTGTTTAAAATAATCGCGACAATCTTTTTACGGGAAAGGACGTGCTAAAAAGTAAAGGATTCTCGCGGAGCTATGCCACCCGCAACTATTTTTATAGAAATCAAATCTATTCTTCGTGACTGGCAACAGTCAAAACGTCAGAGTTTGGTGTTCCCAGAGCGGAAACACTGCGCTTTAAAGTGTTTATTCGAACTTTACCGATAACATTATTTTGTGGAAAAAGTGTCTAAATGTTCATTGTTGAATAATGAAAAATTGTTTGCGTGCTGAGGAATGTGGGAGAGGGGGTGGGAGGGGTGCGCCTTCTTATGTTATCCTTTGTCGTGGAAGGGGAACAGTGTTAAAAGGTTGGAGATCACTGGTTAAGAAGATATGTAGCCTTTCAAAGTTTGGATGTTCATTTATGTCGTCCTGTAATTTTAAGTATGTTAAAAAGTGTATCGTGACTGAGATGCAGCATTTCAGTTTTTCATTTAGGGGGTGCGAGATTTGATGTATTAAAATCCAGAATATGGAATAAATAAAATGTTTGTTAAATTTGGGGGTGCGACCGCACCCTTCGCGCCTCCTATTTGCCGCCCCTGTCGTGACAGAAACGTTTGAAGGGTAGGGTTGGGGAAGACATATCGAATTCAAAATTCCTTTGAATTTCAAACACGTATTTGAAGTCTAAAGATTTTGTGAGAAAATTGATGGGCCCCTCTCTCAATACCCTTGTACCCCTCTCAGCCTCCCATACAGCGACTATGGATACTTAAAATTGAAATCTTTCCCCCTTGCAGTTTGGAAACGATGAGCGGAGAACAGACTGGCTTAAAAAGAAAATAAATACATAAAAAAAGGTAGTAAAAGGATTTTTTTTTAACAGGTACAGTAAACTTACGATTGTCCACGAAATTTAGGCAATGGCAACTTTAGATGATCACATTCCACGGATAATTTACAGAAAGGTCTAACAAATAAATAAGTTAACTAACACGTAAGTTTTTATTAATAACTTTATTTTTGCACTAAGTGACCTACACAGGGGCGTCATTAACCATAGCGGGGGCGTGGGTAAACACTTTAAACGGGGCCACTTTAACCTTTATTCTACAGGAATCGTTTTTACTGCCTTTCGCAAGAATTATTTTTATGGGAATTAAATTCCAAACTCACAGTTCCCTCATTATAAAATAACCCAAACTTTCAAATTTTTCAGGAATTTATTTAAGCGATTAGAATTTAGACAAATTATAAATAGTCATCACCTAAACGTTAGGAAAATTTATTTTAATAAATATAGTTCGTTTTTGTTTACTTTTTCACAAACACTGGATAGCTTTTTTTCCGCGCTAAAAAAAACTTTACTTTATTTCTCATCGGAGCAATTCCATAATACTGAAAAATGGAATCAGAGGCAACTGCATGAAGTAGCACGCATTCGCGCAAGTGCTCTGAAGGAGCTTGCATAATTTACATCTTCATACATTTACGAACAATTCATCTGCTGCAGGTTTTAACCTTTGAGGCGCAACCCTTTCCCAATGCTGAAAAAAGGGCAGCCGTTGCCATCGTTCGACTTAACTACCAGCAAGATGGCGGACGATCGAAACGTTCATCGCGTGACACAGATCTAGAGACCCTTTTTTGAGGCGCGACCCCTTTTGTGCGCGCGTACAGCCAGCAGCGTCAAAAAAGGGTCTCTAGATCTGTGGCACGCGATGAACGTTTCGATCGTCCGCCATCTTGCTGGTAGTTAAGTCGAGCGATGGCAACGGCTGCCCTTTTTTCAGCATTGGGCAATCTCTCCAGCTGTTCTCGCATTCTTCCATTTTTCAGCAGATGTCAGTGCTGTTAAAAATAATCGTGACCATTTTTTGACGGGAAATGACGTGCTAAAAAGTAAAGGATTCTCGTGCAGCTATGTCATGTCACCCGCAACTATTTTTATAGAAATCAAATCTATTCTTCGTGACTGGCAGCAGTCAAAACGTCAGAGTTTGGTGTTCCCAGAGCGGGAACACTGCGCGTTAAAGGGTTAAAACGCCTCCTAACGGCGCTCCATTGCACTTAACTTTTAAACCAATGAGTTGTTATTTTTCAAGCATCTATTTAAGTATACATTGGAGACTTCAAGAATCTGTTTTTTTTCCTCTCGCTTTCTTCCACTCGTACAACATTAAACGAATTACTGCAGAAATCTCTCAGTATTTTTTTTTGAGTTCAATTTCTTTCACGGTGATTTCACAGGTTTAATTACATTTGATTTTTATGTGTAGCCTTACTTTGTACATCAAAGGGGATTTCCAAAACACGTATACTCTAAGAAGAAGAAAACAAATTTTTTCTCCTTCTTTCCATTTTAATCTCTGCCACATTATTGCTAATTTCAGTTCTGTTGCGTAAAAGAATTTTTCCTTGGCGCAGCTTTTAGGAATAAGTTGCAGTAAAACTTTGCCAAACACACTCTTTTCGGTTTCGGCGAGGGACCTTTTTAATTCGAAACATTCGTTTGTGAATTTTTAAAATAAAAACATAGGATTTTTTTTTTCTTTGTCGAAAAATAAAATCTTTTTTTTCACCTTAAAAAGTTTCTTCCAATTTATACGTCCTATTAAAATTTAAATATTTCCGAGTAAAGTAATTTTTTTTCTCGAAAAATCTGAAAAAAAAGGATCTGGTTATGTGCAGATAAATGCTATCTGTTCATTAAAATTTTTGTTTCTTTCTAATTATGCCCATTTACACTTTGCAGATTTTTTCTTTAAAAATCACACTTAGGTGATTAAAGTTTATTTTCTATTATTGTTTTCATGCAATAAAGATTGTTTTCTTACTAAATTTTTAATAAACAGCAAAAAATATACCATACAGCGTAATTATATTTTTTAAAAAAGGAGGATAGATAGTGACAAATGTGTCAATAATACAGTACTTTCCCGTTCAAACGCTGAAGGATGACAAACTGCATGCTCTCAGTTTAGGGTAATATTCGTAGCATTTATAGCTCTTATTTATACAGGGATACACAAAATAATTCAAACAAAGCCAGCCTTCCAGTTCTAGATGGCAATTAAATGTAATTTAACGACACTGAACTTTTGATATAGCAGTTTCTTGATTTTATACAATACCTTCGACGAGTATAATACTTTGTACAATCTTCTATTGGCAGTTAGTTCAGTGTAATCTCTTCAAAATTTACTTCTTTAATCACCTGTAATCTACAACGGGCATTCAATAAATAAGCTACACTTGTTCCTCCACGGATGGCAACACTGCGAAACAAGACCGAAGCTTAATCAGACGATAGTTCAGTTCCACGGCTTCCAACGGTAGCAATTTCATTCGGATAGTGACAATCGTTGGTGCGTACTACGAGAAGGAAATGCCGCGTAAACTGGAAGCTTACTCCAGTTCGGGACTGTACGGTGGATGCTGTCAGACCTCCCATTCAAAGCAGCTTGCCAAATCCTGTGTTGTGCGTGCCTTGTGAGGTCTTGCATTGTCATGCAAGAGGACAATGCCTTTGCTTGAAGCGTTTTGCCCACAAAAACGTAGTGTGCCACGTAATTCAACGTTGGAGTAAGCTTTCAGTTTACGCGGCATTTCTTTCTCGTAGTACGCACCAACGATTGTCACTATCCGAATGAAATTGCTATCGTTGAAAGCCGTGGAACTGAACTATCGTCTGATTAATCTTCGGTCTTGTTTCGCAATGTTGCCATCCGTGGAGGAACAAGTGTAACTAACTTACTTTTTGAATGCCCCTAGTATATCACTATTTCCCAATCACAGGTCCGCATACCGGTGCCAGTCCACGTATATCAAATTTATTAAAAAATAATCCGCAGCAAATTTCGTTTTAACCCCCCAAAATATATTTGAAAGACACTCCATTTAATAAATACAGTACAAGTTTTTGTAATGCTTCTTGTTTTTGGCTGACGCTGGACCGCAAATATTTTTCCTATTTTTGCTGGTCCGCTAATATTTTTTTTTCTATTTTTGCTGGTCCGCAGATGAAAAAAGGTAGGGAAACAGCGATCTGTTGCAGATATATTTCCATTTATAGGCCTATTTACTAATTTTCTGTTAAAGTGTCAGGGTAGGAAGTAGCTTCCTCTAGGTCAATGTAAAACATTCAAGGTAATAATTATTTACTCTCAGTGCAATGAATTTCCAGTCTGTAATGGAAACTTTCGTAAACACATGGGTAGCAGCCAAAATCCAGACCTCCCTGTGGATGAAGGTGCTGAAAATCAGAGATTGATGAAGAGGAATATCATCGTGTCTGGTAATGGAGGTACCTGATCGACATGCTACACCAACCATGCCCAGAAAAGAATTGGGCTCAAGAGTCCATCTGTTGCCCTGTCCCTTGTTGAATTCCGGATTATGGCCAAGGCCTCTCCTTCCAGCCTGCAGACATCTTGTTCTATATCGGTGCATTGTACAGCTGGACAGGTGACTCCCAAGGGCCAGTCTGTTGATGACTCACAGACCACAACACTGCTTACCAATTTTGAAAAGAGTGCATTACTGGAGATGATTGCATAGTTGTCCACATCGACACCCCCAAGCTTGATGCCCACACCTCCAGACATCGTCATTTGCTAAGCAAGAAGTAATCAGACTTTTAGAAGACATGCAGCGTGATGAGGTCATCGAACTATCGACTAGGGTTCACAATCTGGTCGAGAAAAAGATGATTCCACCCGATTTTGTGTTATTTTTGTCGACGTTCGAATGACATTAGCAAGAAAGATAGCTGCCCTCTTTCCAGGATAGAATGACACTTTGCAATCTTTATCGGGAAATAAATGGTTTTCTACTCTGAATCTCAAGAGTGGCTACTGGTAAAAAGAAATTCATCCGGATGACTGTGAGCAGATTGCGTTCATTACGGGACAATGATTGTGGCAGTTCAAAGTTATGCCATTTCGAATCTGCAACGCACCTGCAACTTTTGAGCGCCTAATGGAGTCTGTGTTAAGAGGACTCTCTTAAGGCTGAGGTCCAGTTGCGTCTTTTTCCGGACGCAGCGGGGTTTTTTTTTTAATGGTCAAGGCATTGTACAAGGGGGGATACAGTGCAGGGGCGAAGAATTTATTGACTTTTAATGGCCCGTCGGGATTCGCCGCCAAAAGATAACGCGTGAAACCACAAAAGCACGCCCACCGCTCAGTGGGGGCACTTTTCTCCCCAGTCCGTCTTCAAGATTCTGAAAAATACATTGGGTTCCCATTATAGCGTACTGAAACGCACTTAACTGGACGTCGGCCCTTATGAAGCATGTCTTGTATAGCTAGACGATATCATCATTGTTGGAAGAACTTTAGAGGAACGTCTCATCTCGGAAACATTTCCGATTGGTCGCGTAAATCGATTACGTAACACTAATGCAGGGAAGCAAACATTACATATTCTTTATTGAAACAATTGTGTTGAAAAGTGATTTCTCTTTGATTCATTTTTATCATTTGTCTTTCTGGTCTATATAATCAGATTTAACTATTATGTTATTTCCAATATGCAAATACTAAAGTAACAAAAATGGTTAAATCTAAAGAAAATTAACGACATAATTAGTCTTGTAAGTGTTAAAGCATACATAAGTGGAGTATTTATTTACTAAGACATGTCAGCCAGAGCCAGGGACGTAGCGGGGGGAAAAAAAAAAAATCTGAAATTCTTCCAGATTTTATCTACGCACTCGGCTGGAAGAATTTCAGTTTTTCTTTTTTAATCTATTCAATCAATTCTGCCATATTGAGGAAAATGATAACTGTAAGTGCTCATATAGACTCCTGTTCGCATACTTTTGTTGCTGAAAATGGCATCCATTGTTGTTTGGCTCCTAGTGGTGAAATGTTTTGGATGAGTGCGTATTGGAAAATCTAAAGTATCCATTTCCGTTATGAAATTGGATCCTTGATCGGAATTTAATTCTATGTTAAAATCTCTTATTAAAACAGTCTTACAATCATCCTCCTTCAGCAACGTTTCGAATAGAGCGTCTAATTTATCTTTATAAGAAATTCGAGGACTAGCGTATGTAATTGCAAATCTCACTTTATCTGGAATATACGCAATGACCATTTGAACACCATCGATCTGGCTCGTGTAGGCACGGGTAAAGGGTTTCATTAAGTTTTCTTTTATAAAAATCATAACTCCAGATGGCTTTCTGTTTTGGAAATCTGTCTGACCAAAGTGAATCATGGAATTTAAAATCATCTGAAGGGATAGTCCATGTTTCCGTTTGCGATATCAAATCACTTTGCAGAAAACATGGATCAAACAGAAAAGTGACCACGGCGCGCCGCGTAGACAAAATCCCGTGCTTGAAAGAAATAGCACCCGAATGCTTAAAAAAAAAAAAAAAAAAAAAAAAAAAAAAAAGGAGCAAAATTTCTCAGAGAAAAGCTTGATTATCGTGCGAAATCCGACTAACAAAAATTAGAAATTACGGGAAGAAGCGGGTGGGGGGAGGGAGGGAACGGGCTGGACCAGTTTACGTCCCTGGTCCACCCCCTGGTTACGACCCTGGTCAGAGTTTAGAAGTGCAGCTTGGCAGCGTAAAAACGGCACTTAACTTTTTAATCCGAACCTGCGTTTATTTTTTGAGCATCTGCTTAATTAATCATCGGAGACTTTAAGGAAACTGGAATTTCTTTTTTCCCCAAAGAGAAATGCTGAAATATTTTCCTTTTAATTTCAATTCAGTTTCTTTCACGGTGATTTCACGCGTTTAATTACATATAATTTTTACGAGTATTCCTTTTCTTTGTACATCAATGGGGGAATTCCAAAACACGTATACTCAAAGAAGAAAGCAAATATAATTTTTTTTTTTCCTCACTGAATTTTCTAATTTCAGTTCTGCTACGTGAAAAAATTTTGTTTGGCTCTGCTTTTATAAAATAGCAAAACATCCTGAACAAATTTCCTATGCAGTCAGAGACTATTTAATTTGAAGTGTTCACTTGTAGATTCTTTAAGTAAAAACACAGATTTTTTTTATGGTGAAAATAAGTGCTTTTTCAAAGTTTTTTTGTAAGTCATTCTTTTTATTAAAAATTTAAATTATTTCGGAGCAAATAAAAATTATTTTTCCTAATTCTGAAAAGCCGCTATAATTTTATTTTAGTTTTTATGGTAGTGCAATTAGAAGTGCTTAACATTTTGCCTTCTTCTGTAAAGCATTTGAAAAAAAAAAAAAAAAAAAAAGCTAACATTTTTGCAGTACTTAAAAAATCCTTCTTGATATTTTTACTGCTCTTGCAATATCCAGTTAAATATAGATAAAGCCTAGTGCCTCATGCTCGAAAAAAAAATGTGCAAAACACATTTAATTATAAAAACTCTACAAAACAAATTTATCTGCACATACACTGTATCTGATGCTAGAATATTTCTTTATAAAAAATGAAAATTGAGCTGTAAGTTTTGCTCGCCGGCTTCTAATAAAATATAGTTTTGCATTTTAATTTCATAGAATTTGCACATCTGAAAGCTTAATTTACATTTTTTTATATTGATAAATGTATCTTCACCTATCGGTCCCAAGTTTAAATTTTTCTCTCGTCGGCCGTACTGCCATCAAAATTTCTGTTCGATTGTACATCAGCTGGATGGAAAATCTCAACTATATTCATATTTATTTATTTGTTTGCTTGGATTAACTTCAGATATTTATTAAAGGTGTGCCTGATATCAGCATCCGCAGATATTTAAAAAAAAAAAAAATCTTTTTCCACATCCGTATCCGTTTGAGCAAAAAGATATCCGAATCCTTATCTGGATTCGTCAGAGCAAAAACATTATCCGTATGTGTATCTGCTTATAAGACAACAAATTATCCGTTTTCATATCCGTACTGAGGATATAAGAAACAAATGATCCAATTTCATATTCTTATCCGCTGATTCAAAAACAAGTTATACGCTTACCGACCCGTATCAGCGTATCTAACTTTTTAACAATCTGGCATACCTCTAATTTTTATAAACAGTGATTAGCACACAGAAACATTAAATAATTGTAGTGAGAATAACTTTTTCGGAAAACTGATATGAACAGCCATAAAAGATTTAGAGAGTTAATTCTTTGAGACGCAACCCTTTCCCAATGCTGAAAAAAGGGCAGCCGTTGCCATTGCTTGACTTAACTACCAGCAAGATGGCGGACGATCCAGAGATCCAGAGATTTTTTTTGACGACAGCTGGCTGTGCCCGGCACAGCCAGCTGTCGCCAAAGTAACTCAAAAATATTGATGAGCTATAAGCTATAATCAGTTTCTGCTCTCTTTTAAATAGATGTAGATAGTCATTGCTGTCAAACGTGTTCATTCGATGTCGAATGCGGCAATTCCTTTACACAGCCTATATTTATGTTCTTCCTTCCACTTTTGAAAGATTTTTCTTTTCGAAGATTTCATGAGGCAGTTTTTTCTTATTTTTTGTAATCGCCCCTAACCTCCTAACACGAGCTAACGGCGGCCACGTTAGTTCACCGTAAAACTCTGTTTTCACAGTTGAACCCAAATCTGGGTTCAGTTTGTACTTGGCTTTTATGAGACATTTTCGGGTGAACCATTAATGCGGTTCAGCGTATATGACATTGTTTGTAACTCCCTGATTTCACCGGTTATTTGGTGAAACGTTGAACTTAGTATTTATAACAGTGCATTCTTGTATTTTTATTAACAAAAAATAAGCATTTATGAACGTTTATTCACATTTTTTATGCATCTGAAATTCTTTGTAAAAAAAAAAAAATTTTTTTAAGTTTGTAAGGGTATCGCACATTTATTTATGATAGTCTCACAATTTCACATATTTTTGTACGTTTGTACACATTTTAACGCAATTTTTCCTGGGTTAGCATTGGAAATTTTTGATTTTTAAACTTAATTACATTTCAAATTTCGCGCTCGATTTGTGTGTACATTTAAAATTGAAAATGGGAAGGGAGTGCGGACACAGGCCGCAACGTGACACAGCTGATATACGCGCACGGTATATATCAGATATACACATTTTTTCTTCACATGTTGGAATTTGTTCCACGCTTGGATTTTGCGTCCAAATAACACTGGTTTATTTGTACAGTGGGCAAATAATCCAGTGTTATTTTTGTCCACTGTGAGTATAACACTTATAATTCAAATGATGTACAGAATATAATTATCAACAACCTGCACATTATTAAATTAACTTTAATGCACAATAACTATATAGCTATCCAAATTGAGTACAGTTTTTTAAAAATAAATAATTGAAAATTAAAGCACCTAGTCAGCTAGAGAAAGTCTGCAATTTTTAAGCAAAAATATGAAGATTGTATACAATTTGTATATAAAAAGTGGATATTTTTAAATATTTTAAAAGTGTACACTTGTTGTGCAAATGATACGCTGTTTTTATGCATACAAAAACAAAAATTTTCGCAATTTGAAACGATTTTCAGAAAAATCTCAAAATCTAATTAAAAAAATTTAAAATCCGACCCGTATAGTTTAAGTTGAGTGATCACCTAATCATGAAAGCACATTTCATTTCTTCCACTTTAGTTGTTATTACGTGATGAGAGAACAAAACTTTACACAGTTTGAAACAATTTTCGGAAAATCCCAAGATCAAATGATTTTTTTAAAAATTCGACGCCTACACGCTTAAACCCAAAGAGCGAGAAAAAAAAACGATACACTGCGGAGCGATGCGTTTCCTTGGAAACCGTCCAGTATTTACGGGAAAGGGCTCTTTACGTAGTCCTCTTTCTGAGAATCCTCTCCTCGCTTCCTATCTTTTCCGAGAATTTCCCCTCCTCGCTCATTGTTATATTCCGCTCCGCTCTTGTGATAAAAAAAAACGCTCCTAAAGGAGAAGCTCCCTTTTGAAAACTGGCTCACTTTTCGCTCTGAATGATCGAATTTCGCTCGTTTGGTTCAAGCGTGTATAGTTCAAGTTTTATTTCACTCGCTTCAGTCGGTTTTACGCTTCGTGATGTGCGAATAAAGGAACATACGTTAACGTATGTGCTGCTCCGGACATACGCAAGAGTGTTATGTTCAGCGCGTATTTGCGTAACCCCACTGTGTAATTAGACTTTTCTGGTGTCGGATTTTTTAGGCCTTTTTTTACCATGGAGATTCCCATCCCGAAGTACTGATCATGAAAAAAAAAAAAATGATCAATTATACGCAAGCATAAGTTGTCACGTCATGAAAAACCTTTACTTCGTAGATGGCAAACACCAAAGTTGCTCAGAAGGTTATACATAAATAAAAATTAGGTAGAGTTTAATTTTGGTACAATTTGGGTATTTGCCACCACGGTGAGATGAAATATTACTAAATATGGTAACCTATCAAGGATTATATGTATAATAATATATCTCTGTTACTACGTCAAAAACGCGAAACTGCAATTTTGTTTATTTTTACCTAAATGCATTGTCCAGTTTTCTAAGCAATGCTGTTTTCCATTTATGCATTTCTGCTACTTTCTCAAAGCCCCATGTCTTAAATAGATAATCCCGTAAAATAATCTTGATTATTTTACGAGAGAATTCAATAATCAGTATAAACTGAATCCAGGCGCGTGGCCAGGAAAATTTTTCGGGGGGGGGCGGATATGAACTTATAAGTGTATAAATAGACGGAATTTCATCACTAATCCAAAAATTTCGGGGGTGGGGATATATCCCGATATCCCCCACCCCCCTGGCTACGCCCCTGACTGAATCAATGAAACTTCGTAGGTGTTTTTCTTGAAACTGAGTAAAGGCAGATTAACGTCTTCAACATGGAAGTAGTGATATGGAAAACTATTTAATTGGTAACCGTTAATTGGTAATGTAATCGATTAAGCGCGTGCGCAAAGCGTTAAAAATTAAGACAGTATGAAAAGTCAGGAATATGAAATGAAAATCAAAAATAAATCACCAGAGATTTTAAGATATGTATCGCGTACGAGAAAGATATTGCAATCAAGTGCACAACAAGGCACTCGCAAATAATACAAAATACAATGCGTAAGTAATTGTTCTTTCCATGGCGTTTGTGCAATCTTTTCGAATAACGGGATCCGATGTGCTTAGAATATTTCCATATAAATAATTATGTAAAAGTTCTATTTATTTTTTCATATATTTTCAAGTTACAGGAGGGACTCTAGAAGAAACGACTTCATATTGTGCTCAAATATTGAATTTGATACCATGCAACTAATCTGTTAAAAATAAAATATCAAATTAGTTATTTATTTAGCGCGAATTGACAGTGAGATCAACGTAAGTTTTATGTAACAAATGTGATACTGCATTAAGAGTTCAGTCAGTGTAATAAGCTTTCTTGTCACGAACGTTTTCAATTACAAAAGCGAGATGATTTTCACGGAAACAGGGTGCATTTTTGGCTTTTAAACGTAAATAGCGCATCCATTGTTTGATGTTTGATGTTTCATGTTTCAGTTTTTTAATTTGGTAAAATTCAATAAAGTCATGTGTAACATAACTGCGCTAATGCATTGTCCATAATTTACGAAGTGCAAGATAAAATAAAATAGTTGTAAACATCGTGTAATGTCATTTACGCGGTATATATTAATGCTATAAATTAAACCTAAAAAACAGAAATATATGATCTAGAAATCAGACATTTTTTGAAAGAGAAAAGTTTCGTCTGCATACTGTAAAGTTCTTACTTTTCTGATCGCCAGTGGCACTGACGTAGTTTTTGTCTCATCATGTTGCTATCGTCTCAGATTTGCACTCATGACGTCAACTTTTAGTCACGATTCAAGTAATTTTTCACATTTTGAGATTCCGCATTATTGGGTTTAATTCGAATTACATGTATAGGGAAAATATTCGTCTCCTACCGAGCGGAGAACGGGTAAGCAGCTGTTTGGATAAAAGCAGTTAGAATTAATTGGGGGAAGTGGGCGCCGGGCAATTGTAAATATTACTTTTATGCTTTAAAGTTGAAGAACAGTACACGATTAATGTATTTTAATTTGTTAACAAAAGCTGTAGGCGTGCTGCAGGGATTTGTGTTGTGTCGTGGGATTACGGCCAATTATCTACACGTGGGATCTAGGCCAATGGGTGGGCTGCCCTTTGTGAGAGTCTTTTTAAGGGGTCCTCACTCGTAGCGTGCTGCAAGGAAGATAGGGGGTCAGTGAACTGTGTCTTAAAATAAAAATTTACATTATTAAAATTTGAAATGTAGAAAAAAAAAGACTTATTTTACCCTCTGTCTCTAAGATGACGCAACCTTAAAAAAAAAAAAAGTATACGTTTGTATCAAAAACAAGTACATGGCGTGCTTAAATATAAATTATATTTCAAAAAATGAACACATGTGTTGCTTAAATTTAAGAGTAAAGGTGGTGTTATTACAAGATGACAAAATAATCCGAAGTGAGTACATTTTGCTTGATTCTACGTACTTCGTTTTTACAAGTGATATCTTTATGTAAGATATATCGCGACAGATATCTTAGCTCTCAGACTCTTATGTTATTCCAGAATTTCTTTTTTTTCTACATTTTTAAAATTTCACAGTACCAATTATATGGCGCAAGGGGAAAAAAAATGTTTTGAAATTTCAACAAGTATGGAAAAAAACATTTTATCGACTTCACACGTCTCTTAATTCTGTATCAAGTAAGTCTGTCACGCTTCATGAAATCGAAAAGAAAGGAAAAAAAAAAAAAAAAACATCACATTCATTTCTGGTTACTTTTATAAAAGCATCATTTTTTCTTCTTTTTTTATTATCAGACATTCTTTATTCGTTTTGTAAACTTATCTAGTAAAAAAAAAAAAAAAAAAAAAAAAACATAATCCGTGTTTTCCTTTGATGTTAAAAAAAATAATTTGCTTGCAGAGCCTTTGATGTTTTTTTTCCATTAAAATTTAAATTCTCTCTGATGTTTTGATAGTGAGAGTGAAAATTGACGGGCTTTTCTGAAGCACGTGTTTCACTTGAAAATGTTTTGACAAAGAAACTTAAAATATAATCCAGAGTAGAACGGAAAGGATAAACTTCAAAGTGTATTTTTTTTAAATGACTACACAGTTCAGGGAATGTAATAAATAAATAAATAAATAAATAATAATAAAACGAAGGTAAACTTTTATCTTTTCTTTGCTTGAATCCATTTCAGTTTATTTGCGTTTCGCTAATATAAGGGTTGCTTTCTAAAATTTCCAACTAAGTTTTGAAAAGTGTTTACACTACCGATCTGTCTGTCTGTCTGTTCACTCGCTGCCACAAATATACATAGATTGCTACGAAATCGATTTATGTTATGGCTGCGGATTATACCATGTACTATAGTGATTTCCGGTCGTTACTTCCCGGCCCAGCCTTTCGCCAGTATAGATTTGTATCACTGAGTATTTGCTCTCTAAATTAACCATAACCGTTTGTTAAGCAGTGGTCAGAAAAAATGTTAAAACTCTCACTAACATAAGGTCTGACCTATAAGATACACCGTTAATAGAAGTAGTTCAACATTTAACTAAAAAATGGTGCTAAATTAGCTGCATCCTTTCTATGAAGAAACTTTGCACCATCATTTGATGTTTAAACTCAACAATGAAGCCAAGTCATGGTGAAACCTTTTCCTACTAAAAGGTTGAAATGCTTCTATTAAAGTGTAGAATTGTGTAAAAATTTAAATACTATTCTAATATTAGCATATTCTGCCTTTATTTAGTTTTTATAAATTTTATTTGTAACTATTCAAGTATTCCTTCCATTTGTTTGTTAAATTGTATTCCTCACACTTTTGTAGTTAAAAAAAAGAGTTGTTGAAAAAGTCACATAATTATCCAACATTCTAATACTAACCTATGCTGCTTTATTTCTAAATTTTACTTGTCCAACAGCGCTTTCCATTTGTTTATCGTAATTGTATAATTAAAATTTTGCAACTGTAAACTTCGGAATTTACAAGGCAGGGTTTCTACCGCTTAACAGTGTTGAAAATAGTTGCTTTAGTGGCCTTATGCATAAAAAATAGATAGTAGCCAAAATAGTATCATACAAATACAGTGGACTCTTGAATAACGCGAGGGATACGTCCCAAGATCGCTTCGCATAAGTGCAAATTTCGCGTTGTGAGATAGGGTATCTTTAAAACTTTTTAAAACACATGCACAATTATTTTAGACACCTATAAATACCACTTAAACAGTTTTAAGCCATTCCCTACACTGTAAAAAAATTACAGAACTGTTACATATTTATTGCAGAAAGGTTTTCGATAATATAGCGCAAACTACCGATGCTCATTTCGGACTCTTAAATTCGGAAACATAGCCCGCATTTCGAAGTAAAATATTCACAGCTGCAAAAAATCTTTATTTCGGACGTTCTGCACATGTGCTTTTAAATCTTTTTATGTTCTAGATTTGTTTTGTTTTTGGGTTCAAAGAGGTCGCAACATTAGAATTTCAATGAATCATTTTAGAGATCACATCAACATTTCAGTTGACCATGCGTTGTTCAGTAAAAAAAGCCCTGTCCGTTACAATTCCGGGATCGACCGTGTGACCATCGCTCTCGGTGCATCTGCGGCCATGTTGAAATTTTGATAAAAACAACATTTTTATTTCTAACCAAAAGCAAAACTTTTTATACAGTTCGAAAGATCTCTAAAAAATTAAACATTTTTTAACTTGCAGCTATTTTCAACTCTAAATATCTAGCGAGATATCACGCCTTGAAAAAGTAAACAACAGAAACAGAAGCGACACAATTCATTCCTTGATTCTTTCAAAAAAAGTCACGGAACATAATCTCTCGCGTAGATGACGTCATAGAGACAGGCGAAAATACTCCTTTTGCGTGACAAGCAATGCAAGGACAGTTTTATTGAATATTTAAGTTCTATTTAACTTAAGGTGATCATATATTCGAACATGGAATTGAGGACAAGTCCCCAATTCTGAAACAAAATTGGGGACATTTTATAATTAATGAAATAATTAACACTAATCTAATTAAAAACAATCTAATAATTATAAATTGTCCTCAAATGCTTCTTTACTTTTCGAGGACATATCGCAAAAAACACAGAGATTAGCTGCATCTGCGCAGGCTAGAAAGTTGGTGCCGTGATGAAAACATATCGAAATACGTAAGGCACATATCGGTAATCGAACTAATCAATACCCTTAATTTATATTTTCTGTAACGGCTGTTCGCAACTGTTTTTTAACTTGTGATCTAAAACTTCGTAAAAAAAAGGTCATTAATCAAAAAAGTTGCATTTTTTCCAATTTTTTCAAAAAATACACACTTTTAGGCCTTTTTTAAAAAAGAAATTAGTTGCCATAGTCGCCTTTTGCTAAAAATAGTAGCCAATAATCGCCTTTTAGTCGCGGGTAGCAGCCCTGCCAGGGTGAACATCCAAAATTAGAGAGGCTGCGTCTTCTAAATAATAGAAGGTAGCGTTCCGTTTCACACATCATTTTTAAGTGAGAATGAATGAAGTTTCATAATCCACAATCAATTTTGAGTTCAATTGAACCGCAAATCAGATCTCGACAATGCTCTTCATCAGAGGCCCCGCAAGAAGCCTCGACTTAACTTCCTGCGAAATATTTCTTTGTGGCTACATAAAAGATTCTTTAAGGCTAAAAAGCTCGGCACACTCTCAAAAAGCGTCACCACCTCTACCATCGGCCACTGTTGAACTGAAAACGGGGATAACTGAAGTCGTCGAAAACGTGTTGAAAAAAAGAGTGGGACGAATTCTGCTACAGAATGGATGCAATGTTTGTGTTTCTGGCGGTGGTCACATTGAACATTTGTAATTTTACGCTGACAACAAGATCGACTATCTCATCTCGGATAAAAGCTGTGAATATCTGTCTCGCATTCCCACCTACGTGATACTCTGTAGAAACGTCACGCTTAAACCCAAAGAGCGAAAAAAACGATACACTGCGGAGCGATCTGTTTCTTTGGAAACCGACTGGTTTTTCCAAGAAAGGGCTCTTTACGTAGTCCTTCTTCAGAGAATCCTCTCCTCGCTTCCTAACTTTTCCGAGAATTTCCCCTCCCCGCTCGTTGTTATAGTCCGCTCCGCTCTTGTGATCCAAAAACACTCCTAAAGGAGAAGCTCACTTTTGAAAACTGGCTCACTTTTCGCTCCGACTGATCGAATTTCGGTCGTTTGGTTTAAGCGTGTGGTTCGAGTCTCATCCTTAAAATAGCAACTTCTGACATTAAATGCCGGTCTATCCCTTAACATAATAATACAGCCCTGGACAACCGCTTTAACCCTTTGAGGGCAACCCTTTCCCAATGCTGAAAAAAAGGCAACCGTTGCCATCGGTCGACTTAACTACCAAAAAGATGGCGGACGATCGAAACGTTCATCGCGTGCCACCAGGGGCGTAGCCAAGGGGGGGGTTAGGGGGTCATACCCCCCCCCCATGAGGAATTTTTTGCCATACAAAATTTATATTCTTCACTACATTGTCACACCCACGTATACATACATATATATGAGTTGTAGTAGTCGTAACCCCCCCATGAAAAATTTCTGGCTACGCCCCTGCGTGCCACAGATCTAGAGACCCCTTTTTTGACGACAGCTGGCTCTGCCGGCACAGCCAGCTGCGTCAAAAAAGGGTCTCTAGATCTGTGGCACGCGACGAATGTTTCGATCGTCGACCACCTTGCTAGTAGTTAAGTCGACCGATGGCAACAGCTGCCCTTTTTTCAGCATGCGACAATCTCTCCAGCTGTTCTCGCATTCTTCCATTTTTCAGCAGATGTCAGTGCTGTTAAAAATAATCGTGACTTTTTATTACGGGAAATGACGGGCTAAAAAGTAAAGGATTCTCGTGGAGCTATGTCACGAGCAAATATTTTTATAGAAATCAAATCTATTCTTCGTGACTGGCAACAGTCAAAATGCCCGAGTTTGGTGTTTCCAGAGTTTGAACACCGCGCGTTAAAGGGTTAAGATATAGTATGAAATATCTGACTTTGTCGTAGTCTAAAACTATCACCCTGGTCTCATGTTTCTACCGAAGCAATTCACTCACAAAGCCGGTGTACCTTAAAAAAATTTATAAAAATCCACACCCTGCCTAAGCCACATGAGTGTAACATCATCATTTACAGAGAGAGGGGTTTTGGGTCAGAGATCAGAATTCCCGGAGAAAGAACAGAGAACTTTTCCTGGAATCAGAAGTTTCCAGGAGAAAGGAGGGAAAAAAAAAATAAAAGGAGAGGAGGAGATAAATTACGTATGCTACTTCCGAGCACAAAGTTAATCTCTCAAAGAGGAGGGATTTTCAATGATTCATTTTTCCATGGAAAAAGGTTTACAATGGGGCACAACTCTTCCAGGAATTTTATAACATTTGTGAAGAAAAAGATTACGTTTTCCTGGAAAAAGAAGTAATATTTTGTTTAATCTTTTCGTGGAAATTATAGAGGAGTGAAACAATCTTTACGTGCTTTTAAAAGGAACGACGTGGGGGTCGGAATAGTAAGTTTATGCAGGCAATTTAACCAAAGGGGAAAAAAAATTAAATAAAATGAAGAATGAAGGGAAGTGAACACACGGTTAAACAGACGTGAAAGTTACTGAAATTGAGGCGAAAATTAAAAAACAGATAAGTGAGGTAAAAAGGGAATATAAAATATTTTGTTTTAAACGAAACGAAAATATATATATATGAAACTATTCCATTATGATTAATTCATTAGTGCGAATTTCTTATGTTATTTATTGCATAGATAATTATATATTTTTTTATTATTGAAGTCCACAAAAAAAAAGAAAAAAAAAGAAGAAGGAAAAAGAAGTAAAAAAAAAAAAAAAAAAACAACATCCAAGCCTTTTGCGTAATGAAAATAAAAATAATTCAATCTAAAAAAATTTAATGTAAAAATTGTGATTGCAGTTGTGATTCTGGGGGGTGGAGGTATTCAAAGACTAAAGTAAAGCGACAACGATGAACTGTAAGAAGAAATCTTCTTCACCGCACTTTTGTAATGGTGGGAGCATATAAAGGTAAACCTAAGCCGAAGATAAAGAAAAGAAAGAAAAAAAAAGTCATGATCTGCCCCTTTGAAAATATTTGGTCACGTAATTTAGTTTAAGCACTTTAAGCAACGTTAAAAAATACATTTGGATGAAATCGGTTCTAATTATTTCTTTCAAAATTTAAAGTTAAAAAATGTGATGTGGACACCACGTGACTTCCTTGTACGCCCATTACACTACATTAATTTTTGATGCCCTTAATTCAAATTTATTTCATTTGAAAAGGAGATACCATAAGTCAATAATATTAACGTTCGGCGATTTTCCTTAAAAAAAAAAAAAAAAAAAAAAAACACCAAGCTATAGAAACTTTTTGCGCCAAATTTCTCCAGAACTCTTCAAGCTTGATGAGAGTTGGCGAGATTTTGGGCATGGTCCAAACAATTATTGTCCATAGACTTTAAATGTATTGAAGTTGACCATGAACCTGAATGCATTGAAAATCTTTTTCAACACCCTGTAAATAAAAATTTTGATGCACTTCATTCGAATGAATTTTACTTGTAACTGACATATGAAACTTCAATAATATTAAAGTTTGCAGATTTCGTGAGAAATATAAGAGCTATCGCCAAGCTGAGTTCAGTTTTAAAAACTTAATTTGGTGACAAATCTGGCGACATTCTTATGTGACCATTATGTATTGAAGCTGTTCATATGCTTTAATGCATTGAAAGTATTTTCACTGACCTTGTAAAAAAACTACTCAGCAATCAAAAAGGGAGATTTGCAACTAGATGTTACAACAATCCAAAATATCAAATTTTAACATTGTGTGCCTAATAATTCTTGAGTTATGTGAGTTCCATATATACATACTATATATGTACGTACACACTCATGAAAAAGCAAGTCAAAACGGACACGCGGTTGTTCAAAATATTTTTGTGAATTTTAATATGTAATTTTGTGAATTTCAATGCTTAGTTTCTTGAATTTTTACACTAATTTTTAATAAAAGTTACTTTTTTGTTAAAATAGTTGATAAAACCGATTAAAATGTTGGGCAAAATGCCAATGAAGTGCTGTTTTAATCGATTGTAATTTTGTGAAGGATCCGTTTTAATCGATTGTTTTTTTTTTTTGTGAAGGTGCCGCAAAAACGGATCCAATTTTCGTCTGCTTCGACCCCTGGCATCGATTACTACAGAATATACCTAGGATATTTTTATACTGTACCATGTACCCTAATTAAAATGTTATATTCAACATTTATAGTTCTTTTACAGGAGCACCCAAAAGAATTACCATATATTCCGCCCAATGGCAAGCTATTCTTCAAAGCGCATTTTGGAGATATGATCTATTTCAAATAAACAAAATTGACATTTTATCAAGGATTACATCATTGAAAATTGTGTATCTAACATTGATAGTTTTTTTTTTCTTTTTTCAGGGCGACTCAAAAAGAATTGCAATACATTACGATGCATGGCAGTTTAAAGATATTAATCAATTACAAGCATAATATAATAAGAATGCAGACATTTACATAAAAGCTTACTTTTGATTTAAAAGAATGAGAATAACATTTAAGTCCTTTCATAGAGACCCTCAAAATTAAATACAAAAAGTGATATTCAGCTTTTCCGAGGTTATTTCTGATATCTGGCAAAATGTGGCGGCAAATTGCTAAACTTGCCTCAAATAGACTTCCGTTGGAAAATGCTTAAAATCGATCTTATTTTCTATTAAATATGAAGGTGAACTGCAGTGAATCTTGGAGGTCAGTGAGCGGAACTTTATATCTCATTCGCTCAGAGGGTTAAATTATTCCCAACTTTTCACATATTGCAAGAGGTTTCTGAAAAGTCTTATGAACATATTTTGCCACATTGGCCGAATAAGTAAGAGACAGCCAGAACAAAAATAAACTTTCTTAACTTTATCCATCGCATCACTTCTACCTTGAGGCAATAGCAAGGTTGCGACCTTCACCGCCATATCACGTCAAGATAGCTGTAATGAAAGAAGAAATAAAAAAAAAAGGAACATAAACACTTACTGATACCTAAAATAAAAGATAAAACATCTAACACACATACACACAGACAAAAACGAGGATGTTTTCTTCCGTATTTTGGAGTGAACAAGCCTTTTTTTTCCCCGTACGTTCGATTACGACACCAGTGTACCATAAATTTCCCTTCCAGACAAATAACGAAAGGACGAGAAGCCTATATATACAGGAATAAAACAGAAATAAGTAAAAAAAGAAAAGAAAAGAGTAAAAAAAGATCGACTCGCACAAAATGCAAATGAACGCGAACTTGGAATACATGTTTGCCTCAAAAAGAATAAATAAATGATAAAGTCGTCTGCCAGTCTACGAGTTATTTCATAAAGGATGTTCTTGTAAAAATTGAATAAGATTGTTTTCTTTTCAAAAGAGATTTCTCTTCTCTCTTCTCTCCTTTTTTTTTTTTTTTTTTTTTTTTTTCTTCCCCCCCTGTGTGTTTCAACTACGTACAAATTTCTTTCTTTGTTTCTTTCTCTTAATTTATCCTTTGAGAATATCCACTGAACATTCAAACGAAGATAATGAGTTTTTGACGAAGCCTCATTTCATATGAGAGGCGAACACAAAATCTTTTCGCTCCCTCCTCAAGTAAAAAATTAATTGAATTTATCTTGATCATTTAAGGCGAAACAAAAACAAAGCGATCTGAATCTATAGAAGCCAGTCAGAGGAAGAACACAGCTATTCTAAATGAAGCTTTTTAAAACAGCTGTTTTGTGTGTTTATTTTTTTCTCTCTCTTGCATTGAAGAGAAATGTATTAGTCTTTAGCTAAAAACATCTATGGGGAGACTCAAAACACGATGCATACTGTTTAATCAGTTCTTTCCATCAGAATTTTAGACGGAAAAGAAATTTTTCGTCTTGAGATTTTTATTTCGTCCACAAATGGCACAATTGATTTCGAAGCTATTTTATTTGCGGATTATGCTTAAGTGGGTTTTAGGCAATTTAAAGTTTTAATATAGTAATAAGTGTATCGATTATGTATTTAACACAAAATGTAGCTATCTAAATGTCACTATGTATTTAAATCAAAGGATTCATATATTGGTATGATCATACAAACATATCACTTAACGTTTATCATAATCCTTACTGCAACTTTTTTTCGTAAAACAAAAGAAGTACGTTTTCATCATTCTTTGAAACATTGAAGAGGATAAATGAAAAGTTATTTTAAAAAGGCGAGGCCTTACATTAAGCGCGACTTAGTTTTCTTTTTCCCCTCCTTCACCCTGTCACCGATATTTATTTACATGTGTACTAACCTTTTTTTTCCTAGGCTATTTTCTTTTACCTGCTTCTCCTTCTTCTTTCTACTTGACTTCCATTTCAAGGAAATCCGGAAAATCCAAATGCACATAAAGAGTTAAGTTTTTTATATACAACTCTTTATACGCATTAGAATAACCAGACAAAGTTCACTCCACAAGCATTACCCTTAAAAAAATCAGCTTTCCGAGAAAAAAAAATTAAAACTGAAAAAAGACACGAGACTTTAATAAATTGCATATATTGATGCTTCCCGTGTATTATTTTTTCTTTTTGCTTAAGCTTCATCTAAAAATTAAAGTCTTTTCAACTCTATTGTAGGAATACATGTAAGAAAAACATAAATACGCTTTTATGAATAAATAAAATTGTAACATTTTAATCCACTAAAATCAATCATATAGCAGAAAATTCATAACTGTTTAATCCTACTAATATATAAATGTCAATGTTTGCATATATGTTTGTTTCACTTTCACGCTGAAACGGTTTGACGGATTTAGATGAAATTTAGAATAAAGACAGTTAAAGTCCTAGATTAACATATAGACTACTTTTTATAGCGCAAAAAAAAACTACTACACAAAAAAACTATCTTTTATATATATATAAAAAAAAGAATGCAATTGAGTTTTTATTTTACAGAGCCGTTGACAGATGGCGCAAACTTATAGAATATCCTTAAGTGATGCTAAAATAATGACTAAACGTTATTTTATTGTCTGTTGCGCCTGATTTGGATAAAGACTACACCTGAATAAGTTTTTGAAACTTTCATTCCGTTCGAATTGTGCATTTTTCTGCGCAGCTTTTCACCCATTCTATTTCTATTGTACTACATCCAGAAAAAGGATGTTAGAAATATCAATTTTAATTTTGTTTAATCACACTCATGAATAATGATGCACTTTCCAACTTAGAATAGGGAAGACGCATGGATTACGATGCGCTTTTAATATACAGGGTGTCCAGTGCTAACGGTGCCCAATGACCATTTCCTAAACCGTTAGTCACAGACACATAGTTCCAAATGCAAAAATGCTTTAAATTGCATAATCTATTGCATCAGAAACAATCGAAGTTAATAAATCAATTCTTATAAAAATTACGAAATTTAAATTTTTGTACTGTACCCCAGTCCTATCAGTTATACTTAGAAAAATTTTCCTTATACAATTTCACGTACAAAAAAAAAAAAAAAAAAAAAAAAAAAAAAAAAAAATCGTCTACGACCAAAATTCACTGAATTACAGTTGTTTAAAGTTAGAGCACTTTTCCAGAAGCGAAACAGGGGTTGTATATAAAATGAATTTGAGAAAAATAAATGTACATCATTTTGAGCCTTGTAAAATTTATTAGCAGTTTCATCAACTATTTTACGATTGTAGATTGCAATAAAGAAGATTAACGTTTAATTACGTGTAACCAATAAATTAACATAAAAATAAAGCTTATACTGAAAATAGAATTTTTTGAAGAGTTTTTTTAAATGATCTCATGTCACATAACTTAAAATACAAAAACAAGCGAATAAAGCACTTCATTAAACATTAAATTAGAAAATGAAACATTTCAAAGTACAAATATATTCATTTCAGAAACTTAAAATAATATTACAAACCCTGTTAGGGTAACATTTGCTCAAAGTGTAGCTTCTTTCGGTGCAATGCAAATATGCACCCGTGAAGAAACTCTTCCTGTATTTTGCGTAGCATACTCTGTGTTACACATCTGCATGCTACACATATATACGATTTAGTAAGTCTGATATCGGATATATTTTTACTGAGCCTGACTATAACAATTTGCTTAAAGATTAGTATTCTGAAATTAGTTTTGCTTCTTTCTCCGCATTATGCCAGAAAATGAAATTATAACCTATAATTTAAAATTTCAATATTTATATGGTCCCTTAACGGTTTACCGTAATGGGACATTTTTAAACGTGGAAAAGGGACTTAAGTCAAAATATTTGCTGCTTCATTACTCGATGAATTTTGGTCGTAGAAGGGCGATTTTTTTTTTATTGTTCCTGAAATTGTATAAGGAAACTTTTTTCTAAATATACCTGATAGGACCGGGGGACCGTATAAAAATTTACGTTTCGTAATTTTTCTAGCGACTGAATTATTGACTTCGATTCTTTCTGATATAATAGATATACAATTTAGAGCATTTTTGCAACTGGAACTATGTGGCTCTGTAGGAAATAGCCATTGGGCACCATTAGCACTGGACAGTATAGTACTTTAGTTCGTATTTAAAATCTGAAAGTGTTTCAGACTTTCTTACTTTTTTTTTCCGTTTTTTGATAACGACTAGTATTTCCAGAAGCTCTTCAGAATTAATATAGGACGAAAATAACTAGTATCTTTTTGCAACTAAACCATCTTATTTTTGTAACCAGGGGCGGGCCGACACGCAAGGAAAGCATCGCATCGGGGTGCTGGCTTCGAAGGGGCGTCATTTCGAACTCAAAAACTAAGTAGAGCATAAAAGGGAGCGTCTTTTTTATGTTAGGAAGGGGCTGCCCTTGTTTGTAACCATCTTAATTGTAAATTCTATTCAGAATCTGAGAGATTTCAGAACCGTAGAAGCCGGTGAGAAACAGGATTCTCTGCCAACACGATTTATTAAGATGCCGTACCAGTGGCCAGCAAAGTGGGGGGGGGTAGGGGGGGTCATAATCCCCATGAAGAATTTTTTGCCATACAGAATGTATATTCTCACTCCCTTATCGCACACACCTATACATATGTATGAGTTGAAGTAGTCGTAACCCCCCCCCCCAAATTAAAAATTTCTGGCTACGCCACTGTGTCGTACGAACTGGTCGCCGGAGGCGGCTGGTATGTAAATAAAGTTATCTGTGGTACTTACATTTTTTACTTATTTATTCCAAGTCAAAATCAAGAATGAAAACTTGATTTGAACAAGTTGAAGTCAAAAAATCTTCATTAAATAAGATTAAGCGTATTTTATTCGGTTTAGTTATTTGATTATGTCGTGATTTACTAATTACTAACCTGCCATGAATATAACCGACGAACAACGACACTTTCATAAGCCAAAACTTTTGATCAGCGTTGAAAAAAAAAAAAAAAAAAATCCATGGCAAAATTCAAAACATAGATAATATTCATGTAGTGGGGAACCATATGGAATCCATCCAACACTTGGGGATCGTAATTTCCATGTGTACTCTCTCATATAACAACGCACGCCACACTATCCTTTCTAAAACATATTTCATAATCTCGGGGCTACTAATAATTACACATAATATAAACATAACAAAACAAATATTTATTTAGGTAGTCGCGCGCGTTACAATTAACATTCTCTTAGAACATCCACAACAACCTTTTTTTTTCTGCAACTAGTGTTGCCAACCAAGACAAAAGAAAAAGAATGAATGAAGGGGAAAAAAGTTTAAAGTTTGGTGGTTGGTGACAGTCTTCCCCTCAAGCTGTATAAGGCGTCCTCGGCATACAGCTTGCCTTTCTTGGTGGCTGTTTCCTTGTTGGGGCAGACCGTTGTTCATTTTGTCCTTGTGGGCATCTTGGTCGGTTCTGCAGGGCTGGAACCTTCTTTTTGGGGCGGCCTCTGCCTCGCAGGGGATTCACAGGAGTGGCCTTCGGTCCTACATAGGGGTCAGGCATGAAACATGGTAAGGACCTATGGGAGTAAAATCATCATTAGCAGTTAATGTATAAGACACTGGTGATCTCTGTGATGAAATAGTGTACGGGCCATCACTCCTTGGCATGAACTTTGATGTTCTATTCTTTTTGGCCTCACTATGAGGGTGAACTTTCACCCATACTTTATCACCTATTTTTAAGGGGGTGCCTTTTTGAGTTTTTTATCCGCTTGTTGTTTGTGTTGGTCTTGATGGGTCTCCATGCTTTCCCGGACCTGTTTGCTAAACGTCGCAAATTTTTTTAAGTAGGGCGTGATTTCAGGGACGAAATTATCATTCTCTACTACACTTCTAAAATCATGGGTAACATCGTCTATTGTTCGTGGTACACGCCCGAACATAAGGTATGCTACAGTTTGACCGGTAGAGCTGCATTTTGAAGAATTTAGGGCGAATCTGATGACTGGCAACTTTTCACACCAAGTTGTGTGATCGTTACCAACTAGCATAGACAACCGGGGCTTTAGATCTCTGTTTTTTCTTTCCACGAGGTTAGCTTGTGGGTGGTAAACTGGGGTTAAAGACGTTTTAATTTTCAACAGGAAGCAAACTTGTTGCATTACCGCACTAATGAATTGTGGACCATTGTCACTGACGACACGTCTTGGTAGTCCGTATCTTAGAAAAACTTCTTCGATTAACGTGATTGCATACTCTTTAGCTGTGGCACTGTAGCAAGTTAGTGCGAACAGTTCTACCCATTTGGTTGTACAGTCTTCTACTATGAATACCCATCTTTTATCGTTGCTTTTCGGCAACGGTCCAAATAGATCTATAGAAAGAGTTTCAAATCGTTGATTGTAGATCGGGGTTTGCAACAGTCCAGATGGCTTTTGGTTGCTAGGTTTATAACGACAACATTCCGGACAGTTCTTTATATATTCAGTAATGTATCTTCGCATACCAGTCCAGTAGTACCGCTTTGAAATTCTGTCATGCGTTCCCTCAATTCCGTAATGGCCTGCGGACGGAGCATCATGATGTTCTTTTAGTACTCTTTCTCTTTCTTGACACGGCACCACTAACTGGGCTTCTTCTGTATCTACGTCGGGAGTATACCTATATAAAACGCCTTGATTCATGAGGTAACCTCTTTCACTCCAATTCGCCCAATCTTCATCTTTATCGACACGTTCTAAGGATTCGATAATTTTCTTAACATTTTCATCTTTTAACTGTTCTTCTCGAATTTCTTTAACGCTTCGAGTAGGAAGATCAATAGTAATAGAACAAATTTCACAGGTTTTTTCTTTATGCTGGCAAAATGGTCTGGACAACATGTCTGCAACAACGTTCTTTTTACCAGGCACACATTCTATGTTCAGGTTGAACGCCTGTACTTGTAAAGCCCATCGCGCAAGGCGACCTGTAGGAGATTTCAATTTCATCAACCATCTAAGGGGTTGATGGTCGGTTACTACAGTGATTTCTTGTCCGTCAATATATGCACGAAACTTATTCAAGGCCCATACAACGGCTAAAGCCTCTTTTTCAGTAGTGGAGTAATTTCTTTCTGCTTCTGTGAGTAACCTGCTGGCATACTCAATAGGGCGTTCGTCTGCATCAGTACCTTGTAACAAAACCGCACCGAGGGTATAGTTACTAACATCTGTCTTAAGAATATACGATTTTGTTGGGTCATTCTGAGCAAGTATCGGTGGACTTGTCAAAAGATTCTTTAATGTTTCAAAAGCTGATTGCTGTTCTTCTTTCCATTCCCAGGACGCTCCTTTCTTTGTCAACTTCGTCATAGGCCTTGCAACATCGGAAAATTTTGGTATAAATCTTCTATACCGGGAGCAAGTTTGCAGGAAAGATTGCGCTTGCTTTATGTTCTTTGGAGCAGGCATTTCCTGAATAGCTGCTGTTTTGTCTGGATCAACTTCGAGTCCTTTACTGGTTATGTAATGTCCTAAGTATTTTATTCTGTTACTAGCAAAATTGCATTTTTCACGGTTAGCGTGTAATTTAAACTCTCGTAACTTCTTAAAAGCGGCATCCAGATCATCTAAATGTGATCCAAATGTCTCAGACAACACAATGATGTCGTCCAAATACGAAAGCACAAAAATATCCTTTAAGGAATTTCTAAAGTTATCTATCATTCGTTGGAATGTCGCCGGAGCATTCTTCAATCCAAAAGGCATTTTCTTGAAACGATATGTACCGAAAGGGCGAACGAAAGTAGTCTTGTCACGATCAGCTGTATTTACTTCGATTTGGTGGTACTCATTCTTTAAATCAATTGTAGACATATAAGGTGTGTGCTTGGCCTCATGAAGAAGATCATCAATTCTCGGTAAAGGGTATTTGTCAGTCTTTGTAATGGAATTGAGTTTTCGGTAATCGACACAAAGGCGCATCTGGCCGTTAGGCTTAGGCACTAGCACTACTGGTGAGGCCCAAGGAGACTCACATTCCTCAATTGTGCCATTGGCTAATAATTCATCTAGCTCCTTTTTCAATAATTCTTTTTTCGGTGGAGACATGCAATAAGGTGGAACAGCAACAGGAGGGTTATTTCCCGTATCAATGTAGTGTTGTATCATAGGAGTCGGGTCTTCCCCTAGACGAAAGATATCGTCATACTTCCCTACCAATATATTTAGTTCTGCTCTTTCATCATGGGTTAGATGTTTTCCCTCACTTTCTCCTAACCGCAACGTGTTAACTTCCGGAGCATTTTCTACACACTCAGGTGATTTAAAAGTGTCATCGGAACTAAAGCTAAATTTTTGTTCTGGTTTGTCGTGATAAAACCAACTATGATTTATAAGGTCTAAAACAATTCCAGCGCTACGCAAGAAATCTGTTCCTAAAAGCGTTCTGTTATCTTTCGCAGCAGTCAAGACAAATAAAGTTATGAGGAACTTACGTCCTTCAATTTCAATTTCGACTTTGGCCTTACAAACGTCTGTTTCCTGCGGGATTCCGTCAGCGAGGATTACTTTCATAGTAGTAACCTCAAATTCTGTTCCTCGTTCTCTCAAAAGGCGATATAATGTTTCCCCAGCTACAGTGTGACTGGCTCCCGTGTCAGCACACACAATTCCGTTCATTCCATTAATTTTAACACTCAAAAGAGTTGATTGGGGTTCATCAATAGACAGTGTCTGAGCTCTGAATTCGGCTGATTCTTTTTTAGGAGGGGGAGAGCAGTTGGGGCACTTGGCCTTGACGAACCCTGGCTTCCCACAGCCGTAACAACTAACTATTGGCCGATCTTCATTTCTTACTCTATTCCTCGATGATGCATTTTTAGGACTGTTTTTATTATGCTTATAATTATCTCGTTGATGAAATCTGGGAGGCTCCCTAGTCGCATATTTAATTTTGAATCTGTCTAGCTTCCTCATATGAATCTAATTTGTCAACAAGTTCCAAGGGATTGTTCCATTCACTCCAGTGATCCATAAAATGTTCTTTATACTCTGGAGGGGCCTTCTTTTTAATTTGATCCGACAGAATTAAGTCTTTTAGCTCATCGAAAGTAGAAACTTCTAGCTCTTTAAGCCAACCATCGAAATAATTTTGTAAATCGAAATAAAAATCTCTCCAGGTGCTTTCTGGATCTTTATGGTGTGTGGCAAACATTTGCCGAAATTTCTCAGCACTTAATTTAAAACGCCTGAATAGAATTTCTTTATCATAATTTTGGGTATCGTCAGCCGATTCTTTGGCAATTAGTTTGGCGATATCATTTGGCAAAATGCCAACAAGGTAGACTACCCACTTTGAAGAAGGCACTTTTAAAAAAGTCAACTGTTTCTCAAGTAAATGTAAAAATAAAGTCATGTCGGATGTTTTAGGGTCAAAATTAGGGAGTAATTTGCTTAATTCTAACCTAGGCATGTATAAGTCTGTGGAAGATAACACGGCTGCCAAATCCGTACTATTGGAAGTAGTACTAGTACTACATTGTATTTTGAGTTTCTCTAATTCAAACAATCGCTCATTTTCCTTCTCTCTCTCTCAGCACGTTGTTCGATTTCTTTCCTGTCATTTATTATGCGGTTCAGACACTCTTTCGCAAATTCCGCTTCATACGTTGGGCTTTTAACTATCGCATCCTTTATTTCGAGTATTTTAAAACTTTCCCCAATAGTGAAATCTAATTCCTCCGCTAGTTCAATTAAGTCCTGTTTCTTCCCTTTTGCTAGTAATGCCATATTAAAATGAGAACGTGACAGTTTTTTCCACAAAAATTTACTCGTAAAACTTATAGGGTTAAATTAAAATGGGTTCAAACATATGTTATTTAATTTGCAGAGATTTTATATACTTTAAACCATTAAAAAAGCACTTAATTTAAATACACTTTAAATATAAATATTCAGGTGCAACTCAAACTAGTAAAACAAAATTCAAAATAAGAACACTTTTCACTTTCGTTTCTGATGCTTGTAATCAAATGCACGGGATAAATTCTTTAATATTATTATCAAAATAAAATTCACTGTTCTTAAAATTGGCACAGAATTTTTCCAACGATTAAGCTTATTATGACATGTAGACCAATGCAATTCTTTCAAACCGAAACTTAACACACTTTAGAATGTGGTTAATAGAACACTAATAGTTATTAATTCAAAATACTCTCAATCAACAATTATATTCAAAATTATTCTTCATATCAATGTAACGGGAAGCTACAAAACATTCGAATGTGGAATGTTAACCATCATCATATTAACTAACTTGAAATGCGAAGTACTATATTAGCAATTTGATATTCGATAATCAAAATTTTAAATTCAAGCATTAACTATTTAATATTTCTGTAGTACTCTGGCTACTAACACTTTATACAAAAGGATAAGTATACCATAACAAAACAATTATCTTCAGGTACTAAAGGAACTGGTATGCATAAATGAGAACAATTCTTATGTGATCAGGTAATCAAATTCTTAAATTCAAAATTTCAGAAAATCTTAATGCGATCTGGATGATCGAGATATTTGTGAAATTTGAAAGCACTTTGGTCAGGGCGACCGAAATATTTTTTCCTTTAGTTCCTGTTTTAAACAGTTTCAAATTACATATGAAAATACTTATCTTGTAATTGTGTTTCCATAAGAACCATCTTTCGGGCGAACGACGGCACTTCTATTTTTGTTCTCGCCCGACGTTGGACAGCCACTTTATAACAACGCACACTATCCTTTCTAAAACATGTTTCATAATCTCGGGGCTACTAATAATTACACATAATATAAACATAACAAAATAAATATTTATTTAAATAGTCGCGCGCGTTACAATTAACATTCTCTTAGAACATCCACAACAACCTCTTTTTTCTGCAACTAGTGTTGCCAACCAAGACAAAAGAAAAAGAATGAATGAAGGGGAAAAAAAGTTTAAAGTTTGGTGGTTGGTGACACTCAGTATTTTTCTCTCTGGGGTTTACTTTAACAGAAAAAAGAACACATGCAAGCACATGATTGGTATAAAAAAATCCTGAAAAATTCAAGGATGCCAATCAGCCGATTTAAATTTCGAAATTCGAATTATTTTAGAAGACATTAACTAAAAACTGAAAAAAGCATCAATTGTCATGCTTGGCAAGTTTGGCAGCATAAAATGATTTGGGTTTTTGAATCTAAACAGTAGACAGAAACGCCGTTCGTAAGAATAATTGAATAATCTTGAAGTGAAGAATTGGCCTTCAGAAGTTGAAAAAAGAAAAAAAGAAGGTAAGCATCAGCGATAAGTAATCCTAAATTAATAAATCCAGCGGTAGTTTCAACAGAAGAGACTCCTGAACGCCCCCCCCCCCCCACCATCCATTAGTCAGTAAAAATCTATGCGCTGAGTCAAATAAAAGCTATACATAGTTGTTCGTTGTCATTTCAAACATTTAGAACAACTTTCAAGACAATCGACGTTTTTCGTTCACCGGATCAGAGGTAGCGAGGGAATCACCGAATTAGGCCGTAGATGGTGCAGAGCAACCTCAATTTAAACATTATGGAGCAATCTCGTAGATTTGAACATCGTATTCAAATTAGGCGATTCATATTTGAATATTTACCGCTTTAATTTTCGACAATCGGTTTGATCAAGAACATGGTAGAAGTCAGGCAAGTCAGCCCTGCGGCACTTGAAGGTCAGTTAACGATAACAGTTATGCAATATGACAGACACATCGCCTGATTATAAAAGCAAAATAAAATAAAATATTGGAGGTCACGAAGAAACCAGACGCTGGTCGGAAGATTTAAATATTTAAAATACACATCCTTCACCTTCAAAAGAAAAAAAAATCACGATAAATAGTGGTTTGAGAACTTGTTATTAATTCGCGTCAGATTTGATAAGCCAACGTCATTGCGCATTTTAAACAGGTATCTATCGAAGTTTATTATGTCGTTAAAAGAAAAAAAAAAACTTGTTCAGGTTATTATTATTGCTTTCGTATGGAAGGTCAGTTTGCAGTGACTTTTTGGGTCATGTTATTTATTGCCAAATAAGATTCATGAAAAGACAAATTATATACATTGATTATTCCAGGTTATATGGTACTAGTTAGAACCTGTCATAAGTTGACGGTTAAGAGTAATTTAATAACTTAGATGAGGCTATGTGCATTTACTTAATAACCGAACACCGTTTGAAAACCAACAGACTCCAACCTTCGCTTGCAAGTGGAAGGAAGTTTTGAACTACAGAAAAATGGTCTTAAGTAATCCGACACTAAAGAGGGCTAGTAGTTTCACCGGTCTGAGCACATAAGAATTCATTTTCTGGTAGCAATGAAAACCACACTCAGTATATTTCATTTTCGTTCCCTTAAAATACATCATTAATTTCATATTGTTGCAGAAAACTCTGTTAGTTTCCTGGATTCGTCGTTCTAAAGTGAAGTAGGTGTAGAAAGTTCTTGTAAAGAGTCCACATGTCAGGATGGAAAGCGAACTTTATTACTTCAAGAACTTCGTCGTACAATCAACTGTACAAAATTCATAAGCACAATCAGGCAGTAACGCGCTTTTAACAGTCCGCTTAGTAACAGAAGCTCTCACAAATGCTATATTTCTCACACAAAATAAAACACTTCCAAAGGCGAAAATTCTGTGGAAATACATGAGGGATTTTCGTAAACAGTCCCCCAAGACACAGCAATGAAGAATTTACACACATCACTTAAGAACAAAGCTTCAAAAAGGCAAGCGAAAACACCGCTTCTATAGCACAATACAATTCACAGAGCAAAGCTGCGTACTCATCGGAAGCTCGATCCACACTGAACTGCGCGTCTGACATACCGGTATTTATGGGTGTTGCAGAAGCTACAAGGAGCTTCTAGAAGAATGTACCGCTCTAAGATTCCACATAAAGCGGGAATTTTGATTACGACATAGAAGAGAAATTTTAGGCTATGCATGTTAATGCATAGCCTAATACTTCTCATATATATACATACATATACATAGCCTTATTATAATATTATGGTGTCAATGCAGAAAAGCTAACAAGCCCTATTGGGAAATGCGATTTTCCCAATAGGGCTTGTTAGCTTTCGCGCATAATAATCAAAATGTCGCCAAGCTTGGCGACTTTTGGTGAAACATCGCCAAATTTGGTGCCAAAAATAAGTCCCCAAAAAGTGAGGTTAGCAAAGGCCTACGACCAATATTTCTCGAGATTTTTTGAAACGCAATACAAATCAATGGGGAAATACAAACCAGGGGCGTAGCCAAGGGGGGGGGGGATATCGGGATATACCCCCCCCCCCCCAAATTTTTGGATTAGTGATGAAATTCCGTCTATTTATACACATATAAGTTCATATCCCCCCCGAAAGTTCAAGTTGACCGATTTTGATGCAACAAAAAGCATAATTTAACTATTTGACGCGAAGAATACGAATTTTGAACTGTTTTAAACCACAGAACAGCAGGTTGCCCGGAAAATTTGTAACAGTATTCTGATAAATCAGCAGAAAAAACAACGTATATGAGCACCAGTGCAAATATTAAAATAGCAGACCGGTTTCGGCATGCATGACATGCCGTCATCAGTGCTAGAATGAGAATGCCAAAATTTGCTCTGTTTATATAGAAAAAGTAGGGATTCAAGATAGTGTTTCAGAGGGCAAATAGGAATCCAGAAGAGGTACATTTTAGAGCCAATGAAGGAGGAGGAAATTAAGGTAAGAGAACAGAGAGATTTCCAACATTCAGAAAGGGGGGGTGTAGGAACAGCAAAATCAACATTAACAAGACTATTTATGTTTTTGTGGATACTGAAAGCTTCAAGAAAATCTCATTCAATGGGGAAAAGGGGTTTGTAAATGAATTTAGCTGAACTATAGTCGAAACTATGGTTGGCATTTCAACAACTTTTAGCGATGGCAGACTTGTTGGTTTCACGCTTCTTAACAAGAGCTATGCGCTCCTTAATTCTAAATTTAAGAGCCCTTTCAGTTTTTCCGGTATAAGATAAACCACATTGACAATTGATGCTGTAAATACTTGATGTAATTGCCTAGAGCTTTAGAACGAGATTCAAGTGAACACAATTCGAACGTTTTCCGCGTCGAAGAGGGGAAACTTCGAAATATATCAATGTTTCTTATTCAACTGAAACAAAACAATCGTGTTTTGATCACGTGACAGCACGATAGGTTTGTTCATTGGAAGCATTATGGGGACTGAAAAACGTTCGATTCGAACTGGATCTCGCGCGTTTCCCTTGAATCTCTCCCTTAGCCACACTCTAAAAACTTTCGTTCGACATTGAACCATTTGACGGAGTTATGAAAGCAAGTACACCAAATATTGGTTTCAATAATTTTTCAAAACTACTGATGACTGCTAAATGCTATTCATGGTTCAATTTTTTACCATCCTATGACAATATCTTATCGTCACGGACTTGGATACGACGATCATCGACGTATTCTGAAAGAGCTGAACAAAATTTGCCTGTAAGATGGCGCTGTGAGTCGTAATCATTAAGTTTACGTTGTGCACATGCGTGCTTTAGTAGTAGACAGCGTAATGATTCTTCACTATGCGCCGCTAGAAGGCGCTTATGTAGCTAATCATTAAAAGGGATTCGAATATTTTCCTTCGAGAGGCTGACGCAATTTCGACCGTCTGCCGCGAGTCGATGATCGTCTTATGTTCGAGTCCGTGCTTACAGCTAATTACAGCAAAGATTGAAGGGACGGCGTCTATTCCATGACGAAACTGAAATAATGTAAGAGAAATCTTTGTCGTAGCCCTGTAGAAAAACTATACACCAAAATCAATACCGGTCTTGCGACGGTGGTTTATAACATATATACCCAATTTGAGCTCAATCGAATCTACCGTTTAAACGCTAGCGCACTTTCAAGAAATTCCTCCCATAGGCCATAATGTAAAATAAATCTTTCTCGTAGCCCTGTAGAAAAACTATAAGTCCTATACACACCAAAATCAATACCGGTCTTGCGACGGCGGTTTATGACATATATATCCAATTTGAGCTCAATCGAATGCTCCGTTCAGGAGCTATCGTGTTCACTCACACACACACACACACACACACACACGCACACACACACACACACACACATACACATACACATACACATACACACACACACACATACATACATCTCGTAAAAATAGCATAAATGGATTCAGAAGCCCTCAAAACGTGTAAAAACACCAAAATCTCGAAGTCGAATTTTTTCATGACTACAATACTTTCCTTACATGGTACATGTTCGGAAAGTAAAAATAATATCAATCCCTTAACGCAATAGAGTATACAATATTTTTTGTTATCCTATCTTTAGATAACACAAACAAACTGGATGCCCACTGTATGGTTTGCCCACTCGAGAGCATGCCACGTATAAGTGTCCGTGTGAAAAACACGGTGTGCTCAAATCTAATCCACAAATAGACATAGTTTGGCCTTGAGACTTACTGATAGTCATTCCATAAAAATTTTGCCCCCCCCCCCAAAAAAAAGGATGAAAATCTGAAACACTTTCAGATTTTAAATACGCACTATAGTGCTATGTATCAAAATCGTATCATAATTTAAGCGTCGTCCCTATTTTGCGTCCTTATTCCATTAAGTTGGAAAGTGTTATCATTATTCATGACTGTGCTGTACTTTTCTTTCTTATTTCATAAAACCCACCTTTGGAATCGGAATCTATCTTAAAATCGCCTACTAAAACTATTTTACAATCTTCGCCAAGTATATCACAACTATACTTCACCGTTTTATATATTGTTTCCTACTTTAACGCCTCGGCTCTCGCCAAGGAGGCGATGATTAAACATATGCAGTTACCATGACGGGTTTTTTGCACTTATGTAGAAATCGCAATTTAGAATTAAAATGGCGATTTGGAAAAACATGCAAGTACAGCATGCCGTTACATTTTTATTTATTTTGGATTACCAATTAATGTAGTTTTAATAATTAAGTGTCTTAATTCCTTAACTGGCACGTTTATCGCTAGTTTGTTTACTTTAGTTATCGCCTAGTTCTTTTGCGTGCGTTGAAGCGGTACTTACGTATTATCCCGGCGGTCACTTCCGCCAAACTACTTTTCGTAGATTTTAAATACGTTGCCAATCGTATTCCAAACCATCAACAATTTCATGTGCCCGGCATTTATCTTGGTGAAAAATTGCTTGTCTTGGCGGACCGCCGGGATAATACGTAAGTACCGTTGAAACTTGTGCATAACTGCCAGAGACCCATGACTGCAAAGCTCGCCAAAGTACGGGGATTTTTTTACGTTGGCGAGAGTGGGGGCGTTAAAATAGGAATCAACTCTTTCTTGTACCATAAAACGCATCTTTGGAATCGAAATCTATCTTAAAATCGCCTACTGAAACTGTTTTACAATCTTCGCCAGGCATATTCTTCCTGTAGGCATATTCCAACTATTGCAAAGACCGCAAAGACATTTTAAATGCTGTTTGAAATGGGCATCATAATACATGAGTGTACCGTGTTTTCCTTTCTTGTTCCACAGAGAACTTCTTCGGAATAGAAATCTATATTAAAATCGCCTAATAAAACTCTTTTACAATATACGCCAGGCGTTTTCTAACTATACGCGAAATATATTTATAATAAATTGTCACGTTTTGGCACCACATTTAGCGATCAATTATCAAAAATTGCAGACCTTGTGCGACTTTCAACATTTTATTAACGCCCCCCCCTTTCCACATTATCTGGCAAACACATTTGAAAAGTGACTCGACACGCTAATGTCTACCCAGAAATCCTGATTGAAATGAATAGCACTCTGGGGCTAAACATTTTGGGGTGGACCGCCCTTATGACTTAGGGGTATGAGACATAGTTAAAAACCTATTCTCAGACCTAACGAATATACATAGAAAATTTCATTAAAATTGGTCGAGTGGTTTCGGAGGAGTTAGATGACTAACACTGTGACAGGAGAATTTTATATATTAGATATGTAATATGTAAAAAGGTAGTTTGGGTTTTACTATTTGGGTATTGTTTAAGCGGGTACTTTCACTGTAAGTTTTGCTTTCCTGCCATACTTGCCACGCGCGCTCTGGAGCTATGTTTTATTTCTTTAGTTAATTGCCAGATACCAGGTCCTCGATTCTGAGTTCTTTTCAGTGTACACGTATCCCCGCGCCTTTTTAACCCCGGATGCAGGTCATGTTAATAAATGAATGTAATTCGATTAGAGGTCAGAGAGAGGCGGAGTTATGTCTTAGCAAACCACGTGGTATGGTAAGCGTAAATATGCCAGCACCTCGAAAATCGAGAGATTTCTGCCATTAGAACTGCTGAATTAATCCACGCGGATTTTCGTACACGTCTCCCCTCCCCTCTTCTCACTCTACATTGTAACTTAAAGATAATGTTCAATAAACCGTTTTATCTGCCTTAACTCTGAAACTTTACTGGAAAATCTGACGCTTTACATATTTTCCATTTAATAAAAATATGGTACAAATGGTACAACGCACAACTAAAATTACATTTTGAAATAATAAATCATTTTAAACTGCGCACAAGTAAAATGTTAAAAAAATAATTACAAAAATTTGTTTTAAATGTCTACTACATTTTTAAAAATAAAGATTTTTGTCCGACTAAAAAAAAAAAAAAGGATTTTCAAATATGTATTACACAAGATTGTGCATCGATTTTTAGATACATCTAATATAACGTTTAACATAATCTTTCTACTGATATATATGGAGTAAAAAAAAAAAAAAAAAAAAAAAAGCACATCTTGATATAATTTCTGAAATAAAAAAAGAAAAAAACTGAAGGCTAACTCCAAGCACAGATTTAACAGATATACAACAAAGAATATGTACAAAAAAAATTCCAAATCTTTATCTCAAATACAAAAAAGCCTTAGCATTTTTAAAACACGAAAGTGAAGAAAATATGAGCCATTTAAAGAGTTTGGCAATGAAATTGCGCTGGGAGTGTATGAACAAATTTTAAAATGTCTCGTGATTTTATTGGCGTATGATTAAAAATAAGATGTCAAAATATTTAGATATTAACAGACTCATTTAATATTTAAAAAGGGAAATTGGATTTTTTGACCAAATTTGGGGGAAACTATGCCCTTAACGTACGGAGTGTTCATATTGTACTTCTGGGTTGTATTCCCGCTGCTGCAAACGTTTAACAACTTGCTGTAGACGTAGTCAAGGTGAATTATTTTTTATTGGAAAATGGCTTTCGTAAGTACTGCTATTTTTAACATATTTGAAATTTGAAAGTTCTATATTTTACCTACGTATTGTTCATTATTTTCGACTTGATGGATTAATTTCTTCCATTATATGGTTCGACGTACATAAGTTTATGGTTCAGTTTTATCATCGAATGCTGGAACAAGGTTTAGAACATCTTATGGAACCAACATTTTCAGTATCATGTTTTAGAAAAATTTTGCACCAAATTTATAACAATTCAAGTTAATGACTGCATAAAGTTAACAAGAGTTTCATATTAAAACAAAAAATATGTCTCATTATTCTTTTAATTTAAAGAATAAACGTAGAATAAATCTCTCACGCAGATATTCAAATACCAATGCCGTTTAGACATGATCATTCAGTTCAGTTTAACCCTTTAACGCGCAGTGTTCCCGTTCTGGGAGCACTCAACTCTGACATTTTGACTGTTGTCAGTCACGAAGAATAGATTTGATTTCGATAAAAATAGTTGCCAGTAACATAGCTCCACGTGAATCCTTTACTTTTTAGCACGTCATTTCCCTTAAAAAAAATTGTCACGATTATTTTTAACAGCACTGACATCTGCTGAAAAATGGGAAAATGCGAAAACAGCTGGATAGATTACCCAATGCTGAAAAAAGGGCAGCCGTTGCCATCGCTCGACTTAACTACCAGAAAGATGGCGGATGATCGAAACGTTCATCGCGTGCCACAGATTTAGAGACCCTTTTTTGACGCAGCTGGCTGTACTCGCACACAGCCAGCTCCGTCAATCTGCTGGTATCTGCTGCGTCAATCTGCGTGCATCTTGCTGGTAGTTAAGTCGGGCGATGGCAACGGCTGCCCTTTTTTCAGCATTAGGAAAGGGTTAATGAAGACAAATCCGCTCGCACCTATTCATCGGTGTCTCGTTTCCTCGAGCAAAAAGAAGCAAAAGATGAAAGCAAAACTCTCCCTTTTAACATCTCTAAATAATAATTCCAGTAATATGGAGTACTGAAAATGTCACCCTTCGGCCTTTCACCACGAAATTGCAGCGCAATCCATTGCGCAATATAACTTGCAGTTTTAACCGCGGATTATAGAAGAATGGGGACCTTGAATCATCTCTGCACAGAAGGAAGATGAAAGCCCTGCAGCGCGTGGATACAATAACAAATAAACGGACACAATAATCAGCAGGAATTTTATTGAAAGGCGATGAATACCAATTAGGCGCGCGATGCATAATTAGGTAGGAAAGATTTCTATTTTACTTTTATTTTTCTTTACAATTATGAATGCAACGTTTTTATTGTTTCTGTCTGTGTAAAAGCGTCTCCCGAAACAAAAAATATAAATAATGCCCGTCAAGGTGAATGCATACTATGTTTGTTTTGTGTGTCCGGCAGCAGATCGGTCGATTAAACTCGGTTCCCATTAGAACAACGAAAGCGAAGCAGCACCGGCTAGGCCAGTGCTTGGGAGGGTGAACGCCTCCCTCGACCGAGTGCGCTGTGGACCGTGTACGCTAAAGGGAGTTGGTGTAGATAAAATCGGTTCGTTGCTCCAATGTCCCAACGATACCTCTAGGTGTGCCAAACCAGGCGTTAGGTCTTTCATCTGGAATGGGTTCAAAATTAGGAGACAACCCGTAGGGGGCAACGCTGGTCTGTCTACTAGGTGCCCCCATAACGAAATGACAAACATCTTAGCAAACGCTATCTTCCGCTTAGCGTTCAAGCAGCTTAAAAGTAGGCTTCTGACTTGGCCATTAGAAAGAAAAAAAAAAAAAATATTTTGTGTTATGGCAAGCCTACACGCAGGGCATCTGCCTATGGCGGGGATGCCTTTTTTTCGGAGGACTTTTGAAGGGGTTCTAGCGCGTGTTCACGTTACATGTGGAGAAAACCTATCCAAATTCCAGACCGTTAGATCGACAGCCGCGTGGTAGGTCCCCTACTTGGGATCATCCCACTTCAGCCATCTACCATGTTCAGTGTCTTATACACTCGGCCATGCAGGGGCCATAGTGGATGTAAAAGAATTTTCAAAAACATGAGCCCATATACTGCTGTGTAAAGAACAGTTAACGTTGTAGGCACGTGGCCAAATTAAAATTTCGGGTAGAGCCCAAAATGAGGATAAGCCAAAATTTCTTACGAAGTGGCCTGATTATTGGCATCGAATCAGCAAAAATCCAAACTGGCTAGTTGTTCCTTGGCAGGAACAACTAGCCAGTTCCAACCTTGGATAGTTGTTCACAATGCAAGAATGTATGAGAATTTGCCTCGAAAAAAGGTCACCCGACCTAAAGTTTAAATCGATATTTTATTTAACATAAACCAAATATAACCCATGGATGTGTAAAATAACATTTACAAGGGTGTATGTGTATGCACTTGGAATAAATTCTTCAGCTTTTTCTGCGTACGGTGCAGCCGGGGCCATCGTGATTCTACCGGGCCTGCTTGTGCACGTGGATGAGTCATCTAAACAGGCCTACGGATGCTCACTTATTGGTTCCATCACTTAGATACGCCATCTAAAGGCCAAATTTAACCAATGAGGAAACGTCCGTAGGCCTCTTTCAGAGTGCACAAGCAGGCCCGCTAGAATCACAATGGTCCCAGTACAGCCTACTGCAGGCCAAGGCCGTCACAACTAGTTCCCCCCAATGGACCCGATCAGTGTCGTTTGCAGAGCTTCATGGTAATTTCAATGTTTTAATCAAGAAATAATAGTAGAAATAATAATTAGTAGAAATAATAATTATCTAGAAATAATAAGTAGTAGTAGAGTAGAAATAATAATTATCAGTTTGTGGATATATGCGAACAACAAACATTCTTCTCATCTCATTTCTGGTAGAATTGTTTTAACGGTGTAGTTCGAAAAAATCATGTGATTTTGGTACGTAAGTACAAATAAACTAATTATGTCAGGCACTTCAAAATTTTGAAACTGTCTCTTTACAAGCTGTACTACATACTGAAGTAAACAATAAACCTGTATCAGTTACAAAACTTTTAGAAAAAATTCTTAAAAATCGGAAATTTTCACAAAACGCGTCACTCTTCGAAAAATCCTGCATCTCAGATACGTGTTTAAGAATTTTTTCTGAAAATTTCATAACAGACACAGCTTTTTCGCTTATTGCAGTGTGTAAAGCAGCTTATGAAGAACCATCTGGAATTTTTTGGAGACCATGGTGCTATTAGTTTATTTCAATTTGTGTACCAAGACTGAAAACAGAGGTTTTTTTTTCTTCGAAAAACAGCCTTAAGCATCGGGAGCTGTAAAATCCCTAAAGGTGATGTCAATTTTCTTCACATCCGTTTAAGGCTGTTCTTCGAAAAAAAAGAACTCTGTTTTTAGTCTTGGTACACAAATTGAAATAAACTAATAGCACCATGGTCTCCGAAAAATTCCAGATGTTTCTTCATAAGCTGTTTTACACACTACGATAAGCGAAAACGCTGTGGCTTTAGTGAAATTTTCAGAAAAAATTCTTAAACATGGATTTGAGCTGCAAGATTTTTCGAAGAGTGACACGCTTTGCGAAAATTTCCAATTCTTAAGAATTTTTTCTAAAAGTATTGAAACTGATACAGATTGGCCTGTCTTCGCAGTATGTAATACAGCTTGTAAAGAGACAGTTTCAAAATTTTGAAGTGCCTGGCATAAATAGTTTACTTGTAATTATGTACCAAAATCACATGATTTTTTCGAATAACACCGTTAAGAAATGTGGATCAGATGCCAGAACTCAATCCATCACTGCTTACCATCATACACTCACACTGTAGAAGCATTAATCGTAAAAAAAAAAAAAAAAACCCTGTTAGATTGTATAAGGGTTTAATTTTACTGCTTGAATACAAATGGCGACTTAAAAACAAATGGCGAATCCACCAACCCTTGGATTGAAATGGCTATTTCAATAAATTATAATCAACAGGAGCAAAGGGCGAAATCTTCTCAATTCTTTTAATGAATATATCACTCCAGAAGGAAAAAAAAATGGCAATTCTTTCACCGTGCCCCCCCCCCCCTCGAATACGGTCTTTTGTGTAGGAATCAATTAACGTAAATAAAACTGAAATATTGCTAGGTCCCTCTGCTCGGATTTGATAAATTGAGGGGAAAAGTTCATTTCAGAAATGGAATGCCTCTTGTTCAGTCTAACAAATAAGACTGCAGTGCATTTGTTCCGAGGCGGGTCATTGTTGCGCCCCCATTTCTCATCAATGCGAGAATTCTTCGTCCAAAGCCAAGTACACGAAACGTAGATTAGAACAAACATTAGATTCAAGTTTTGGAACTGATTGGCATTCTGAGGAATGGAGAAGTATTGTCCATGCTATGAGTTATTGAAACGACTCCCAGACAAATTGAAGTTTCGTGGATTTAGATTTTTCTTCCTTCCTTTCTTTTTAAAAATTTCAACGCCAAAAAATAAGGGGGAATGCGTAAAGATAAATGATAATAATAATAATAATAATAATAGTAATGATAATAATAAGTAGTAGCAGTAAATAGGGATGGACGCGAGACTGAAAATTTGCATCTCGCGTGTCGCAAAACAGCCTAAAAGCGTTGTCTCGTCTCGCTAAAAAGCGTTGTCTCGTCTCGCAAAATCCCTATATCGTAATGTTAAAAATGTCTGTCTCGTCTCGCAAAAAAGCGTTTTCTCGTTTCGCAAAATCCCTATATCGTAATGTTAAAAATGCCTGTCTCGTCTCGCTAAAAAGCGTTGTCTCGTCTCGCAAAATCCCTATATCGTAATGTCAAAAATGTCTGTCTCGTCTCGCAAAAAAGCTGTAAACCTCTGTCTCCTCTCGCAAAAAATTGTCTCGCGTCCATCCTTAGCAGTAAAAGAAACACTTGCCAACGAGCTTTTTTTTTTTTTTTTTTTTTTTTTTTTTTTAAATATTTGATCTGCATTAACTTCTAAAGCTTTTTTTTCAATTAAAAATTCTTATTAAGATTTACCCTCAACACAATTAATTTTTTTTATTGACATAAAAAGAAGCTGATGCATATAAAATATGCTTGCAATGTGAACTGCACATATGTTTCGAAATGAAACTTTAATTTACAAAATTTACCATTAGCTGAAAAGAAATAGTTATTTCAAGTTGGTAGTCGGCTTCAAACTCCACACAAGTTAGACAATACTGGACATGTTATAATAAGCCCTTTCCCATATCCAACAATGGAGTGTATTTTACAGTTCACAATTGAACTATAAAATACATCCAACAAACTCTGCAACAAAATGGAGATTTATCTGAAACGAGCGAAATAATTCTTAACTGGTCTGGTGAAGAAATTCTTATTGTATAGTGACGGACTAGATGTAACCATACAAGACATGAAAGAGTCATTATCTTGGATGCTTAAAATTGACACAATTGGAAGCAACAATGAAATTGATCGTTGTTGCTTGATATGGATTCAAGCAACATCCATATAAACAAATCGTTTACAGGAAGAAAAAGCTGCCCAGTACAGTGTCTACTTCAGATGTTCTGTGGATATGTACAGAAGTGTGGATGTGCACAGAACGGCACAGTTCAATTCTTTTTTTTACAGAGTGTAGCGCAAGCTTGTGAAGAGTCATCCGGAATTTCGTCGAGCGTCTGACGTAATGAGTATGTTTCGATTTGCATTCGAGGATTGTGAGGCAGGTTTTGTTTCCTAGAACTGCAGCCTCGAGGGTGTTAATTTTGAAAATCAATACACGTCACAGGAATTTTGAATGGCTTTAAAAACAAACTAAAAATCTTAAATGCTCAAAAAAAATTAATAATGCTTCTTCACTAACAGCTCTATGAACTAACTTTAACAGTTAAACTTTATGTCTCGTACAACTTTCAGAAAAAATTCATAAGAGCAAAAAATTTCCTTCAAAAATAGAAATGGTATCTGATTACAGAAATATCGCAACATTCCGTGTGTTTAGCATTTTCCCCAGGGTGTTTCATAACTCCCATAGGTTCATTGTTTGTAACAGTTCACAGCACAGCTTATAAAGAGGCATTCTAAATTTTTTCGGGTCTCTAGCGCAACTGATTTCTTCATTTCACCATTTAATGCGCGGTGTGCTCGTCGTGAGGACACAACTCTGACATTTTGGCTGTTTTCATTCCACGAAGAATACAATTTCTTCTCAATTAAATATTTAAGGAGGGCATCTAGATAGACTGAACAATGAAGTAAATAGAAAACTTAGTAAAAAACACACATAGAATGTTACAGGTAAGTAGATACGTACGTTTCGACCAAAAATTATTTTGGTCTTCCTCAGTCAAAGCCCTTCGTCACAATGTCTAAAAAGTGCAGCCGTTGCCATCGCACGATTTAACTACCAGCAAGATGGCGATCGATCGAATCGCCCAGTGCGTGCCACAGAGCCAAAGAACATTTTTGACACAGGCGGCTGTGCGGCACCGCACAGCCGGGCCAATTCAATCGACCGCCATCTTGCTGGTAGTTAAATCGTGCAATGGCAACGGCTGCACTTTTTAGACATTGGGAAATAGTTGCGCTTCAAAGGGTGAAACAAGAGCGCGCCATTCCCCCCCCCCCTCCGCCCTAATAATTTATTAACTATGGAATCTTTAAAAACGATCTTTTCCCGTCAGTATTATCTCTTGGAGCACTTTGACAATTCATAATTTTTCTCCGGTAGAAATCAGGAAAAGGCGGCACATACACACACGCACACGCGACTTTTATTCGAATAATAAATGTGGCAAGGAAACGAGATACGGCAGTTCCTGGAAGAGAGCAATTAGAATGGAATATCATAAATCACCTTTTGCATGGCAGACGATAATCCCGCGGACGACGGCGACGCACAATGTGAGAAATTCGACGGCACAAGCTTTCGAATATATTTCCATCTATCAAAGAGAGATTGCGCGGAGTTATTAATGGGGCCAGTTTCGGTCCGAAGAAAAGACATTTCATCCCCCCCCCCCGAGAAATATGAATCTATGCAAAAGCGACATGATGACCTGCAGGGAAGCTCGTGCATTGCTCTGAAAACTTAATCATTGTTCTACGCGAAAATGGCAACAGGGCTAACGCTGCAGCAGAGAGTAGAGATGGGCGGTTCGACTCATTTTACTGATTCGAATCTCGACTCACTCACTACTTCGATGATTCGAATCAGTGATTCGAATCTTGAATCAATAAAACAACTAAAGAAATTTTCCCTCTCTCTGCGCCGAAAGCCGTACTATTTAAACACCCTTCACCCATTCATCGGGTTTCTTCTCCGCTGAGTTCTCGGGCAGTTAGCATCTCTCTCTCCTTGCTCCAGTAAAACTAGTGTTTAAACTGCCCGAAATGAAAATACAGGGGAGCTTCGTATGACCCCCTGGGCCTGTAAGATTAAAAGGTTAAGTTTGGTGTCAAAGTATTCGAAATTTTATGTATCGATGGGGGTCCCAGAGGGGGGGTCGAAAATCAATAAAAACGCGCTCCGATGGATAGTTTCCGAGATATACGTTAATTAATTATGGTAATTAGACTAATTAACCATGATTGAGGCTTAAAAGGACTGCAAACATGCAGAAATTGGCTCTGGGATGGTTTCCAGACTTTGGAGTTGCCGCCGGAGGAGGCTAGTGTTTAAAATGCCCAAATTGAAAATATAGGGGAGCTTCGTATGACCCCCTGGGCCTGTAAGATTAAAAGGTTAAGTTTGGTGTCAAAGCATTCGAAATTTTAAGTATCGGTGGGGTGTTGAGTCTAGGGGGGGGGTCGAGAATCAATAAAAACGCGCTCCGGTGGATAGGTTCCGAGATATACGTTAATTAATTATGGTAATTAGACTAATAAACCATGGAACTGTTTTTTCTGCGATGAGAGAAGAAGAAGCTTTCCGAGAGAAAGCAGTAGCGAAAGCATCACAAGCTGGTATTGATCTCAGGATTTTCTTATCGCCGGCCTCAGAGGCGTAGCCAAGGGGGGGGGGGTTAGGGGGGTCATAACCCCCCATGAGGAATTTTTTGCCATACAAAATGTATATTCTTCACTACATTATCATACACACGTATACATATATATGAGTTGCAGTAGTCATAACCCCCCCCCCATAAAAAAATTCTGGCTACGCCCCTGGCCGGCCTGTATTTTTGCCCTTTATCGAATTCGAGATTTCACTGAAATGAAAATGGGAATATCGGATATTTGATGTTGAAATAAAACCGATATGTTGATTTTTGGCCCAGTCCTACTGAGGGGCTGCTGCCCCCCCCCCAAAAAAATGGGACCCTTTACTTAGCTTACAATTGAACTTTATCTTTAAATTTGATACCCAGCCCACCCCGAAATAAAATCCTGGCTACGCCACTGTCAATAACACTAACTACGCCACTGCTTTAGGCCCTATTTTGTATTTCTCTGAATTACGAAAGAAAATAAAATCATTCCCCTTAAACGAAAAACAAGGTAAAAAAAAACAAGGAAATCTGCTGCAATAAAGCGAAATGTTATTTTGCTTACTACAAAGTCCTTTTGTGAGAGCGCTTAATACCGCCCCTGTATCCTTCATTAAAAGTGACAAGCACAATCCTAACTTTATTTCATTCTATTTCCCTTCACATGAAAATCCGCTACCATGTAAACTTAACGTTCCGTTTTTTTTTTTTTTGAGGGTGGGGGCAGGGGGACATATATTAAAGTTAAAAGTAGAAAAGGGATGTTTCATTAAATTTTAAACAAATATTAAATCAGTCAGACAAGTTGGAAGGAGGGATTTTCTTAATTTTTTTTTCGGGGGGAGATTGACCCCTCTTGCCCTTAGGAAGTAACGCCTATGCCACCCGCCAAAAGCAAACGATGTTCGACCCACTCCATACCCACAGACAGATAAAACTTTAAAATCCGACCACCAACCAAGAAATGAAACACCAAAGATTCGAAAAAAAAACTTCAATTAAATGAAACATCCTTTCAACTCTTTTCGACTCCTTTCGACTCTGAGTCGATAGAAGATTCGAAAAAACCCCTCCAATTAAATGAAACATCCTTTCAACTCTTTTCGGCTCCTTTCGACTCTGAGTCGATAGAAGATTCGAAAAACTAACGAATCTCAACGATAGTATACAATCACCGAAACAGAGCGAAACACTGAATCAGTAAAGATTCGTTGCTGCACCAACTCAGTGACCAACTCACCCACACCCACTCATTTACTGTTTCAAATCATCTATCGACTCAGAGTCGTAAAGAGTCGAAAGGAGCCGAAAGGAGTCGTAAAGAGTCGAAAAGAGTTGAAAGAGTAAGGGAAAATCCCTGGGAACGGCAAAGGGAAAATAAGTTTTTCTTCCCTTCGCACTTGGAATGTATTTCCCTTGAGGGCTTGAGATTCGAATCAGTAGAGAGTGAGTGTAAAGACTGAGCCACTCAGTACTAAGATTCGAATCACTGATTCGACTCATCGAATCATTGGCCATCTCTAGCAGAGAGAGTTTGATCGCGCGCTGACCATTATATGGCCTGATTGTATTAGTTCGCAAAACGAAATGCTAAAGTTTTATAAACTTCCATTGGAGCTGTGTAGAACTGTATTAGAATATTATTAGCTCGGAATATCGGAACGGTGCATTACTCTGGGGGTGTTGATATGGTTGAGCACGTGGGAAAGGGGCAGCTATTTGTTATCGTACCGGTATCTGGCGACGTAATAATGCATTCAGTGAGTGCAGAGGTTGTGATTAGACGGAATGTTAAGAAACATGGAGAAAAGTAAGTTATGCGTAAATAACGCATGCAACGTGACAGAGATTGCAAAATAAGTATACATTCAAAATTCTTAATATTTTCTTTCCTGCATTGCACCTGCTTTCAGTAATGTAACTTTTACGTTAAAATTAGTTGAAATCTTTCTAAAATAACGCACACAAGAAAGCTACTGATCAAAACAATTATTCTGAATGGAACAAAAGGTTCAAGGGGAAAAAAAAAAAAAAAAACATCCAATGCGATCAGAAACGGTAGAAAGCAGGGACCGATTTGCAGAGTTCGGGGCCCTGGGCAAAAGCTTCATTGGGGGCCCCTTCTTCGAAAACTTTTTCAAATTTTACAAATTTTTAAACTTAAAAGAACAATTTGGGGGGCCCGGGCGCTTTCCCCGAATGCCCTCCCGGAAATCAGGCCCTGGTAGAAAGGTATATAGTTGTACCTTTCTGTGCGTGTGGGGATGGTGGAACTTTTTACAACTGAATTAGGGTGGACCTTTTGTACTATCCGAAATCATCGTTTTGATTTCGAAGTACCCTTTTAATGTGTAAATTTAAAAAATATTTCACTAAGTATATATTTTAACACTAGTATTTTCTTGAGAACTCTTCTTTTAACCTTACTTTCTCATGATCGTCTCTAATTTTTGATATATCATTGCGGTTTACTGGGATTCTGCAGAGTTTAACTGCAAAGTGAAGGATTTTTAAACCATACCAGCTGTACCTCGCAGCTTCACCCGCGTTTTATTTGACTAATTTAAATACGCAACCACTCCGCTTACCCTCTGTTCTCACAAACGCTGTTAATGTTCAGCGTTTCATTCTTAAATTGATTTTTTTTTTGTAATTAATCGTTGATTAACTATCATATTCATATTTCCATCTTCCGTATCATTGGCAGTTTGAATGAAATTAAATGAATCACGTTGAATAGTCCTGGACTATAGCTCAGCAGCATAATCATTGTGGCAAGAAGGTTGTTAACCCTTTGAAGTAGGTGTGTGCGAGGTATGATTCACACCAACTTCCTTAATTTTTAAATGTCGATGGGAAACTATTTTACCACCTATGATTTGTGCTGCCATCTATCTGCTCATAACTACAGAAATTTTAGGTATTTTTAAAATAAATATTATATAGTAATAATAAATAATAATAAAAACTAATAATTTTAGGTTATAAGCTAAATGAATTTCTTTCGGTTAATGAATCTCAATTGCAAAAATACTTTAACATATCATTACTAGAAAAAAAAAAATTCCCCATAAAGGGTTAATAACAATTGTACGAATCAAAGGTGATTTAAACCGTGGCTGCTCGGACGAATGTGTCAAATAAAAAGGATAATGACAAACTAATGTTTCGAAATTCCTGCTTCTACTGGATCGTCACAGCTGTATTTTGACTTGTTGCAGCATCTTATATAATGCACAGTACACTACATTTGTCACATTACAATTCTTAGTCGTAGATACAATTACCTGTCTCAGGTGACCGTTATTCGTAAATCTGCACATTCGCATTTGTTCTTACAGCTTGCCCAACACATAAGGATTTTAAGGAGGCAGATCTGAAATGTAAGGTGGATTTAGAAGGCTTAACATACAAAACCGTAAAAAAAAAAAAAAAAAAAAAAAAAAAAAAAAAAAAAGGGGATTTTCTAGTGGAGTATTGCATTGTTTGCTCCGAGGAACAAGGTTCGAAATGCGCCTTTCAAATTTGTCAAATAAGACTTGCTTAAGTCGGGCTGAACTGCAATGTTACATTGGTATACCTAGTAACACACCGTGTTGGAGAAGTAAAAATGTAAAATGTTAAACTTTTCATTGCCTATTGCATTGACAAAAGGACACGATAATATTTTCTTTACAAAAAATTAATTTTACTCCAAAATGAGATTAGTTGATGTCACAAATGCGTCAAATATATAAACAAAATATTAATATTTTTTATCATATCTGTACAAAGACATATACAGCGATTTTTGCAGACACCGAAATGTCGAGAATAAAGTCCCGCTCTGTATCTCCCGAATTAACCCAAAATTTTCAGTTCAAGCGCGATTGTAGAAACTGAGTTTTCCAGATGATTTGCAAATATCTGGGGTGCTTGCGTGTGTATGTGAAATATTCCGCTGGGTCCTAGTGGCACATTCAACCGGAAGTAACGCTAGGAAGAGAAGGAAATTTTTGTTGTTTGCCACAACGGGAGAGTACAGATTAAAGTTGGATTCACCGGAAGTTAAACTCTGTAACATCTCCTTCATTCTATCACACGTAACTACTTGAGTTTTACATTTTTAACTTTTCTCAATACGATAATACATATTTTTTCTCTAAGGACGCGCCCTTGGCCATCAGATATTCACCAATACTCAGGAATGGATTATTTTCCTTTTTATTATGAAGACACCCCGTAGGCGGCCAGTGTTACTCCCTGTAAAGGGACAGACACGTTAACACTAGAGATGAGACGGGCTCAGCCCGTGCCCGAGCCCGTGCCCGAACCGGGCTCGGGCTCGTGAAAAATTTCTCCTTTACTGAACATACTCCTTGAAACAGATTTTAAAAAGTGATTCATGGGGAAAATAAAAGTACAGTCAACTCCGGTTATAGTGAACCTCTGGGGACCATCCAATTTCGTCCACTCTATCCGAAGTTCACTAAAACCCAAGTGTATTCATGATGGATAAAGATACTGTGTGTGAATCGAGACTAATGGTTTGCGATCACTATATCTGATGGCTCACTATATCCGGGCTCACTATAACCGGAGTTGGTTGTACTTATAAAAAAAAATATCGGCACTGGCGCCGAGAAGGTGCGTTAAGCTCTTTGGATATTTCAGAACGGCGGCTTATATTCATTAGTTAGTCATGAGATCCAACATTATTTGATAAACATATGGATAAATAAAGAATTAGAAAGTACATTGAGAGTTTGCAACTAATATTTGTCTTTAATTTGCACAAACGGCAAAATTCATTGTATTCTATCAATGAAGTCATTGGATTTTTTTTTTTAAATCTTTAACTGAAATTTCGGGCTCGGGCGGGCTCGGGTTCCGACTTAAATTATATTGCTCGGGCTCGGGCGGGCTCAGATTAAAAGTCCTCGGGCTCGGGCTTCAAAAAATGAGCCCGAACTCATCTCTAGTTAACACCCAAGCTCAAGCCGGGAATCGAACCCGGACCCCAGTTGTGTTGTTGTTGTTATTATTTTGCGTTATGATAAGCCTAAGCGAGGGCATCTGCTTACGGTGGCCTGCCTTGGTCAGAGGACTTTTTAAGGAGCTCTAACGCATATTCACGTTACATCTGGTGAAAACCGACCCAGACTCCAGACAGTTACATCGACAGCCGCGGGATAGGCCCGGAAGCAGGACCATCACACTTCAGCCTTCTACCATGTTCAGTGTCTTATCCACTGTCCCCCAAGGGGGGGGAAAGAATGGTTTGTTAGCCACTACACCGCCTGAGCAGTTGAGACGCTAACTATTAGTTTACATGAAACTGACTTCGGCCGTATTATAAAAAATATCATCAAAAGTAATTATCAGGTTGTAACGAAAGTTTTCCGCCATATCTGCCTGAAAAACTAACTTCCAACTCATTATATAACTGTATTTCAACTTTCGGTACCAAACCTGCCCAGTGTCACATGATACAACAATAGTACTTAAAGCTGTACTCATAATTTGTTGATATTCTGGAGCTGACTTTTTGCAACACAACTGGAAGTTAATGATGGTTCTAATCCTCTAGAGCTATAGTTCCATTTGAACTATATCGTTTTATAGAATTGTACTTAATTATAACTATATTTTTTAGAGATTTCACAACACAGTGTTATAAAGTGAGCCTCTTTCTTTCAAATGTCAAAAATCGTTCGACAAAATATGAGCAAATACGCCAACGCGAGCTGTGTTCTGACGATATTTGCGGTGGCGGGAAACTTTCGTTACAACCTAATATATTAGTCAACAATTAGTGAGCTCGATAATAAATTAAACATAACTAAGCATTGGCTCTGATTCGTGCATAAGAAAACATCGTGCACTCACCGCTGCCATTTACACGGACAAAAAACTATCGAGGCCGATTTGTAATTACCGATGAACGAGACGATGCGCTATGAGCAGCCCCGCCATTCCCATTAATGCTACTCATTTTCTTTACTTAATAGAAAAGACTTTATTTCTGCAAGTTTTATTACAGGAAAATGATGAAGTAAGGACCGAATATGTAAATAACTCACTGGTTGGTTGGTACGCGCACGCAAGCCGTAATCAGATAAACTAGGCAAAATTAATAACGTTGGGCTTCCTTTTCTGTAGATTTTTTTCTCGTCTAATTGTACGGCTCATAGGAATATCTGATAGAATTAATTGCATGCATTTTATTCTCCCGATGTTAAATTTCGTGATATGAAATTGCATCTGATGATTTCAGAAGTTCGATTGGAATGTTTTTCCTCTCCAAACAAATACCTGTAGTAATTTACGACTAAACTATCACAATAGATGTACACTAAGTATGATAATCGAAAAGGGGGCTGCATTAATGTAACATTTATAGCCTTTTTACAGGTATTGTTAACCCTTTGAGGCGCAACCCTCTCCCAATGCTGAAAAAAGGGAAGCCGTTGCCATCGCTCGACTTAACTACCAGCAAGATGGCGGAGAGACCCATTTTTTGACGCAGCTGTCTGTGCCGCACAGCCAGCTGTCGTCAAAAAAGGGTATCTAGATCTGTGGCACGCGATGAACGTTTCGATCGTCCGCCATCTTGCTGGTAGTTAAGTCGAGCGATGGCAACGGTTGTCCTTTTTTCAGCATTGGGCAATCCATCCAGCTGTTCTCGCATTCTTCCATTTTTCAGCAGATGTCCGTGCTGTTAAAAATAATTGTGACAATTTTTTGACGGGAAAGGACGTGCTAAAAAGTAAAGGATTCTCGTGGAGCTATGTCACCCGCAACTATTTTTATAGAAATCACATATATTCTTCGTGACTGGCAACAGTCAAAACGTCAGAGTTTGGTGTTCCCAGAGCGGGAACACTGCGCGTTAAAGGGTTAAAAGAATTCTAACTTTATGGTTGACAGTGCGTACTTATATATTGAGTTTTTCAAACTATTGATCAGTGCTGAACTTTTTAAAGTATTGACTTTAACACTATATTTCCAGTTGGAAAAGTTTTTTAATGATATGCAGGTAATTTTTATACCATAAATTTGATAATATTATCGAATATTTTATACAATATATGTAAAAGTGTGATAAATGCTATTCCCTGTTTTCGCTGCTACACATAGCACTGCATACAGCTGTATGAATTTTATGGCGGTTAAAGCATTAGCGGAACATTTTACAACTTTGCAAATGAGTGAACTTTGTAAAGGACTGTCAAAAAAGTACCGGGAATTGGTCATTTAAAAAGCCCGCCTAAAGAGATTGTCAAAATTCTTTTTGTCGACAAGTTGGCACAACTGTCCTCTATACTGACGCGGAGTTTGAGCATTATCCTTCATCATTTAATTTGTTTACAGTGCTCGATTTTGTCAGTTCATTTTAAGTGTCGAGTTCATTTTATGTGATTTTTGCATTCATAAAACGCATTGTAACTGGTGATGAGACCATTTTTTTTTACGGGAAATGACGTGTTAAAAAGCAAAGGATTCTTTGTTGTTGTTATTATTTTGCGTGATCAATAGTTTGAAAAACTCTATATATAAGTACGTACTATCAACCATAACGTTAAAATTCTTTTAACCCTTTAACGCGCAGTGTTCCCGCTCTGGGAACAGCAAACGCTGACGTTTTGACTGCTGCCAGTCACGAAGAATAGATTTGATTTATATAAAAATAGTTGCGGGTGACATAGCTCCACGACATGGGTTTACGAGTTTGACATGAAAAACTGTCAACAAGCTTCGGAATGGCTCCTTCCAACAGAGCCGAAACCGAAAAAACCTCGTCAAAGTCGATCAAAAGTCAAGGTAATGTTGACTGTTCTCTTTGATTATCGCGGTGTTGGGCACTCGGAATTCTTGCCAGAAGGTCAGACGGTAAATAAAGAATATTATCTGAGCCTTATGCCGCGATTGAGAGAGAAAATTCTTCGAAAAAGGCCGGATTTGTGGAAAGAAAACTCTTGGGTTTTGCACCACTACAACGCACCATCTCACAAGGCTGTCGTTGTGAACGAATTTCTGACCAAAATCTTAACAAATACCACCAAACAACCACCGTATTCACCCGATATCGCTCCAGCCGACTTTTTTTTTCCTTTTCCGCAACTGAAATTACGACTTCGAGGCACTCGCTTTCAGTCGATAGAAGACATAAAAGAGAATTCGCTGCGAGAACTGAAGTCGATTCCGTAAAATGCGTTTAAAAAATGTTTTGATGATTGGATTATTCGTTGGCATAAGTGTATTATTTCGATAGGGGGCCTACTTTAGAGCGATAAAATAAATTTGGATGAATAATAAACATTTTGTGCTTTATTGACCAATTCCCGGAATTTTTTTGACAGAATGTGTGTACACTGTTCTCTCCGATACACGTAGCATAACGTAAAGCACGAAATATTTAGCGGCAACGAGTGCAATTTTACGTCTATCAAACCACGGACAGAAAGAAAGACAAAAACTAAAACCATAAACACTTTCCAAGATTTTGGAGAAGTGTTAATAACCGATTTACAGCACTCAAATTGTTAATATTTATCTTGCACTCAATTCACTGCCAACTGAGCAATGCACGTCCGAAAATTAATCAAGCGAATTCTATCTTTTCCGCGCGTTGGCTTTACATCTGCTTGAGTCACGCCGCTGGGAAACCTGTTTTAAAGGCTCGCAAACTGATTTCGCTGAACAACCGCTGATTTAAGAGGCCTCTCTACTCACGGAAAAAATCACAAACGGTGGCTTCCTCTGAGATGCTCTGGAAATTGGGAAAGAGGGGATAGCAATCTGTGACAGTTTTATTACTCTCTTGACCACACCTCTAGTCTTCATCTTACAGAAGACCCCCAGGAGTGAGGGGGCACACACAACAACACCTGTTCCTCCTAGTTGTTTGGAAATAAGCTATTCATTATCACTTCCGTTTGAGAACTTGGACTGTATGGGATTTTTTCTTTTTACTATAGAAATGAGTAGTTTAAATGTTCTAAATATCACTTTGTTTGAAATGATTTTAAAATACTGAATATACACAAACACGACTCCGTAAAAATGTATATTTATGGTGGGATGTTTAATATATACTGTAGTATCAAAATATAATGTATATTATATTTTGATATAGCAAAGTATTCTTTCTTATATATAATTTTTTATATAGCAAAGTATTCTTTCTTATATATAATTTTTTATATAGCAAAGTATTCTTTCAAATTATATTTATTCATGAAAACAATAATAATAATAATAAAATATTCAAAGTAACAATATTATGATTTGTGTGTGCATACATTAAACTGCTGAATAAAATTTCCATTAGAAGTCAAATTAAGTAAAAAAAATATTACACATTATCTGCAATTCTGTTAGACAAAAAAGAGCGTTTTTTTTTCCATTTTTAATACGCATTCGTGTTTTTATTTCAGAAATTGAAATGTGAAAATACAAGATTTTTAATAGCTCTTTTATTCAACAAGATAATATAAAGGTCATTACAAGATAATTTACGATATCAATTATACCTCCATCATCTCTCCTTCGAAAAATAAAAAATAAAAAAAAATAAATAAAAAAGAGAGAAGGGGAGGGGGGGTTGGGGAGACAGAAAAGAGAGAGAGAACGAAAAAAAAAAAAAAAACACAACTATTGATCGAACAAAACGCACCGCCCCCCGCCCCCAAGAAAAAGAAATTAATGCAAAAGATCCTATTTTACTTCCATAAAATATATGTATTTGTCAATCTTCTAACTAACCGCCCCCACAGACAAACTAATCGTCCCCCCCCCCGACAAACTTGTATTAATCCGCCACTGACAAAACGATCTATCTGTGGTTGCTATTTCATAAAAACAGTGGTCTAAAGAGATAAGTAATAAACGGTATAAGCACATTTTAGATTACGTTTTTAGTAAAATTATAATTATGAAAAATAACAATCTCAATTTTCAAATCAAATACTTTCAAAAAGAAATAATTATTAATTTTAAAAATCTGATAAACACTACAAATTATACATAATTTTATCACAAATTAAGACAATGAAAAGAAATTGCGCCCAAAAATTTCTATACTGATTACAAAATTAACACTCGAATATTTCCTTCTGAAAGGAAATATAGGGAGAACTAATTCACAGCATGACTTAGTTTTAATACTGTTGCGCTTTCATCAGTCTTTTTTCCCCCTGTTCTCGATATTTACTTCGCCTAGAGAGACAAGTAGTAAATTGTGCCTCTGTACATTTTATATTTTCCCTATATTAATTTCCATCATTATTGTCTAAATGCCAAACTCAGTTTTTCAAATCGAATGCTTTAAAAAAAAAAAAAAAACCTTTTAAAATCAAATAAACAAGTTGTACTATGCAAAAGAACTATTTATCACAAACCAAAGAAAAGGAATTGCGCACAAAAATTATTATAAAGGTTGCAAAACTGACAGTTAAACATTTCTTTCTGAAAGAAAATATAAAATTATATAGACAACTAATTCACAGCATGACTGAATATTTATTTTTAATGCTATTGCACTTCGGGATTGTTATTTTCCGAGCATGTACAATGTAAGAAAAGTATTGTAATCATGAAAAAATTTGGCTGCGAGATTTTGGTATATTGACACGTTTTGAGGTCTTCTGAATTCAGTTATTCTGTTTTTTTACGAGATGTGTGAGTGAACACGATAGCTCCTAAACGGAGCATTAGATTGAGCTCAAATTGGGTATATGTGTTATAAACCACCGTTACAAGACCGGTATTGATTTTGGTGTGTATAGGACTTATAGTTAGTTTTTCTACAGGGCTAAAGATTTATTTTAGACTAGCTGCGTGCCCGTTCTTCGCACGGTAGGAAACGAAAATTTTCCTTACATGTGTAATTCGAATTTTTTCGTGATGTGGAATTTAAAGAAAAAGAGCAAAATTATTTGACTCTTGATGTAAAGTTTGCGTCACGAGTATTAACCTGGCATCATTGCAGTATAATGACTCAAAAAACTACGTCAGTGTCATTCACTATCAAAAAAGTGGAATGCTTAATGGTTTGCAGAGAACTCCTGGCTTTCAAAATGTCTTATTGCTACATCATACTGTTTTTTAGGCTCAAGTTGTTGCATTAAATACCTAAGACACTACATGGAATGGACAACCATTTATTTCTTTCCGAACATGTACCATATAAGGAAAGTATTGTAATCATAAAAAATTCGACTTCGAGATTTTGGTGTATTTACGCGTTTTGAGGTCTTCTGAATTCATTTATGCTATTTTCAAGAGATGTTTTTAAGATAACTGCGCACCCGCTCTTCATACGGGAATAAGCGAATATTTTACTACTAAAATCATATCTGCATGTGACAAAACAGAATTTCATTTTTAAAAAAGTTCAAGTAATCTCCTCTGTTGAAATTACTGCGGACAGTAAATTTTAATCAAAATATCGTCTCCCTGTGTTGAAAATAGAGCTGGAATAAATGGGTTATAATTATGGCGTAATTTTTACGTATCTTAAAGCATTTGACGTCATAGATCCTCACTTGCGAATTGAAATTCCGATATCCCATTTAAAAACTCGATTGGTGTAGAAAGCCCTTTTTTCTAATCCTTTCTGTGGCAACAACCGAAGATAAATTCTCGTGCCGTGATCGCAATGTAATGAATGACGTAAGATCGCGTTGATGCTATTAAATTCTAAACATTAGGCTGCATTAAAATTCATAAAAAATCATCTAATTTACATAATTTTTTCGTTTTTATTTTAAAAGAGGGAGAAAAGAATGTTTCACGGTTTGTCAAAATATCAAAAAGTTATGACGGATAGAATTCAAGATGCGACAGTTTTAAAATTATTTTACGAAACAATTCGCCGACGTAATCCAATGTTAAAATAAAACTATACTCGCAACATGCATATGTTAGGAAACATATGCCTGCGACATAATTAAATGCGAAAAATGAAAAAGTAAATAGAAAATTTTTAATATATCCCGCTTTAAAATGAATTTTGTAGCTTTTAAAATGAAGAACATTTTCAGCCGCGTTAAAATGTTTCAATTTTTAAGTAAGCAAAGGATTAAAATACCACTTATAATAATAATAATAATCATGAATTCTCAGTTTATTTCTAAAGTAAGTTTTAATCAAAATATCGCCTTCTTGTGTTAAAAAAAAGAGCAGGGATAAATGCGTTAAAATTGTGGCTTAAGTTTTATGTATTTTAAAGCATTAGACGTCATAGATCCTCACTTGCGAATTGAAATTCCGATATCCCATTTAAAAACTCGATTGGTTGAAAAAAACCTTCTTTCTAATCCTTTTTGTGGCAATGCAACAATATTATCACGTGCCATGATCAATTAATGTAACCTCGTAAGCTCTCCGCGTCGGTGATATTAAATTCTAAACATCACGTTGCATTAAAATTCGTAAAAAATCACCTAATTTACATAATATTTCCGTTTTTATTTTAAAAGAGGGAGAAAGGAATGTTTCACGATCTGTCAAAATATCAAAAAGTTATGACGGATAGAATTCAAGATGCGAAAGTTTAAAATTATTTTACGAAAAAATTTGTCGAATCAGCTACTTAATATAAAAATTCCTAAAAATCAGTAAATTATGTTACGTATTCAGAACAAACTGTTTTTAAAAGAAAATTTTCTCCTCTATCCGATGATACAAATGCCATTTTGCTGCGAGCGTAATTTCCGCCGTTATTACGAATTAGGTGAGAAAAAATGCCAAAAATCGCATAAAACATAAAATTAAAAAAAATCTAGGTCGAATTTTGAAAAAATCGCTTCGAGGTGCACAGCTTCATGTTTAGATCTTCCCGAATACCAAATTTGCTGTTTCTAGGTGTAGCCGTTTGTCCGTAACGCCACCGACACACAGACCCACAGACCCACACACAGACCCACACACAGACATCTTCTTTTATAATAAGTAGAGAAGAGAAGAAGAGAAGAGATTATGGCCTATGGGGGGGAAATTCTTGAAAGTGCGCTAGCGTTTAAACGGTTCATTAGATTGAGCTCAAATTGGGTATATATGTTATAAACCACTATCATAAGACCGATATTGATTTTGGTGTGTATAGGACTTATAGTTTTTCTACGGGGCTACGGCAAAGATTTCTTTTACATTATGGCATACGGGGAGAAATTCTTGAAAGTGCGCAAGCGTTTCAACGGTGCATTCGATTGAGTTTCAATTTAGTATATATGTTTGAATGATTCATCGATTAAAATTTATTTACATGCTTGGTAATGATCTTAATCGTAATTGTTTCGGAAAGTCGAGTGGAGTCACTACAGTTTTTTTTTTTTTTTTTTTTTTTTTTTTTCTCTATATTTAATTGGTGTATAGCAGGGTTGTCCAACATATTGCCCGCCGATTGTTTGAATCCTGCCCACTTACTACTTTTTGAAAATCGCAGAAACAGTCTAGCAATCCTTTTTAGTAGTATTTCAAGTGGAAAAGCAAGTAGTTCCAAGAAATGCTGTGGAGAAGAAACTTAAATTTTGAGAATGCTACTAAGATCAGTTTTTGATTGTCCACCGTGAAAACAAGATCTAGGTTTCTTCTGACCGAGGAACATCTTGTAGGAATTTTGCGTTAGCTATGTCAAGTGTACAGGCAGACATTGACTCTTTGTTAAGCAAAAGTAATGCCAACCCTCACATAATTCTATGTTTGGATGTAATGAAAATAAATGCGGTAATAAAGCAGGGTTTCTACAGACCGGGAAAGTCAGGGATTTGGGAAAAAAGTCAGGGAAATTTGAAGAAATTGAAGAAAGGTCAGGGAAATGCTAGAATATGCGGCAAAATCAAGAAAATACTTCCTGTTCGAACCTAATTGTAGAAATTGTTTTATTTTCATTTTCTTATTTAACCTTATAAATAATTTTAAAATCTGTCCTTTATGAACATATCTTCTTCAGTTGAAATATGCTTAATTTGATCCTAAATTATTATCAAACATGGGTTTTGTTAGAATCCAGTGATGTCAAATAATATTTTTGTGTATATTGATCTTATTATTATTATTATTTGTAAAAAAGGGGCAAAATATATAAAAAGTTATTAATTAAAGGATGTAAAATTAAAAATAGAAACGCAAAATTCAGGAAAGCACGCTATTTAAAAAGTCAGGGGAAAGCATGATAGATGTCAGGGAAAAGTAACAGAAGCAAAAGCTGTGAAATCCGTCGAAACCCTGTAAAAAAATGTAAGAAATTTTAATACCCAATTTTACGAATTATTTGTAATGTGTTTATTTTGTAGAACTCGTAAGGAAGGATTTATGATCACCACTTTAACGTCTTATCCTCAACTAGCATCCTCTTAATTTTTGAACTGGATTAAAAAATTGTGTTTTCCAAAAGTAAAATACGACCCTGTGGACTATCAACTACATCGTTTCATAGAACTCCGTAAACATAAAACACAGTATTTACAGTACATAAAAATACACTTATTTACATTACATGTGCTGAGAAAAAAAAAATATCAAACAAAATCTTAGGAAAAAAAAAAAAAAAGCCGCTATTCTGGTTTAAATTCCGAAGATAACTATACTACCAATAAGTTGTAAACAAATAACATAAATCAAGGGTGCTCGTTTCACATCAGCTGTTTGTAATGTATAACATACAATAAATGAATTGGATTAAAAAATGAGTTTTCCAAAAGTAAAATATGATTCTCTGAACCAGTGGCGTATGCAAGGGGGGGTTCAAACCCCTTTGCCAAAAATTTTTTAATAAAATGTCCATAAATTTTCAATTTTCAACTTAACTATTACGCATTTTAACACAAAGTTATGGCTATAACCCCCCCCCCCCCCCCCCTTGAAGGAAGTCTGCATACGCCACTGCTGTGAACTATCAACTGCATCATTTCATAGAACTCCGTATTAGACACTCACATAAAGCGCAGTATTTACAGTACATAAAAATACACTTATTTACATTGCATTTGCTGAAAGAAAAAAGTACCATACAATACCACACAAAAAAAAAAAAAAAGTCTATAGATGGTTTTAATTTCCTTTCTTATTAATTTTTTTAAAATCTTTTTTATCTTCATTATGTTTAATTGCGTCAATAATGTAAGAAGGATTTCTGAATCGAAGAGACAGTTTGTAAGGTGGATCAATGAGCTCCGGGAGAATGCACACTGCTCAAAGCAAGTATTCGACAGACTTGAGAGCAGTAAAATAACAACACTTGTTACTACAAAAGGTACTGAGCCAGATGATTTTACAGATACGCAGAAACGAAAGTTGAAATGTGAAGAGAATGTTTCTGGAGGCACTAGCATACATATATATATTAATGTACACACAGCTCAAAGCAAGCATGAGACAGACTTGAGAACAGTAAAATAACAAATGTCATCACAAAACGCTTTGCAAAAGGCACTGAGCCAGATGTGATGTTACAGACGCAAACACATACAAAAGTTGAAATCTGAAGAGGATGTTTCTGGAGGCACTAGAGTGGGAGTGAGGAGATCACAGGGGGTCAATGGGTCAATATACGCCCACCTCATCCATCACCGCGACTAATGGTTACCGAAGTGGGGGATGAAATTCGCGACGAAATCGCACTTTTTAAAGCATATAACGTTTACAATTCATAGAAAATAACGAAAATTTTTCATTGGAAAAACACGAAAAAAGCATGTAACAATAGTGAGATGGCTATACAATGTATTACGGGAGTTAAAATTTTGCTAAAGAGCGGGGTTTTGAAATAACGGATCGTCAAAAATGAAAATAACGATTTTAGAATTTGTGTCACTTCTCAGATTGCAATAAAATCTCTTTCGGCTTAATTAACCCAAATCTGATTCGCGCAATACTTTCGAACAGCTCACAAGATTCACACAGGAAAATTTCATGTAAAAATACCAAATAGTTTCCGAGAAAAATGATTAGGCGTTAAGGCACTTTTCTTCATAGGAAAGCATTGGGACGTGAATCTCCGCAAGCCGAGTAGAGAGGCCTCTTAACAAAAAGAATTATTTGAGCCATGGAGATATGAATACAAGGAGATGGCATTAGGCATCTTCAGAACCGGACGAAATGACGTAATTGAGTTGGTCTAAGTATGGCAAAACATTTAGTTGGTTTCTTTATAAATAACAGTGAAAGATGCACGATTTTACGGATTAAAAAGTAAAGATGCACAGTTATATGTTGCGATAGTTCTACATACAAAATCTCGGCATTCTGTAGTTAAAAGTTTTACAGTTATGACAAATACGTAATTATTCTTGGAGCCAACTTTGAACAGATTACTTCTTTAAAATTGGAACTGTCACCGCAGAATAACACAGTCATATTGCAATGTTGTCTAACCAATACGGCGGATCGGTTACAGTTTTCGCTTCACTATCAGATAGATAATACCGTCTCCTTCTATTCATAACTCTATGGAAAAATGCCAGACAATACGTTGAAACAAGATATTAAATTAATGTGCTGGGATAAAACAAGGCCAAATAACGCATAATAACAATGTCAACCTATGAGATAATAAAGGGAAACGAATGTGTTTTAAACAATGAAAACAATCCTAAAAACAATATCCAACAAATGGATAAAACAAAGACAAACCATGTGCTGTAACAATCTGCTCTAGAGATGGCTAACAGTGCACTAATTCGATACGAAATCATCAACATTAGCAATGACACAGAATATATTGATACGATGCTCAGCACTATACTGAAAGACTGTTGAGCACTGAGCTAAACTATGCCAAGTTCTGAAAATGGCCAAGATTGGTAGTTTGAACGATTTTCAATTGTATTTTGCTGCAGCAATAGCTCCATTCAGTGTTCGGCAATAGCCTGAAAGCAGATTTGGCAAATAAATTTAAGGGGACAGTTTACCCCAAAATTGGTCAAAAAATCAATTTTCTTTTTTAAATATTAAATGAAAGTCTGTTAAATTATGAAAATTCCTACACCCATGGGCTTCGAAACTGGGGGGGGCAAAAGTCATTTTAAATGAAAGTCCATGTATGCGTGCCCATACACACACACACACACACACATATGCATATATATATATATAAACTATAAATTCGGTCTTGAGCCTCGTCAGGGGAGACCCCCCTGAACCCCCCCCCTAATTTTTTAGTTTCATTATTGCCATATTAAAACGATATTAATTGACTATGTCATTTTATCTCACCCCTTTTTCCATATTAAAATGATATTAATTGACTATGTCATTTTATCTCTCACCCCTTTTTCTTTTATTCTTCCTTTACATTTATTTCAGCGACTGGAAGTAGGAGGGTTTCCTGACCTTTCCTTGCAAATGCAAACGTGGGTCGATGATAACTGAAGTAACTTACATAATTTTTAGTATCTATCTTAATGGGCCACATTCATGTACCAACCGATCGTACGACTCGTCGTGAAAGCTATTAGTGGTGGGGGGATTTTCGTCACCGGAGCAGCGGATATTTAGCCATAAATCTCATTTTGTGGCTAAAGTGGGAATGTTTTGGGTCAAGGGGTCAGATCGGATGTTTGACGATTTTGTGTTCGACCAGTCGGACACTTCAAAAGCACCCGCTCTAAAAGGTTGCTAGTTTAGCCAGATATAGCAATTCAGCGACTTAGTGGCGATTTTTTTTTTTTTTTTAACGTGGCCTATTTTGTCAGTAGTTGTACAATAATTGATCAAATTAATTTTAAATCAAAGGCAAATCCGCTTGTAGGGCGGGGGAGGCACCCCCTCTGAAAAAATGTCTGGATTGCACTCTTATTAAATGTATGGATGCCCGTATTAGTACTTTTGGTAAAAAGCGGGAACTTACCTTGGTCTTTCATTTCTGTAATTAATAGAGTTCATTATGTTGTAAAAAATATTCACTACACCGACGACTTAACGAGAGGGTTCTTTGAGTCTCTACCCCACCTTTTATGGGTATCCACTATTAAATGTACCCACACAAATACATGCATACATATAATTTTAAAAAATGCTGGAATATAAATCATAAGTTTTAAATTTCATATAAATGAGTAATTATTATAAATAGTTCACTGGATAAAATAAAACATTAAATCTTTGTTTCTTGGGATATGTCTTACAGAATCATTTACGATTCGGTGGCTAAAGGTGCAATTATATAATTATTTATTCTATTTATTTAAGAGTATACTATGCTTTTTCATCACTGTGTGGTTTTATTATCTTATTTTTTAAAGTTTATAAAATAATGTAACTTAAAAGCAGACTTTCAAATTATATGCAGCAAGCATTAAAATTTATTGCCTATACTAATGTTAATCGGTAAATGTAGAATAAAAAACTAATCGGAAAAAATTGTACGTAAATATTCTTATAAATAAATAAATTGTAAGGACTGAAAGTTTCTCTTCAGGATTTTGTGTGCAATAAAATAAATTTTTCTATGCTGTTCACTGCTATTCATAAAATGATAAAATGTTAAGTTAAAATGATGCCATAATTTTACTTATGTATCTGTATATAATATGCATTTACAAAAAAAAAAAAAAAAAAAAAAAAGCCTTTCCAATTACCGAACAGTTGGAGTAGAATGTTTGTGTTCTTAATTTTTTAATTTATCTTTATATGAAAGTGCACAGTTTTACAGCTCTCCAATTTGGAAGAAATAGAGATCCACACATGTCACAAATAATATTCAAGTTTTGGTGATCTACCTATTGAGGATCACCAAATCATTAGATCAAATAAAGAACTTACATAGTGACTTCAAATTTACTGGATCAGCGTGAAATGTATACAGTGTATTTTCCTCCCCCACCCCCAATTTAGCTTTCTTATTCTAGCAATTAATATTCGGTCAATATCCCTTTAGATTAAAAAAGTATGGTAAATTTAGATTAAGGAAGTCTTAGATTTTTAAGAAAGATAAAGCTAAAGTCAGTTTTGCAGATATATCCAAAATAAATTTTTGTTTGCTTTTGCCAAAAATCTTAGTGTGGCTGAAAGCCTTTCATGAGGAGAAATTGCTTTTCTCATCAGGGTGTTGCTCCTTTTAATAATGGGCGCAACAAGTTTCAAGAGCTCCATATATGTCTCCTCGTTCATTCGCAGATAATTGTGAAAATCTTCTGGCGAAAATCGTAAATTTTCTAATAATTTTATATGGGATAAATTCTCTTTCTTTTAGCCACTTTTTTTCCCAAATTTTTTTTCTAGCTTTTCGCGTTTTCTCGCTATTTTTTTCAGAAAGCACGATGCCAACTAACGCAATCGCTGTATCCATCGCCATTCCGTGCCAAGTCTGAACGCAAACTGTGAAATGTTTGATCGTGTGGGCAAATGATGAAGGCGTGGAAAGTCAGTTATTTATTGCTATCCCAGTCATTAAAAACTCCCACCCCGGTCATAAAAATCGCCCGTAACTAATTGTTTGACAGACGAATTGGTACGTGAATGGCGGCTTTAACACACCAAAAATTTTGCTTTTCGTTATTTGATATTGTTGAGAGAGCTTTAGGCGAGTAGGGTTGCTATATTTCGCCTGGTAAATCTATTGGCGAGTCATCCAGAGTGGATAAGAATCCCAGTCTGTTAGGCTTATGTTTAAAATTATTCTTTTTTCCACTTTCACATTCGGTAGCCCAGTGCTCGATGCGTTTATACCTTTTACAAGTTATTCTTGATGCATCCTTAATTTTATGAGTCGGCTGGCCCGAGTATTTTCCATTATTTTTATTTTTAGACGCAGGTTTTCCAGGAGCAGCCACGAAAGCACCTGAGTCTTCCGCTTGTCTATCATCGTTACGCCTGGCATTTGATTCTGATTATTTCTGGCTTCGGATCGGAAGTTCATCTCTTGATTCCATAGCACATCGGAAATTGTCGAAAGTAGAAGAGAAGCTATATCGCAGCATTACAGTCAGCAAGTCGTCGTCTATTTTAATATCCATTTCTGAAATCTGTCCACTATGTCGAAAAATTTTCTCAAATGGTCGTGAATTCCATTAGACGAGTCGGGTATCTTATATTGAATTAAAGATTTCATTAATGTAGCTTTACGAGCAGGTCCTTTAGATCAGCGGCTCTCAACCTTTTAACCTTCGCTCCCCCCCCCCCCCAACAAAGGCTAACTTACGATGGCGCCCCCCCCCCCTCACATTTTTCAGCATACATTTAGTTTTTTAATCTTTAATAATGAACATTTAGTCGAACTTTCTACAAAATAATGTTATCAGTAAAGTTTGAATGAACATTTTAAACGAAAATGGATATACACTATCTGGCCAAAAGTATCCGGACTCCCAGTGGTATGGACTTAGAGCGTCCTGAGGCACATATTAATATGATGTTGGTCCCCCTTTTGCATCGATGACAGCCTGCACACGTCTCTGAAGACTTTCACCAATTTTTGATAGGTGGCCATAGGAATTGACTTCCAGGCGTCCATCACAGCTGAAGTGAGTGCTTGCAGTGAGTATGGTCGATTTGGCTGTTCGCCGGGCATCTGCCGAACCCAGACGCGTCCATCCGATTGCCAGACTGTGAAGCGAGATTCATCACTCCAAAGAACAGTTTTCCACATGCCCACAGTCCAATGACGGTGAGCTCTGCACCATTGCAATCGATGCATCGCATTCTGTGGAGTGATGTTCGTCTTGTGAGCGGCTGCACGACCGTGGAATCCCAAGGTGTTTAACTCTCGACGAACAGTCCTGCTGCTAATACTAACACTTGATGAACTTTGGAACTCCTGAGAAATTTCCAACAACGAGGACTTGCGATTGTATTTCATTACCCTTTTCAGAGTTCTGCGGCTGCGTTCACTAAGTTTTTTCGGACTACCACTCATATTTTCTTCAGTTTCACTGCCTCGACGTTTCCACTTCACAATTACATCACTCACAGTGGATTTAGGCTTCTGTAGAATATCCGCAATCTCACGAACTGATTTCCCACAAAGGTGGCATCCCACTATACTGCCACGATCGAACTCACTTAGCTTCTTTGACTTACTCATTGCTTCACAAACGCATACATACAACCAGACAAACCACTACCAACACTTTTATAGCTTTCGATTACGCATCCAATTGCGTCACCCGCCAGAACCACTTTTTTAGGGGGTGTCCGGATACTTTTGGCCAGATAGTGTATTTTTGAGTAAAAATGAGAATAAATAAGATGATTTTTTTAAAAAACATGCATCACTACTTGCTCTTTGGTTTCCCCCCCCCCCCCCTTGCAAACGCTCTGCGCCCCACAGGTTGAGAAACGCTGCTTTAGACTGATAGATTTCTCCCCTTTTTTTCCCAGACATCTGATGAAGTGTCACAATTTTTTATTTGTTTGAGTTTAGATGGCGATATACATAGAATTATATCTTCTTTTAGCTTTTTCGTCCATTTGGTTGGACCCATGTATCGAACTCTTCTTGCGATTTTTCGTCATTTTCAAAACTTCAGGTTTAGGCTTTGAACCTGATGCATGAATCCAGGCATCATTCTTTATTAAAAGCGCTTTCATTTGCATTTTCCATGTTTCGTAATTATCTTCGTAATTATTTCTTTCAGCGGTTTAATTCGCCAAGTTCCAGTCGCCATTTTGAGGATGAATGATACAGCCTTCTTAAAACGAACGTTAAAAATCAGCAAATAAATAAATTAATCCATCTGGTGTCCATAACCTTTTAGAAATGTTTGCAGAGTTATAGCACAAACATAGTAAACGTGGGATTTTAACATAACATTTTATTAGAACGGAAGAAACAGGCACATCACATAACAAGATAACATCAAAGGGAAAAAGTATATATTTGTTTGTGTTTGTGGGATTACGGCGGATTAGCTACGCGTGGGCTCTAGGCCGATGGGCGGGATGCCCTCCGTGGGGGTCTTTCTAAGGGGTCTAAACGCGTATTTACGCTAAGTGAAAAAAGTATAGAAGTAAAATGAATGCGTGCGCGAGCACAGTTACAGTTAAGTAGATAAATGTTTATTCAGGGCAATACAAAATTCAGGTAGCGAAAGACATTGCACAATAAAAAAATAAACGATTCAATACTCAACAATTTATTCTTACTTTTATGTCGCATTTCTTAGATACATTTTTCGGACAATTTTCAATAAAGGGGGTGAGAGATAAAATGGCATAGTCATTAATAAATCATAAAATATATCTTCTATAACAATGGAAAAAATACTGTACTAAAACGAATGAAATTTGAGAACAGTTATATTTAACTCTTGAAAACAAAAAGTAAATAGTGCAACAAGTATAATTAATAAAATAGATAAAAGGGCTTACTTTTTCCCCCTTTTATCAAACCAACTCCACAGCCACTGATATCACTGGGGACCGAATCAGCTTTTAGCGGTAGAGTCTGTGTGTAACGTCCAAAACAAAGTTCATTGGAAGGATTGGAAATTGCAAATCTATATGTTCACTACAAAAAAAAAACCTCCACAGCCACTGGACATTAGCAGGGCTTGACTGTCAAGAAACATTTGACGGTCAAAAACTGAAGCGGCCGACTTTGATTTTCAAAGGGTCTTTCCAATAAGTAAGGAGAGGCATCATTTTTAGTTTAAACAAAACTACATTTCCCCCCTCAAAGTGCAACTATAATGGATGTCTTCTCCTTAACGAATTCCTGACAAAAAAAAACCAAATGATCATTACATTGTAGTATTTTCTCCAGACTAATACCTTATTTAAAATTTACCGATTTGACACGAAAATTACGAAAACTACTTGCCTGTAGTCATACACAAAACAAGTTAATATTTCACTGCAAGATACAGATATTCGGCTGGTAAAATTCATTTAACTTAACCAAACTTGACACACAGACATCATTTACCTATTTAGCTTAGCTCTTTGTAATCCATTCTTTGCAGCTCATGGTACTTTCCCCCCAACCAGGTAGCAAAAGATTAACAACAGACTTGAAATATAAAACATGATGTTACATACAAAAATTTTTAAAGCTCCCTTCTCTCACAGTCATTATGCTTGCGGGAAAAACTGGTCCTTGTCTATTTAAGTGAACACACATGTGGCTGATTTTTGAGTTAACGGGAGATAAAAGGGCCGCATTCGGCATTTAAATCACTCCAATTTTTCACAGAATCTTAATGGTCAAGCTCGGCATAAGCAGGGGACAGGGGTCGATACAAACAAAAATTGGGTCCGTTTTGTGGCCCTATCACAAAATTACAATCGATTTAAACGGAACCCCTTCTCAAAATTACAGTCGATTAAAACTGCCCTTCATTGGCATTTTACCCTACATTTTAATGTGTTTCATCAATTAACCAAAAAAAAGTGACTTTTATTAAAATTTGGTGTGAAAATTCACAAAAATAAGTGCTGAAATTCACAAAATTAAGCATTGAAATTCACAAAAATATGCAGTTTTTACAAAAATGGGACTCTGGAAAATATTCCTGGATCGACCCCTGATAAATTATGTAAGGTTTTCAATTGAAGATGTTTTCACGAAAAAAAAAAAGGCGGGGGGGTATATAAATTAGGTGAATGTACATATACTATGTACTAAAGAAAACTAATATTCTGAGATATTACCTTAGCTAGACTTTTAAACGAATTTTTTGAAATGCTAGAAAATAGATGCAAGCAGATCGTTATAAACAATAGCTGTGAAGGTTCCCCTTCTGTGCGGAACGTTGCTTCTCCGTATTGCTTGGGAGCAACGCTGTTAGTAGGAAGTAAAAAGGTGATTTGTTGCTGTAATTTTCTAATGCATGTAAATCTAAAAGGGTTAAAGGTATCGAATACTGACTTAGATAGTACTGCAACTAGAGTTTACGTCTCTCACGACGAACCAACTAGAACGGCCCCCTCCCGTGGAATCATAACTTATTTTGGAGCCCCCTACCAAGTCTGGGCACGTGCCCCTAGTTGCCCCCTTGGCAGCAGATATGAATCATAAAATCGCAGACCGTTTTTTGTTCTCTTAAACTGCGTCGCATTTGAATTTGCAATTAGTCGTCTGTCAAGTCAAGTAAGTTGTGCACGATCATAAAAGTGTATTGTCTCTCTGCTACTGACCTTCAAACACCAAAATTAGGTTATTCACTAAAATATAAATGAGAAACTGGCCCCAACCTGTGACAGGGCAGCAACTAAAGGGGGGTAAGCGGGGACAAGCACCGGGAGACATTCTAAAAAGAATGCCAAAATCAGTTATAGTTTCTTGGGATGGGCCGCGGCTTCATGCGAGGGGGCACACAACCATGGGCGCCCATAAGGGGGGGCAAGGTAGGGCACTTGTTCTAAGTTAATGTCTCATGATGTTAACAAATGGCAAAAAGAGAACTAAATTTGTTAAAAGTTTGAAATTTGCCCCCTCTGGATTTTTTTTTTTTAAGTTTGCCCCCCCCCCCCCCAGGAAAATTACAATGGTCGCCCATGCACACGACACTAATTATGGTTTGCCCCGGGTGACATAAACTCTATTTGCGGCATTGCCTGTGAAAATGATCTCCTTTTGTCCACTATTTACAGCAACAGGTCTTTTTTTCTAACTCTGAACAATTGATTTCAGACAAGTTTAAAATCGCTGCCCCTAGATTTTTGCGTTCCTGAGAAATTATCTAGCTTGGCCATTTGGTAGAAGCTGCCATCGTTCCTGTTCAGTTGAAAAGCTTCTGTGACTCTATTCTTTTGCAGGGGAAATTTTTTTTTTCTTTTTAGAATCTGATAGTATATTTGGGTTATAAATGCATGATTTGTGTTTAAAATCATAACTTTGCCCCCTGACTTTTTAGACTAGGGGGGCAATTTTTACAACTGCAGGGGCAATTGCGCCCCCTTGCCCCCCCAGATTACGCCTATGCCTACACCTCATTTGTAATTATACGGCAATAATATCACAATATATTCCAACTTTTGTTCAAACACTCATTTGCCAATTTCATTGGCAAACAAACTCTTTAAATGACTTTTTCTCCATGTTCATATTTTCTTCAATTTCATGTTTTAAAAATGCTAAGGTTTTTTTTTTTGTGTTTGAGATAAGATTTAAATTTTTTGTACATGTTCTTTATCATGTACCTGTTAAATCTGTGAATGGAATTAGCCTTCAGTTTTTTATCCTTTCAATTTTACAGAAATCATATGAAGAAAAATTACATTTTATTGTTTTACAATACATATACCAGTTGAAAAACTACATTAGAAGTAATTGCGGATGCATCTAAAAATCCATGCACAATCTTGTGTAAAATATATTTGAAAATCCACCTTTTTTTAAAAATTGGACAAAAATCTTTATTTAAAAAAAAGTAGTAGATTTAAAAAATCAGTTTAATTATTTTTTTATAAATTTTACTTAATCGTGCAGTTTGAAATGATTTATTTTTTCAAGATGCACTTTTAATTGAACATTGAAATGCGTCCAGTTCATTATTTGTACTATATTAAAAAAAATACTGAAAGGGTAACCTGTCCTCTAAACAAACTTGATAATTATTAAGTTTGCTACACTTTTTTGGCAGGTGTAGAGTGTCTTAATAAAAGTAGTTAACATTTTATCATAGAATGGTGCTAAGTTAGCTGCAACCTTTCTATGGGAAAAAGTGAAACAATTATTTTGTTCTTAAACTGATCAACGGAACCAAATCATGGTGAAACGTTGAACTACTTCTATTAACGATGCTGAATGTATTGGAGAAATGTATTGTAATCTTCGCTATTTGGAAAATGTATTGGAATCTTCGCCATACATTTGCAGACGATCACTTTCTGTTATTAAAACGGCAGGCATATAAGTTACATCGAAAACGACATTTTGGTATCAGAAATATTTTTAATGTACGTAAATGTATGGAAAAAAAACTGAGCCTGACGGGCAAATTTTGCTGTTCTGTTCATCTTTATACTTGTAAAATACGCAAGAAACATATACTGTTATACATTAAAAAAAAAATTACCATCGACAGTATAATTTCCGTTTCACTTTTCTACATAAAATTTTACTGATCATTACGTTATTCTTTTTACCAATATACTTTTTTGATCACGTTTAATGTTTTTAAAAATGGAAGTTATTTTTGGCTATATTGAATTTATTTAAATTATATTATGTCATGCATTTAAAATTGAGAATTTTTATCCGTTATTAAAATATATTTTAAACTACTTATTAAAAATACAATAAAATTTAACAAAATCAGCCCGGAAATCTTTTATTCGACTTAATGATAAAATACGCACGCATTATATAAGAATAAAACAGTCTTAAACTTGTACATAGATGAAATATATATAACTTCTCTCTCTTTCTGTTAAAATTTGTGAAAAATTTTCTCAGTGTCATTTGTTAACAGCGACGATTCTCTGAAACACTACAACTAAAGTGCATACTACATCACATTTTCATTTTTTCTAAAATAATCTTTCACATACTTTCACTTATATCCAAGATTATATTAACGAAAGAATTTATATCGAAAACATTTGCCGAATTCCAAGAAGTAAGATTATAACTAAATTAATAAAAATATTTCACAGCTGTCGAGTATAAAATAAACGCAAATCCGGAGATAAGATTTATACGCTTCTTCTGAAATATCTCTTCACATCTTACTTTAACACATATATCTCCTTTTCCCTGGCGTAATCTAAAATGTGCATATTTATCCGGAAAGCAGGCTTTGTATTTAATTTTCGGAACTTTCAGAATAAAATCAAACGGTTATCCGAACATCTTAGTATTGTAAAACTTTTAAAAAACATTTACTGCATTGCATTAGAAATAATCGCGCCTCCTTATGTGATGCTGTGAAAATAAGACAAAATTTTAAATGTCGTTTAAATCAAGACGTTTGATCTAATTTTGTACTGTTTTGAAAATTTATAAAAAATGATAGCAGATTTGATTTTGTATTCCTTTGATTGTTTCAAGCAGACCATTAAAGTTTTCAAAAATACGCCGAAGCATTAAATATTGCTAAACAGCTTTTGAATTTATTTTTTACTATTACTTTTGGCTGAATTCGCAAAATAATTTTTATATGTACTTAAAGCTGTAAAAAATGTTAAATTTGATTTCAGCAACTATTTTATGCTCTTTTACTATTGATAAACATTTAAGTTACTGATGCACTAAAAATTTTCGAATCAGAGGTATTAAGCATACTTATTCTAAAATTCCAATACTTATTCTATAGTACAAGAAAACAAACCCTATTCATTGAAAACGCCCGTAATTTTTACAGATTCAGAAATATTCAGTAGGCACCAACATTTACAATGCTTTTATACATGATTTGCTGAATTCGTGGTTTCAAATGTCTTCTCGGCTGTAGTAAGCAGTTGATGAGGGGTGCCAATATTCAGAAGTTCCCCAACTTTCTGACGAGAATCTAAGTAGAAATCACCCTAAATTTTAAGAGACATGTTTGCTGCCTCTAGTGGCACTGAAGCTTCATGTGTACCGAAAAGACCTACAAAACATTCTTGATTTTTATAACCAAGAAAAAAATAAACGCACACAGTTAGTCAAAAAAATATCTCTAGAGGACGTTTATAGCCTGCGCAGTCTCTAATATTTTTTTTGCTGCTGTTGCTGTTGTTTCTGATTTCTTTATCTAGACCGGGTACTTGCCAAGTATGCATTTGTCAATACAAAAACCAGAAGTGTATTTGTATTTTATTACGAAGGCATGCTAACAGGCAGCCAACGTGAACCCCTAAGAAGCGTTGTAAACTAATTTTTAACCAATTCCAGGTGAGAGACTTATACCTGGATTGGCACCCCATAGGTACCTTTTCAACATGGAAAGCATTAAAACCAGTACTGGTTTTACGCGAACCAATTTCCTTTAAAGGATCCCTCATCGTCCCACAGCAGTCCAGTCAATATAGGTTGTTACCCTTCCAAACGCTGATGAAAATAGGTGTTTCTAGACTTATGTCCCGAGGGGAACCGAGCTTCAATCGGCCGAACCCTTTTAGGGGGGCAGTCTGTAAACGTATGACTTTCTATAAAACGATCGTAAAGCGCATAATTATTTTCGGTCTTCGAAAGATTAAGAGAGTGTTACTGTTGCACGATGAAACCTCGGTAGTTTAACTACATTATGTTAATGACACGTCATCAGTAGAAGGTTGCAAGTTTACCCTGAATTCACACCGCTGGTCAGGTAAAGGCCGATGGTGTTTCTGATCGGGGATATTTTGAGATCACAAATGTACCTGTTCTTCGTTGAAGAAACTGAAAATCTCCATTGTGAGGTCGTTCCCTAGTTCCATCAGGTCATGCAGCTATCATGGACTTTGAAACCAAACTTTATAACTTTATTTTTTCCAGGAAAAAGTGGTGACAGTGTTATCGAATAATTGAATTATAGGAATCACTACTGAGATAAAGAATTACGAATCCTGCTCATTTATACGCATTTTCTTGAACAAACTTCTTTTTAAAATGCCTTAAAAAATCCGAAATCAGCTTGAACATTTTCATGCAAACAGCATTTCCCTACCGCAGTTTCTCTTTTCTAATAATTTATTAAAACTTTTTTCGAATATATGATGCAATTAATCGAAAAAGAAACCCTGCTCTCCCTCTAAAAGTAGTCCAGCCACACTCTAATTAACTAAACATTATTCAAAATGTTAGTAATGTTTAATTAATTTATTTTCTAGGACTCACACAAAACCCCAGTTTCCACAAGTGGCAGTAAAAAAAAAAAAAAAATGGCGGATTTTATTTGTACATCAGATCCCTGGAGAAACAAAGGCAAAAATGATGTTGCTACTGTATCGATTGCAGTGATAAATAATTTGTTTCAGGTTTTCTTTTAATCTACACGCACACGACATGATAATATATAAATTATGATATGAAGAAAAAGTTCTAGAGTACGTGCGAGTGTGTGCAGCAAATAATTAATTAAAGGAAATGAAAATATGAGTGAGAATTTTCGAGTACAAAAAAAAAAAAAAAAAAAACATAAGTTATATTCATACCTCTTTTAGAAAAATCCTGTAAATTGAAAAAAAAATTTGTAAAACAACCAACATAACACTTAGATATTGCTATTTGAGCCCGGTTTTATTCGTTTAGAAACGTTAAAAAAATAAAGATTTATAAGTTTATTCAGTTGAACCTAATCACCAAATTTTTTATTTAGTTTCCTATCAAATAAATTTACTACTTCTTATTTAATGTTTTTGAATACATACACTAGTAGAAACGCTTTAAACCGTTTTCCCTGATAAAACTGATTTGTTAAATTTTTGGAAAGGACTTCTGTATATTGGCTTTACATTTACTTGCGTTACACTGCTGGGAAAGCTGTTTTAAAGGCATTGCATGGCTATTTTTAAAACAGATTTTTCTCTCTAGAATTCTGGTATTCATAAAGTTCCCCTAAGATTCAAAAACCCAGTTGTAAGCTTAACGGCATCTGTAATATTCACCTAAAAGATTCTGCAACAAAAATCAATACTCTACCTCGGAATTTTTACTAATTTTATTTTGTTATATTTTACATTTACAATATTAAGACGGTTTTTGGGTTTTTTGCTGCACCGCATGCTCGCCTATAAACAATACACCTGCTTCTAACCTTTAGGCAAATTTCCGAAACCATTCTCAAGCCCCGAAATATTTCGACAGTCGCATTGAAAATGGACTAGGTGACACACATGCAGGGTTTAATTTGAATAAAGATCCCCCTCCCCCTTCTAGCAGTGATGTATGAAATATTTTCGGGATTGGAATTAATTGTAATGAAGGGGAAAAAAAACTTCATTTAGCTTATTAAATAAAATTTATTTGACTTTTGAAACTTTTTTTTAAAAATTTCATTTTTTTAAAGGGAAGCGGGTACGAAGTTTGTATTCATAATATAATTACAACACCGTGTGTTTGTTGGAGGTATCATATGTTTATCTCAACTCTGTGTTAACTTTTTGCTTATAACAGAAAATGTAATCTCATTTATGAAAGAAGATCCCGTCCATAAACGGTTACACGCAGGAAAAAGTAAGTTGCTTGTGTTGTACGTTCCTTTTCGTTCACAAGTATTAACCTTTTTACTCTTTTGCCTGAAGTAATAGGAAGTGTGGTGATCGCAAAAAATTTCGGTATGCAGATTTTGATGAAAAAATCGATAGTGACTATCTCTAAATTTACTTTGTAGAGTTTTTGTGTGACGTCTCAGCGTACGCATGTACATGTATGTTCGTATAAATGCATAGACAATCCATTTTGACCTGTTTTTTCCTGACGTCTGTATGTAAGTATGTATGCATATACGTAAGTTGCATATCTCAAAATCTATTAACCGTAGAATGTTGAAATTTTACATTTAGGATTTTTGTAATATCTAGTTGTGCGACTCTCTTTTTAGCTCAAATCCACTAAAAATTTTATTTACAGGACCTTCTAAAATTATTTCAATACGTTAAAGTCTATAGACATCTTCAATATATTATGTCTAGTCAGTCATGGTTTTTGGGAGATGCCTAAAATCTTTCATCTGTCATCAAGCTCGTCTTTTCTCGATATATTGTCAATTTTTGCGCCAAAAATAAGTACGTATCTCACATAACTCAAAAACATTTAGACATTTAGCCGTAGAGTGTTGAAGATTTTTTTTTTTTTTTGAGCTGTTATAACGTCGAGTTGTGCATCTCCTCTTATGACCGCAATCGACTGGGTACAATTTTCACCCAAAAGACTTTCAATGCATTGATGTCCATGGATACCTTGAATCCATTAAACGTCTGTGATCAGTGGCGTACCGAAAAAGTCCGAGGGCCCCCGCAAAATATTTCCCGGGGCCCCCTTTAATTTACTTATGTAATTTATGAACAGTTTTGTATGCTATCCCTTGCATATCTCATGTATAATGAATGAATATTAATAAAGATTCAAAGAAAGAAAAAAAAATTGAAACAAATGCTAGTCTTGTAATTTTAAATTTATCTAAACTGTACTGATTACTTAAATATAGAAATATTAAAAACAATTTTTTTTTGCACAAATCAACAGTTTTGTTAAGGATTGAACGAACTTGTATTAGAAACTAAGAAATAGCCCGTTCTTCGCAAGAGGAGAAACGCTTTATTTTACTTATTTCGTTTCAACATATAAGACCTCTTATTAAACTTTTATATGAGACAAAATTTTACTGAACTCTATATCATTAATAAAAAATGACGCATTACAGGTAAGTGGGTAAATGCAAAATTTACTAGGAAGAAGGATTCGGTACTTGTGTAAATGTCACCTCTTGGGGGTTTGTATTGTCCTGTATGTTGTGAAGTTTCGCATAGATCAGATAATTTTTAAACTTAGGCTAGGAAGAATATTCCACGCTTAAATACTCCAAACTGGCATTTTTTTGCATGTAAATTATTTCACTAGTTGTTTGGGAAATATTAACAATTTAATAGACGTACAAGGAAGTCATGTGGTGTCAACACCAGACTTTATTTTTGGGTTAAAACCATTTTGCGTGCCGAAGATGTGTGTTTTTAACAAAATTCTGAAACCTACATGAAACTTTAAACAATTGCTCTATTTCAACATTTCTTAAGCTTTTATTATAAATCTTATTTTATTTCATTTATATAATTTTGTTCAAAGATTGGTTTAAGTTTTATAAAATGTAAACTTATATCTGTGAATCCAAAGAATCTTAACTATTTCATTTTAATTTAACAAAAGAGAGTTCGCTATCGAAAATTCTGCGCGCATTTTGCTGTAAGTTCTTTATTTACACTATTTTCATAAAAGAATTAACTTTATAGCCATGAAATTTTCATAGAAATGAATTCAAACAATGCCCTATCACTGTAACAAAGGCAGAGAATTTCAATCTGTATTGTCTGCTGTTCCTATCAAAACGGTTTGTTCAGCTTGATCCCGCCAATCCTTATTTACTAAAGTAATCAAACGCCAGTAGTTCATGGTAATACATGCACTAGGAATGCGCACTGTCAGATATGTGTTACATAATTCATGGACCCATAGATTTGGAAACCTTTTGTGATATACGAGCGTAATGTATTAGAAAACGGATACTTGATACGCTGTTGGATTAATGAATACAAAATTTTCATTAAAAAACAGTTTTGAGTTTAATTTTCTCCAAAAGTAGAGTGAGCAGTACTTATAAAAGAAGTCCTTAGAATGAAATTTAATCCCACCAATGAAAAAAGGATTTAAAAGGCATTAATTGAAGAGCTGATATTTTTCACTTTTGTGTTACATAAGCAAATACTATTACTTGCCCTAACGATCAAGCACTTCCACTCTTCTATCATTATCTCTTTGGATCTTAAGAGGCCTCTGTAGTCGGCTTGCGGAGATTCAAGTCCCAATGCTTTGCTATGGAGAAAAGTGCCCTAACGCCTAATCATTTTTCTCAGAAAGTATTAGGTATTCTTAACTGAAATTTTCCTGTGTGAATCTTGAGAACTATTCGCAAGGATTGCGTGAATCAGATTGGAGTTAATTTAGCCGAAAGAGATTTTATTGCAGTTTAGAATTTATGTTACTTTTCATACTGCAATAAAATCTCTTTCGGCTAAATTAATTCAAATCTGATTCGCGCAATCCTTGCGAATAGTTCTCAAGATTCACACAGGAAAATTCCATTTTAACATACCTAATACTTTCTGAGAAAAATGATTAAGCGTTAAGGCACTTTTCTCCATAGCAAAGCATTGGGACTGGAATCTCGGCAAGACGACTACAGAGGCCTCTTAAAGGTGTGTTCAGACAAAAGAGATTTTTGGGCAATTTGAGCTCTAATGATCTTGCACGATATAGATGAAAAAAGTTTGGAATTGACATAAGCATTTAGAATCCCGATGTCTGAATACACCCTTTGAGCTCAGAGGACCTGAAAAATTCACTGTCTGAAACGAAAAAGATACCCTAATTTATAAAAATCAAGCGCAAAGCTCAAGGCCACAAATATGCAATCAAAATCCTAAATAAAGAAGAGGAATCTCTGCTGTCAGTCTATTAGACGAAGGTTAGCAGGCAGATTAGCTATTTCTAGCAACGCAAGTGCAAGAACGTGTGCAAACATGATTGGGCTGGAGAATGTTCGATGGTCGTTGCGTTTGAAGAGAACTGTTTATTTATTTTGTGTCACTTATACACATACATCGAAATGAATTTTACCGAATCTGTTGGATAAATTTTTCATTTGTTGAGAAATCCCGTAAAACAACAACAACAAAAAAAAAAAAAAAAAACACTTCAGAGCCAATGGGGAAATAAAAATGTTCTGTGATTCCTGTTATCCATTCTACTCTCATTCAACTTGTTATTCCAGAGTTCTGGCCTACCGAGCGGCTGTCGGTCAGATTGTCTGAAGTTTTGGTCGGTTTTCTGCAGATCTCATAGGCAGACAGCCCTTGAGTAGCTTTGACTTAACACAACACAATAGCAACATTAACCTATATTATTCCATTGGTTTGAAGTAATGTGTGAATTATTCCTCCATCCATTAGCAAAAGAATGTGTTCGCATTAATTGCTCTGGAGAGAGAGAGACAGAGAGAGAGAGAGAGGAAAAAAGACGGTTTTTATTGAACTAAACAATTTGTGGTTCAACAAAAACATACCATAGTAGCACAACTAGTTCAAAAAGCATTCAGAAGACGACTTTTGAGCGCTTTTTGAACGTCTTTTGAACTAGTATTGTGCTACTAGGATATCTGGTGCTATTTAATTTAAAAAAAAAAAAAAGCGTCAGATAAATTAAATTTTGTTGTTGTTCGCGCCAGTTTTGCTCGCTCAACAAAATATTTCATTGTGAAGAAACGAAAATTTGTATATTGAAAATTAATAAATAAAAAAAAATTAAAAAATTGTCCGGTTAAAATAGCGCCTACTAAATTTTGTTGATTGAAGAAAATTTTAGTTACGGCTATTTTGACAGAAAAATGTTGCTGGATCAACATTTTTCTGGATAAATATTTCATTGAAATAATGAAAGTTTGTTGATTCAGTAAAATTATTTGGCGCTAAGTAAATTATTTAATTGCTGAAAAATTTAGTTGGCGCTAGTTTAAATGAATAATTTTGGTGGACCAACAAAGTATTTCATTGGAACTACAAAACCTTCATTGAAACTTCAACGGAAACTTCCTTTATTTCATTAAAAAAAAAAAAAAAATCTGATGTGTCCAACACATGACTTCCTTGCACGTCTATTAAATCAAAAATGTTTTTTACGCACTTCCTCTCTAAACTTATTTGTTTGAAAGAGATAAAATATCAATAATAGTAAGGTTTAGCAATTTCTAGCCAAATATTTCGATATCGCCAAGCTGAGTTCAATTTGAAAGATTTCCTTCTGACACTTTATTTGGCGATATTTCACCAAAAGCCGACAAACTTCAGATAGTCTACGAGATTTTGGGGATAGCCAAAGTAGTCATTGACCACAGACTTTCAATAAATTGAATGCATCCATACACCTCAATGTATTTAAAGTCATTTGGCTCACCCTGTAAATAAATTCTCAGTCAATTGCTGTCAAAAAAGATATTGAAAACAGTTAGATATTATAATATAGTTCTAAATACAAAAGTTCAAAATTCTACGGGTGAAAGTTTTAGAGTTATACAAAATACGAAATAATTTTTGGCGCCAAATTTGGCGATATTTCGGCGAAACTCGTCAATGTCGACGACATTTGGCTAGATTTTAAGCATGAACCAAACAATGATAGATTATCGCCAAATTTGGCGATATTTCGACAAAACTCGCCAAGAACGATGACAAATGGCGATACTTTGGGCATGGACCAAATGACTGACTATCGCCAAATTTGGCGATATTTCGCCAAAACTCGCCAAGGTCGAGGACAGACGGCGAGATTTTGGGCATGTACCAAACAATGACTGTCTACAGTTGTATTATATATAAGATGTCCATAGACATTAAAGTACTGAAATTCTTTTCGGTGGTCCTGTAAATAAACTCTCCAATAGATTGGAACCAAAAATCGTGATGCACAACTAAATGTTACAACAATCTTATACATGAAATTTCATAATAGTTTTTGAGATTTGAGAGTTAAATATGCACACACGTACACCAAAAGTCTCCAAGCTTGGCGACTTTTGGCATAGTTCTTGAGGGAGGCACGTGACCGTGGTCGGACCATCACGTAACTTATGTGGTAGGATGGTATTGTGCTTGAAATGGATGAATGCCCCTAAAATTGCCATTGACCGTAATGTATTGGAAATCTTTTGAGTGTTCCTGTAGCAGAACTATAAATGATAAAGAAACTTTTTTTAATGGAGAAATTCATTTTCTAACTCTTTACAGCATATATCACTTCTGAGTCGTTTGAAATAGCCCAATACCTCTAAAAAACGCTTTGATGAATTTCGGCCCATAGAGCGTAATGTATTTCGAATCTTTTGGGCGGTTCTGTAGATAAATTATCCAGTCGAATGGAACCGAAAGGGGAGGTGCACAACTAGATCATAGAACAATCCTAAATATCAAATCTCAACATTCTACGACCAATAGTTTTTGAGATATGCGAGTTGCATACATACGTACGTACAGACGGCATGGAAAAACTTTCCACAATAGACTTGCCGCTGGTCAAAATGAGTTGCAGACGCGTTAATATGATCTTGCATGATAGCCTACGATGAGATGCATCGAAAAATTTTTTTAAATTAAATTTAGAGGTAGTCAAAAACGGTTTTCTTTTTGTCGAAATTTGGCCCTCAAAATTTTTCGGGATCACATTACTTCCTTATACTACGTACAAGGAAGTAAAAAACCAAAAAAAATTTCTCTAGGCAACATTTTTTTTTTTTTTTTTTTCAGAGTGAGAATTTGTAGCAAATTATAAATTTTACCTGTATACTCAGAAACCTAAACGGAATTAAACAGAGTTTAAAAGAAAAAAAAACTTACTTGTGTGTGAATATGGCTCTACAAAATTACTGCACAGCAAGAAGTTCTAACCGACATTAATGTACGGAGACTTTCCAGAAACAGTTAACCCTTTAACGCGCAGTGTTCCCGCTCTGGGAACACCCAACTCTGACGTTTTGACTGTTGCCAGTCACGAAGAATAGATTCGATTTCTATAAAAATAGTCGCGGGTGACATAGCACCACGAAAATCCTTTATTTTTTAGCACATGATTTCCCGTAAAAAAATTGTCACGATTATTTTTAACAGCACTGAAATCTGCTGAAAAATGGAAGAATGCGAGAACAGCTGGATAGATTGCCCAATGCTGAAAAAAGGGCAGCCGTTGCCATCGCTTGACTTAACTACCAGCAAGATGGCGGACGATCGAAACGTTCATCGCGTGCTACAGACTTAGAGACCCCTTTTTGACGCAGCTGGCTGTGCCCGCGCACAGCCAGCTGGTCAAAAAACGGCCAGCTGCGTCAGCCATTGCCAACTTAACTCGACTTAACTACCAGCAAGATGGCGGACGATCGAAACGTTCATCGCGTGGCACAGCTGGCTGTGCCTGTTTGTGCCGCACAGCCAGCTGTCGTCAAAAAAAGGAGTCTTTAGATCTGTGGCATGCAATGAACGTTTCGATCGTCCGCCATCTTGCTGGTAGTTAAGTCGAGCGATGGCAACGGCTGCCCTTTTTTCATCATTGGGAAAGGGTTGCGCCTCAAAGGGTTAATAAATCAGTGTAACTCAATTTTTTCTTTAGACAGATTTCGGGCTTTCTAAACGTGATTGGAACCCTAATCAACCGAGAATGCGTATTCTGAGCATCAAAAGAAAATTTACTGTTTGATTTTCCGGTTTGGGATAGACGACATTAAAGTTTATGGTTTTTTGACTTAATTAGCTCCGCCAGGAAAGAATGTGCTTGATGAATTCCAAGGTAAATAAAATGGCTACAGTCGGCAGTTGGGAAAGAAGTTTCAAAGGGATTGAAATTATGTGAATGTTTTATTAAAAAGATTAATTGGAAAGTTAATTAAGCGGATGTATTCCGAGCTGAAGTAGTTGGGGGGGAAATTAAACATATAATGTGTAACTCCATGTTTTTTAAACCAGTCGTAACACTGCACTGCTGGGGGATGCATATGTGACTCGGCTTAAAAATTGCCGCATTTTAAAGAAGAAATAATTCTGTTTAAATTGAATTTATTTAATTTTGAATTAGGGTAGGATTTTCTGTATAATTTAAAGCTATGAAATCATTTAGGTACTTGAGGGAAAAATCAAAGTAACAGATTTCCCCCCCAAGAATAATCCATGGATCAATTTTTTTTTTCATTGCTCCCATTTGCGTGAAAACTGTTTATTTTTGTGAATTTTAATATCCATCTTTGTAAATTTCAACATCTACGAGAATTTTTGTGAACTTGATACCAATTTTTGTGTAAAAGTAACTTTTTTCTTAAAATAATTTATGAAACAAATTAAAATAAATTGCTTAAGATAAAATTCTAATGAAAAGTTGTTTTAATTTATAGTATTTTTGTGAAGGGGCCGTTCTAATCAATTGTAATTTTGTGAAGGAGCCGTAGAAAGGTTTCGAATTTCATTTGCATCCATCCCTGCAGCTAATCCAATTTGTCCAGTTTTCAGTTATACGTAAAAAAATATCCTAGTCATAAAAATGGCACAAAAATTTTTACTTTCACATATTAATTTTCATTATAAGGTGGAAAATTTGTATGAAATGTTACGCTTTTAACGTAGGATTTTGTTCCTTTATAACGGCAATATGCAAATAAAAAAATATTTCAACGTCGCCGCAAGTGACTGCTTGAAAATTCTGTGATGCCTGCAGAGTTTTAAAACAACCAGCCTTAATAGACATTTCTAATGCGAGTTCGGATTTCAAAGGAGCCCACGCAGGCCACCCGCTTTTCATCCGAACGTTGGAACATTTATACAAATTTTAATGTCACTCCCATTCATAACATCTTCACAAAGTAGACCTTTGTGTCGCATTTTTCAGAAAACCCCGAGGGCATTATAATAATAAATCTCTTAGAGAATAACCCAGAGATCCGTTATCTGGTGTATAAGAAATGGAATATATGAATGGAATATCCATAAAAATTTTAAAGATTCTTTTTGAGGGAAGAAAGATTGCCTTGGAAAATGCTTAAGCTGCACTCTTCTCTCCCGTCCCCCTCCCCCCTTTAACTTTCTCCGCAAATCTCTGAATATTATTTTAGCTTTTAAAATTACTTTTCTCGAGTTCAAATGCAGAGACATCTGAAATCTCTAAGTGGCCCCGAATGATTATGCCTATGTTTTCGTGTCAGATCAAACCGGAAGGAAGTATGGGTACTTGGGAAAATTTAAATATTTCTATGCCAACTACAGGCTATATGGAATGCTTTAGCATAGCTCTAAAATCACCCACAGCTTAAATACGTCACTCTGTTATTTTTATAATACAGTATCCTACTATATAGTTACGCTGATCCTTGACTCACTCTGAAAGCGTTCCGGGCAATGACCACTTCAATGTAAAAATTCTACCGCCAAGTACTTCAAGAATATTAAAAAGGTCAAAATGATTGAAAAGCAGATAGCCGTAATAACATCTACACCGTTTATACGATCCGCTTGAAATTTTTCATAATTATGTATGAAAAAAAAAAAAAAAAAAAAAAAAAAAAAAAAAAAAAAAAATCTGCGCTTAAAATCTGAAAATCCACCGGTTCCCTCATTTTCATGCAATTTTTTGCTGAGAATAAAAAAAGTGAATCATATGCATGACAAAATGAGCTATTGCAATCGATGCGACGTCATATTCATCACGGTCATGGGGCTTTGAAAGGAAAGCGTGATTCCAGTTCGTTTAAAATAGTTTTTCCAGATTACATAGTTTAATTTTTTTTTCACAAATAAATCGTCTGCATGGATATAAGAAAAGCTGTATACACAAAACGAAATCTATCGAATACCAAAAGTTTCCCCGCTTTTCCAGAAGAGCATGAAATTCGATTTGAGTATATAATAAAAATTGAATTGAACTAATTATTTTTAAGGTGGACGAAGAATATATATATTAAACGTAGACATATTTTCGTCAAATGTTTTTCTAGCGTCCGTTGTAATTGCCTCCACTCGTGTCAGGCAACGGGCTTCTAGTTTACACAGAATGTCTAAGCACGGTTTTCATGCAATAAAAGTACGGATAATGCAGATTTATTGCATTCTTATAGCAATAGTAGGACTTATATAGGATAGTAGGATTTATTATTACATAATTTAGCCAAAATTTTACCTTTATTCAAGTAATTTAAGTTATCTGCTGAAGAACACACACAAATTAAACAAACGAACAAACAAAAAGTATCAGGAGCTGTAACTATTTGTGAGAAAAAGATATCGCCTAGTTTTAAAACGCGTACTATTAACCCTTTCCGGCGTAAGAACTTTGATCATATGTCATCGTTTTTGCAGATGCCTGGAGTAATAGATAAATATCTGATATAAATTTAATGAAACATGGATAATTTTTCTGTAAAGTATGTATCACGTTTTTAAAAATACTGTTACGAATTTTCGGTCTGTTCTGTCTCCTGGCTGTTAAAGATAGTTTAAAATTAGTATTCTATGCGTCAAATAGTTAAATTTTGCATTTTGTTGCATCAAAATAGGTTAACTAGAATGCGAGATATGGAGTTTTGGGCTCTTCCTTTGGTTTAAAGAGTTTTTTCAAGAAATCTCGAGAAATACTGATGTTAGAGCTTCGCTAACCTCACTTTTGGGGACTTATTTTTGGCACTAAATTTGGCGCTATTTCGCAAAAAGTCTCCGAGCTTGGCGACATTTCGGACATTTGGGGCGATTTTCACAATGTAGCCTGTAAAGGTTGTTTTACTACATTAACATCCGATCCAGCCAATTACTCTTCTATGACGTAATCAAAACGCGGTTGTTCTACATTTCCCGATTTTCCTAGAAAGTAAGTCGAGTGGTATAAAAGGAAGACAGGTCGGGGAATTCAAGTTAGTTGTCATCGAGCTTCCGAAGTGTTAGTTCGCTGCATTGCTCTTTGAATTTTGCTATTGAAAGCTATTGTTTGCTTGCTTTTTGAAGCTACATTTTAAGTGCTGTGTGTAAATTCTGCATTGCTGAGTCTTGAGGGACTGTTTACGATTTCCCTCGTAAGTTTCCAGTGAGTTTTTGTGTGCGAAATACAGCATTTGTGAAAGCTTCTGTAGTGAGCGGGCTGATTTAAGCAAGTTACTGGCCGTTGGTGCCTGTGAATTTCGTACAGCTAATTGTTCGACGAAGTTCTAGAAGAAATATCGTTTGTGTTCCATTCTGACAAGTGGACTCTTTACTAGAACATTCTTCTCATACCGGACGTTAGAACGAAGAACCCAGAAATCCAGCAGAGTTTTCTAAAACAAAATGTATGACACTTTATCTTCTATTATCATCATCCTCATTTTGTGCAAATTTCATTATTATCTGGTAAATAGATATAGAAAAATTGACTAGCGGTTCTGAATTTTGTCATGCACAGGATAAAAAGGTGGCTAGAACGTCTAGCCACTCCCCACGAAAGAACTAAAGGGGGTCGCCATCCGATCTATTGAAGCAGAATCTCATTCTATGAGTTTGTTTGCCAGGAGAGGACAGCTCGCGTCACTGAATGTGTCGCTTAGAGCTACATATACGTCCTTCCGCGGAATTTCCCGCCACAATTTGGAACCTCATCAGAAGGTGGGGGACTTCTGAATATTGGCACCCCTCGGAAACTGCTAGCGACCGCCGAGAGGACTTTCGGAACCACGGATTTAACGTGCACGTACACCGCATGTACACGGTGGTCTTTAGTGGTACGCCGGTATCGAACCCGCAACCTTCCGGTTACAAGTCCAACGCCTTAACCACTGGGCCACCACGTCCCTATTCTATGAGTTTGCCAAGTACCTTAGTTACGCCACCGGCCCACACACCAGGTCCGTTCTTGACCTCCCTGGCACCCTAGGCAGGGGCGTAGCCAGGGGGGGGATATCGGGATATATCCCCCCCTGAAATTTTTGGATTAGTGATGAAATTCCGTAGATTTATACACATATAAGTTCTTATCCCCCCCCCCCCCCCCGAAAATTTTTCCTGGCTACGCGCCTGACCCTAGGCACTTCAAATTGTTACTCCCTCCCCCCCCCCCCACTATTTCCAGAGCACCGCCCGCTCCTGAGAGAGATTTTTCCTAACTCTCTCCCTTTCTTTGTTTTTGTTCTTTGAAGAGTCTTTCCACTATCTACCTGATAGTGGAAGGAGCGGCCCGATACGGTAGGTTAGGCAAGGATCTCATCGGGGCACCATTTCGAACTCAAAAGCTGGAAAAAATTATAAAAGGGGAGATTTTTGTACGTTTGCAGAAGGTGCCACATACCCTTCGGCTGCCCCTGTCTACCACTTATGGACCCAAAGTGTCCCTTACTGGCAAACCGACAGTCGTAAGGATAGGATAGTAATTAGCTATAATTTCTAATTTTTTCTCTTTTTACGCCCTCCAATTTTTTGCACCCCCAAATCTCTTGCGCCCTAGGCACGTGCCAAACGTGCTTATGCGGAAAAGTGGCCGTACCACACACATATAGGTGTTGACTCGCATGTACAAGGCAGTCAACAAGTGGCAAATTAATTTTTCTATTAGTTGAAGTACATAGGAACTATTTGTTTAAAGATATCATTTGTTTAAAGTCATTAGAAAAGAGAGAGGAATGCGCTCATCGTTTACTACAAACATGTACCACGAGGACAGCACAGACCTTAATCAATTTCATAAACAGAAAACTGCTAATGTATTTCAGCAAGGGCTTAATGAACGTAAAGTTTCGCTGATTTTCGAGTGAGAATTTGGACCATTATTTACGACTGAAGCACAATTTATCACCATTAATAACTGATGCAAAAAACTTTATTGTTTTATTTCGTGCGTTAATACGCTCGCACGCGCGTACGTTTGCGAAGCATTGAACCCGCTAAGCACTCCACTCAAGTACGTAGTCCATAACTTAAAAATAAATAAACGAACGAAAATTTCGCACACTTTTCGCTTTCATCAAGTAATTACAGAAGAAATAACTGGCGCTCATTAATTTTCTGTGTGTTGTGTGTTAGCCCCGCACAGTTTCCATGCGTGACTCTCCGTGAGTAGAAAAAAAAAAGAACGAACGAAACACAAAACAAATTATTTAGAAATACGATCGATGCGTTGGCAGCAACAACTTCGGTCTCCCCTTGTTCAGTTTTATTCTGCTTTGCACTCGATACAGAAAACAGGAGGCCTGCGTTTTTCTTCCGAAAACTCTCTTTTTATTGATATAAATGAACAGAAGAACCTTCGATCAGCGTCGACCCCGGATAGAGAGAGAAAAGGAAACCGGGAATTAATCGCGCCGAAATGCCATAACCCAAATGAGATCCCTGATTGCCGGGATTATATTATATTCCCATTGAAAATAGGAGTTAGGCAGGGAAAAAAAAAAAAAAAAAAACTCTGCCTCTCTTGTATTGCCTGGCGATGAAGACGATGTGAATATGGGAAACGCATTAGAACATAAACTGATAAATCTCGTCCAATGCTCACTTACTTGAACCTGCATGATGTCTAGAAATAAGTTTGAGTAAAGGTTAATTTACGCTTATTACTTTGGGTGCTCATCTTAGAGTAGTGGTTCCCAACCAGTCGCGAACAGGAACCACTGGTTTGCGAACCCCTGGGGGCTCGACAGGTGTATGAAAGAATTCGCGAAAATAATGTACTTAACCCTTTGAGGCGCAACCCTTTCCCAATGCTGAAAAAAGGGCAGCCGTTGCCATCGCTCGACTTAACTACCTGCAAGATGGCGCACGATCGAAACGTTCATCGCGTGCCACAGATCTAGAGACCCTTTTTTGACGACAAAAAAGCTTTGTCGTCAAGCTTGTCGTCAACTTCGATGGGTCGACCTCGATGGGTCGTCGTCAAAAAGCACTTTGACGACAAAAAAGCTTTGTCGTAAAGCTTGTCGTCAAAAAAGGGTCTCTAGATCTGTGGCACGCGATGAACGTTTTGATCGTCCGCCATCTTGCTGGTAGTTAAGTCGAGCGATGGCAACGGCTGCCCTTTTTTCAGCACTGGGCAATCTATCCAGCTATTCTCGCATTCTTCTATTTTTCAGCAGATGTCAGTGCTGTTAAAAATAATCGTGACAATTTTTTTTTACGGGAAATGACGTGTTAAAAAGTAAAAGATTCTCGTGGAGCTATGTCACCCGCAACTATTTTTATAGATATCAAATATATTCTTCGTGACTGGCAACAGCCAGAACGTCAGAGTTTGGTGTTCTCAGAGCGGGAACACTGCGCGTTAAAGGGTTAAGTACACAGTGACTATGCAAGGGGTTCACCAATTTCTTTGGGAATTTCAAAGAGTTCGCAAGGATAAAAAGGTTGGGAACCACTTTCTTAGAGGAATTACCCAAGGTGCTAAGTGCAGATTGTCTTTCAATTTTGTTGCATCTAAATTGTAAAGATGAACGATGGAACAGTTTGATCCCCGACCAACTTGAAGAAAGAGTGTTTCCTGGCATTTTATCCAGAGAGAAGGCGCGGTGAAAAATGTAAACAAAGGATCTCGTCCATTGCTCCACCCCATTCACTATTGAACTGGAAAGTTTGTCACAGGGGCCGACTCCATAATTATTGAGGGGGCTTTAGCCCCTCCAATATTTTTTCAGAGGGGTCTGAGCACTCGCAATAATTGCATCCTAAAATTGCAAAACTTACTTTTTAATAATACTGGGAGTGAAAAAATTTCTGACGGAACAAAACCACACTCGAATATAATCTAAACGCCTTTTAGTAAATCTAAAGGATTTTCTAGTACATAACCGGATTTTAATATTAATTTTAAAAATGGGCCCTTATTCAGCAATTTTAATGCTTTTAAAAAGGGGAAGGTGCATGTACAGCCAAAAGATTACAACAAACTAACATGTGCTGTTCACAGAGGCAAACAATTACCTATTTTGAAGGGAAAATGCATATAATTTTCAATTTAAATAAAAATATACACTTTTTAAACATTTAATTTCTTTATGTTTCTGAACCTCACTGTCCTCCATTGCCAATGGAAGCAAGAATGTCCATTTCGAAAACCTGAGTCCTTTCGATTTTTTTTTTTTTTTTTTTTTTTTTTTTTTAATAAGTCGGCGAAGGCGAGCCTCGTACTTGAGAGGGTTTGCGCACCCTCAACAGTGACAGTGCGCGTGAGGCGAAACCACCGAACTGTATGAAAATATGCAAACTAGGATGATCACTCCGGATCACTATACTCTGAGCGATTCACCTTTGATGCAGAAACTCGCTTAAGGAGGCTGAACCTTCAATCAATACCATTCGAAATGATCGTTTAGCGGTATCTATTTTTTATGTGTATTATTTCAGATCGTTTCGAGGTATCTTTTTTTATGCGCGATTACTTAGGTCCTTTTGAGGTGCTCTTTATTTATGTGTATTATTTTAGATCGTTTTACTTATCTTTTTTATGTGTTTTAATATTACGAAGTTTTTTTAATTAAATTTATCATTAAGGATTCACGAGCCAGTGCTTTTTTTAATGCAGCCTTTATTAACGGCATGTTACGAATTTTTCATCATCATTATGGAAACCATACGGAAAACAAAATTTCGTATGAATTGTAACTGATAAAAATTATGTCAGAATTTAATAAACCCAAATCAGAATTAAATTTTTAAATAATTATTTTTAAATTAAATTGTAAAACTAATTATTGCCTTTTCCCATATTTATTAATGCAGTTTTAAGTGGAATCGCTGGTTCAAACCGAGGTCGCGTCTGTCGACCAAGCCGTTCGGAGTTTTCCACGGTTTTCTCTGAAACTTCGCGTGAATACAGGTTAGGACTCCTTAGACTTAATTACTTGTAAAATTGTCAGGATAACTGCTGAAAACTGGACGAATACGATTGAAACACGTTGATATAGAAGAACTCGATAGACTGCCCAATGCTGGGAAAAGGGCAGCCGTTGCCATCACACATTTAAAAGCCAGCAAGATGGCGGTCGATCGAATCGTTCATTGCTTGAAACATCTTTTTTTTTTTTTTTTTTTTTTTTTTTTTTTTTTTTTTTTTCAGCATTGGGAAATGGTTGCGCTTCAAAGGGTTAAGTGAAGAGTAAGCTCTTATAAACATTTATAAACTGATTGTATTGCACTTTAATGAATGACTTTTCTCTTGTGGAGCACTTTAACCCTTTCAGGCGCAATATCCTTTCCCAATGCTGAAAAAAGGGCAGCCGTTGCCATCGCTCGACTTAACTACCAGAAAGATGGCGGACGATCGAAACGTTCATCGCGTGCCACAGATCTAGAGACCCTTTTTTGACGACAGCGGCACAGCCAGCTGCGTCAAAAAAGGGGTCTCTAGATCAATGCTGAAAAAAGGGCAACGGCTGCCCTTTTTTCAGCACTGGGCAATCTATCCAGCTGTTCTCGCATTTTTTTAGCAGATGTCAGTGCTGTAAAAAATAATCGTGACAATTTTTTTTTACGGGAAATGACGTGCTAAAAAGTAAAGGATTCTCGTGGAGCTATGTCACTCACAACTATTTTTTATAGAAATCCAATCTTTTCTTCGTGAATGGCAACAGTCGAAACGTCAGAGTTTGGTGTTCCCAGTGAGGGAACACTGCGCGTTAAAGGGTTAAGGGTTTTCGTGGAACACCTTGTATAAATTTTATACTAGCGAATTGTATGCTACAGTAACAAGATATTTTTTCGCATGATACTTGCTCTTGCTACTTTTAGAGGATCACTTTCTGCTCTGCGGTTCACAGTTTGAAAAATCCAGAACTAAACCGTAATCGTAATCAAGGACGTATTTAAGGCGGTCCAGGGTTTTCGGACCCCCCCCCCCCCCTCCCCAGAAATTTTGGTTTTTGTTGCTAAAATGATGATAAAATAATGTCATGATGATAAAGTAATGATGATGTTGCTCGAATAATGATAAAATCTTTTAGCGAAAAATTCTGCCTTTTTTACCGTTTGGACCCCTTCCGAAATTTTTGGACCCCCTCCGAAATGGTTTTCTGGCTACGTCCCTGACCGTAATGTATTGTAATTATTCTTCTAGAAAAATTATAAATCCCACAGATACTATTGTCAACGGTGGTGGAGCACATTTTGCAAATGCTAATAACATATATGTATTTTGTTTTGTCTGTATTAGACAAAAATCTCTGTAAAATATGATCTAAACAAGAGCTGCCTATAGAATGTACATACGAATTATTTTGGGTACTTCTGTGAAACAACTATGAATTCTGTTTGGTACAGTACGTATTAATAAAATATCTACATAAGTTTCGTAGTAATCGATGCATATTTATGGATGTTACAAGAGTTACAGATGTTACAAGAGTACAAAAGGGACAAACGACAGACAAATCAAAATGAACTTTGTTGGAAAAGGTTAAAAAATTGGGTAACAACTCAAACTGCTAGACCTACTGAAAAAATTCATTATTTCGATCACGATATAAGTATGCGGTCCTTGAAACAATTATCACCCCTCTGTGTCTTCAGGTCTTCGGTTTATGCATGTTGGAGAACGTGATTCTGTTTTTGATCATGTTTTCAGAGGAAGGTTGGAAATAGCTACCGCCCTCTATCGGCAAACGTGAAAAACATTTCATGCGGAAAGTTATTGAAATACTTCAACGTTTGCTCAAGAGCGATCGTTGTCACAGGACCTTTGGACAGCTTTAAAAGCAAACCAATGAAATTAAAGACTTGAAAAAATTAGTGATGCTTCTTCACCCAATGCACTATGGACTAATGCTAACAATAAAGCTCTATGCCACACGCAACTTTCAGAAAAAATTCACAAGCACAAAAATCGCGTTCATGTTTAACGATTTTCTCTGAGTGTTTCGTTAAGTCCATAGGTTCATTGTTCGTAGCAGTGTTTGTTCACAGTACAACATGTAAAGAGACAATTTTAAGTTATCTACGAGTCTCTAGTACAATTGCTCTTTAAAAGTCGCACGATTTCCAAAAAGAACAGCCTTTTTTTTTAAAAAAAAAAAAAAAAAAAAAAAAAGCCCTTTTTTCTTTCTTCTTATAAATTTTTCTGAATCACAAAAATCGGTCATTCGATCCATCATACGTTAATGTTAAATGCACGTTTATTTTTTTAATTATTTGTGCTGCAGAGCGAGAGATAACACGGTTGTGGTGGCTATTCGGAATTAAAACTTATTGTTGGTTTGAAACATAGATATAATCACGCGTCATTTCCTGATTATCGCAAGGGCAGACAGGGTTCATATCCCAGGCTTTAAATTTAAAGGACACCCCGAATTTTTAGAGAATGACGCTGTGATTTTATTCCCCCCAAAAGTTAGTTTAGAATAAAATTTCCACGCTTTTGTATAATAAACTCACCAGGCGATTAATGAAGTCAACTAAAAGTGGTGACTGGTTGGATTATTTAGAAAGAAATATGGTAATTTAGATGAAATATACCCGAAATAATAGTTAATAGCATTCAAAAAGTTTATTATGCGTCTCACTGTTTTCACTAGTATTATGAAAAAGTCAGAATTTTAGTTATCGTTTTTTAAAATTAAATTGAAATAACCCACAGCTTTTAATACCAATTTGTACATAGGTAAGAAACTAAAAACCATAAAAATATGGCTGTTTAATGACTAATTGTGCGACACTTGCCAATATCGTACAATTAGTCAAAAATTTTTGTTAAAATTTTTAAATCCTCGGACTTTTCTTGGTGCGAGTTGCGACATTATTTAAAAAAAATGTACTTTTAAGTAAAATGAGAGGCTAATCAAGACCATATGTATAATAATAATTATTATTATAAAAAATAAAAAAATCTTAATTTGGAATAAAAGTATTTAACATACGGTATAGATAGATATTCATTATTTACATACTTCATAACAAGCCATTTATAAACAAGCTGGTATTGTACGAAAATGAAATTTAGGGGGTTCTCCATTCAGAATTTTGAAGCTGGTTCGTTTCCCATAATCTGCTTCTTTTAAGACTAACGTAAGTGAAACAATAATGCTTGATTATGATGCAAGTTCTAAATCTATTAATTTATTTCTGAAAGCACAAAACAGAAATATAGTATGCACTCAAACTCTCAACTTAAAAAAACTAAAACTAACAAGAAAAATTTAAATGTAGTCTAAATGAAAAAGAAAAAAAAAGGCTAACGTGTAAAATTTCTTTAACATGAAAAAGAAAGAAAAAAAAGGGGGCTATCGTGTAAAATTTGCAAGTTTCTTTTTTTGTTTCTCTTTTTCTTTTCTTTCGTTTTCTTAAGTAAAGAATTTCTTTCAATTCACTTATCTTTAAAAACTTTGAGTTTAATCTTTGACACGATTTGAAAAGTGTTTATGAATGTATGTTTTAAAATTTTTACACCTGATTATTATATTCAAGATTATTTCTGTTACAAACACTACAATGAGACTTTTAAAAGCCCTTATATTATACATACATTTTTATTTTCTTAGAGAATGGAAAGACGAAAGAAGAATCACAAAATTGTTTTGAATACATGAATGAATAATACTCTACCTTTACACAAAGTGCATATTCACAATAATAGCTTTTATGCGAAATGGAAAAAAAATAACATTCAAATATTCAAACATGGAAATTTTCACAATAAAGACGAAACGGGCAAGAAGGTAATTGATCTCTTATTCAAAAATACAAACTTCAGTATGTACCCGAATTTTTGTCTTCTGTTCATTGTTCCGAGTTCTTCTGTATTTTTTGAATTGGTTCTTTTTATACAAACAATATGTATGCATGTATGTGTTTTTATTATTTCTTTTATGCTTAAAAATTTGTCATGAAAGAACATAAATAATTTATACTCAGGATTCCTTTTCCAAGTTTTAGAATATTTGATTTCCTTTGACATCTTGTTTATGTTGATTTCTGTATATTTCATCCAGAGCAATATCCAGTGGATTAATAGCTGAAAAAGTTCTACAGGAGAAAAAAATATTATTTTAATGGGAGAATATTCGTGGAGTAATCCCCCCCCCCCCCGTCCACTTCCTCAAGGTACCATACCGTAGAGCTATTTCGGGAATTTAAAAAAAGAACATTCTTAAAAGTAAATATTGTTCTTTAATTCAGAAATAGCGTTTTTCCAATTCACGAAATTTCCCTTAGAAATGCACATATTTTTGGAATATTGTGTTTGTACGATGGAAAACAGATGGAGTACCATTAAACTTTTGTGCATTTCAAATACGTCATAGATTGTTTTTTATTCTTCCCCACCCCCCCTCTTAATGTTCTTCGTGAAACAAATTTTCTAAGTAAACAGAGGAGAAATTTTGCATCAGTCCACATTCGTGAAGTAATACACACAGTATAATACATACATTTACATATTCATTCAGCAGACAATTAAGGTTTCATGTTCCTGTCCTGTTTTTTTAAATGACGTTTTCTTTTTCGATTTCCCATCAAATATGTGTCAGTATTTACAGTAGAATAATACAACTTTTTCCATGAACTATTCCTTACGCCATGATTTAGATTCTCGGGAATGGCAGCGGGTGATGTTTGCATAACCAATTATCGCGAATGCAAAACATGTTTACAGCTGCGAAAGGGAATATTTGTTCGGTTTGAAATTCTGCCAGAGAGAAGCGGCAGATCAACACAATCGGAAGCTTTTACCAAGCTTTCTAATTTATTTTCTATTTTTTTTTTCTTTCCGCTTTTTTTTTTGGTTGTAAGTTCTTATCTCTTCGAAAAGCCGCCACCTCATTCCTCTTGGTCGAAATCGGCTGCAAGAGCAATTTTCGAATGCCGGAATATGTCTAGGAAATTAACGGAGTGAGAAAAAAAAAATTGTACAACAAGGTTAGAATTACAAATGCGGAAAGAAAATATTGGCAACATAACAGCGAGCGAACGAGAATTTTTGAACATTTTTCTCCAAGTTCCCAGCTCTGCAGCCAACATAATCAGGAATTTCTTAAAAATGATTCACTCATGCATTCATGGGTATCTTTAGAAAATTTTCTTTGCTTATTATCTTCTTTCATTTATAATTGGATAGGGGGGAAATATGTAGTAGAGGGCAAGCGCTTCCAAGAAATGGGTTTCTAAAAGGAGGGGGGATTGAAGGGAATTGCTTGAATATTTTTTTTAAAAAACAAATAACTGATTTAGAAGAAAAATCAGCGGGAAGTGTTATCGAAGGCAGGAATATGTGCACTATCGTGCATTATTTTATGCAAACTTGTAAGTTTATTTTATAATAAAGAAATGGTCAACACTGCTATTAAATTAAGGGGATAGTACGAAAAAAAACCCTCAAAAATTTTAAAATAAATAAAAACTTTAGTGAAAAAACACACATAAAAGGATACTATAATTTTATGTGTGTTTTTTCACGGAGTTTTTACTTATTTTAAGGGGATAGTGTTCATTATATGATAATTATCGATCTATTTATCTAATAAATAGTAAATTTCATTATTGATAAGTACACTATAATAGTACTGTGCTATAACTTATTATTATTTTTTTTATTGAATAAAAAAGAATTTTTGAAATATCCACATAATACACAATCTATGTTTAAACAATGTAAACGAATATATAAAATAATGCAAAACAAATGCAAATGATATATCTTAAATTTTATCAGTTTTGTGAGATTCTAATGGAATCTGACAGAGGTCTTCAATCCAAAGCAAATGGTTTACTTTGCAGTCCCAATATTTTTGCTCGTGTGAACGGAGGAACTTTGTAACTGACCAAAAGTGGATCTTTCGTACCACATTTGTGATCCGTGATGGTATTACGAATGCATTTTAAATATGTACTTTTTATGGTGTTATTTTGCGAAGGTTTTGATTATTTTTCCTTTTTAACATCAGTTTTTTCCTTGACTATTTTTGTTACTTTTCAACTTCGACTCACGGACTTGGTACACAAAATGAAATAAAGTAATTGCACCTAGAAGAAAATTCAGCATGATTCTTCATTAGCTACACTGCAGATTGAAATGTATAAAAAACCCATGCCTTTAATGAAAACAAATTTTAAACATGGAACGACACAGCAAAAATTTTAGAAGAGTGACACACACTATAAAATTTTTGATTGCTACGAATTTTTTTTTTGAAGTTTTGTAACTGTTGCAGGCTTGTCGTTTATTTTAATGTATAGTACCGCTTGTAGAGAGAGATTATTAAAAATTGAAGGGGCTGACATAATCAGTTTATTACCGACTTCGAAAAAAGGAGGAAGTACTATGTTCAACTCGTACTTTTTTTACTGTATGTTCAGCGATAATTTTTTGCCTCGAAGATCGATTCAAAATCATTTTTTATAGGAAAAGGGATAGCTCAAGAGTGGTCCCATATTGATTTAGTCACATTCTGATGATATTATCATTCCGAAAATCGGAAAAACAGTGTTTTTAAACCGTTGCTTAAAGGGTTGCCAGTAACGGCGCTGGTCTTAATGCTAAAAATCGCCACAGTTGGCCACTTTTGGCGGTTTATTGCCGAGTTTGGCGTAAAAAAAAATAGGTCCATAAGACTGAAATCCGCTTGATGATATCTTCTGTATCTGGCGAGAATTTGCCAAATCCTACTGTTTTACAATGGGAATAATGGTATAGCTTAGAAATTGTTTGCCGGCACCGGCATAAGTCAAGAGTCACCAAAGTTGGCCACTTTTGGCGATTTATCACCAAGTGTTGCTTAAAAAATAAGTTCCCAAAACTGAACCGAGCTTGGCTATGTCTGCTATATTTGGCGAGAATTTGCCAGACGCTACCAATTTAGAATAGGAATAATACTTCGTTATGGTGAAGTAATTTGAAGTCGGTTTTCTTTTAAAAAAGTATATATTTATGTACCAAAATCTTACGATTATTTCTAATACACTGATAAAACGTACTACCTATACCAGTACTGTGTTTCATCAGTTCTAAGCTCTTAATTCTGATGAAAAATAATCCGTCGCGTACATATTCTTCTCCTTCACTCCGCCCCACGAGATGATTAGTGGCGAACAAATCTAATTTGGAGCTGAATTAAAAGGGCTTAGAGAGAGAGAGAGAGAGAGAGAGAAAGAAGGTTCTTCCCTTCAAGAAAACGCTCTGCTTTGAATGCTGCAGGAGTTCTCTCTCCTTTTGTTTTAGTGGCACAAAGCTGCTTTCGTGGCACAGTGCTATTAAGGAATAGGGCACAAAAATGCATATTTTTGTCATTGATTATGAAAATACACTTCTCCAGCTGCAGGAGCAATGAATATTTAACCCGCTTTGATAAAGAGCTAAAATTTTTTATCCCCGCTCCCAGAATAAGTTCAGGCAGGGAAGTACAGAGGGAGAATAACACGTACGGCGGCAAATAAATAAATAAATAAATAAATAATAAAAATAAGAAACACTTTTATATTGTAAATACGCACTAAAGTGCTAGTATATATTAAAAGCGTATCATAATCCATGCGCCGTCCCCATTTTTCTTCCTTATTCTCTCAAGTTGGAAAGTGTAGCATTATTCTTGAGTGCGCCGTAATTTTCCTTCCTTGTTCCATTAAACTCTTCTTTGGAATTGAAATCTGTATTAAAATCCTCTACTAAATACTTTTTTACAATCTTCGCCAGGCATATTCTTACTGTACATTCTTCTTTGTACTACAGGGTTTGCCAGTTTCTAGGCCAAATATGGAAGACCTCGCACGCTATAGGATCAGGTTTGTGGACTTATTATTATTATTTTTTTTTTGGCACCAAACTTGGCGATAAATCATAGAAAATTACAAACCTTGACGACTTTCAATGTTATTGAAAAATGTAATGAAAACGTGTCACCACAAATCGGTCCACAAAAATATGTCGACAGAAAAACCCGGAATGGACGAAATAGCACTCTACTGTACTAAGAAAATCACCTGCGAAAATGTGTGCAAATAATGTTTTACATGCACAGGATGTTTATAATTATTCTTCCCTCATAAACAACATTCTACAGCTGAAACGGGTTAGCAGATTACCACCAAATTTGGCATACGAACTACAACAAGATGCTTCCAAGGAAGTTTTTTTTTAATGTTTACTTCAAAAAAATGTCTACTAGATTCGACTTTGCATGGTGAAATCAGCTCAAAAAAGTGACTCAAACTACTTAACAAAAGCTGAAATTGCCTATCCATTTTCAATGAACCCATTTCCATAGTTAAATTTGCGTTTTCCCCCCTGCAAAACGCCATCTAGTATAAATTTTTCGAACTAATTTTTTTTTTTAAATTTCCTGAACACATCTCATGTACAGTCTATGTACCAAATTTGGTTACAATCTGTTCCCCCTATTTAGCAGTAGAATCGTGTTGTAGGGGAAGTTTAATTAGAACCACACTGCATGTGTCTTACTTTAGGGTGTATGACGAAGAAAAGAAACTCTGTTTTTAGCCTTGGTACACAAATTGAAATAAACTAATTGCACCGTGGTCCCAAAAAAATTCCAGATGTTTCTTCATAAGCTGCTTTACACACAGCAATAAGCGAGAAAGCTGTGGCTTTTGTGAAAATTTCAGAAAAAGTTCTCAAACATGGATCTGAACTGCTAGATTTTTCGAAGAATGACACGTTTTGCGAAAATTTCCGATTTTAAGGAATTTTTTCTAAACGTTTTGAAACTGATACAGATTGATCGTTTATTTCAGTATGTAGTACAGCTTGTAAGGAGTCAGTTTCAAAATTTTGAAGTGCCTGGCATAATTAGTTTTTTGTACTTATGTACCAAAATCACATGATTTTTTTGAACAACACCGTTAAAGATCAAATTTTCCTACCCACCCGCATTAGCTCAATAAATTTCTATTCAGTACAACCCCCCCTCCTCCTCAATCACTCGGTAGATACGTTCTGTGTTGTACGCACAGTCACATACGCACGATCAGCATTATCAGTGTTAACAGGTATTAATGCAGAAACATCTGTCTCATCCTTCAATCTTGTTGTACGAAAGATTTTAAACATGTTATAGGACAAAGATCACAATTTCCGGCCGTGTTATACAAATCCGTCTCATATCAACCCGTGTCGAAAAGGGGAAAGGGTCTACCAGGGGCGTAGCCAGAAATTTTTCATGGGGGGGGTTACGACTACTACAACTCACATATATGCATACATGTGTGCGATAAGGGAGTTAAGAATATACATTTTGTATAGCAAAAAATTCCTCATGGGGGGGTTATGACCCCCATAACCCCCCCCCCCTTGGCTACGCCCCTGGGGTCTACTATTAATGTTGCATAATTTCAAAAAAGTTCTGCATCGGTGTAGCATAGTTCCAAAAACTTTTCCGCGTAATTTTTTTTGGCTCGACCTATGATGCGCACAGCCAGCTGCGTCAAAAAAAGGTCTCTAGATCTGTGGCACGCGATGAACGTTTCGATCGTCCGCCAACTTGCTGGTAGTTAAGTCGAGCGATGGCAACGGCTGCCCTTTTTACAGCATTGGGAAAGGGTTGCGCCTCAAAGGGTTAAAGTTTCGTCTCCACGAGCTCACCTACTTTTTGACCCCTTTTCCAATCCCTCGCTGTCCAATGCTCTTGTTATTAGTCCGAACGTGCCCCTTTGAATGACAGATGAGAATTTCCGTGAGCACGTTCAGCAGAACAGATATTTCAAGAAGTAAAGGCGAGGCCAGATTAACATTAACTGGCTTTATTTTAACAGAAAATAACAGACAGTGGCGGATCCAAGTAGGCTTGCCAACTTTTATTCACGAATTTAAGGGATTTCCGCGATTAAAATTGCCGGGACCCAACTTACGAATTAAAGAAAGGCGAGAAAAATCAAATTTAATTTTTACATTTTAAATAGTTTTGTTGAATATTATGTTTTACTTTGGCACAATTATACAAGCAACATAGTTAACCAAAGTTAAAATAAGCTGCAAAACCAATGAAAAATTAACATTAATTATTATAGAAACCTCTATCTATCAGAGCAAACTGTAACACTATCATTAGAAATTAAGTGAACTTTTTAATTCCTTTCACAAACAAAAGCGAAACCTTTATACTTTGGCATGTAAGAAATAATTACAACCTATAAGTAGGTATCAATAATATATCTTTACAAAAGAAACTTCACGTCTTAAATCACATCTTCTACTAAGGTCATAATAATTATTTATTTGAAAAAAAAAAAAAAAAAAAAAAACCATAAGCTATATAAAACCACTTTTACTGAAATCATAATATCACTTATTTGTGAAAGAATCTTAAGACATACAATCACTTCTGCTAAAATCATGTTTATTTATAGAAAGAAACTTAATGTTTAAAATTTCTTTTAATTTATAAAATTATAAAATTATTTATTCTATTAAAGAAACGGGACATTTGACATCCCGGACACACATTTCGCGGGACGTGTCCTCTAAAGCACCAGAAACGGGACGTCACGGCTCTCCCGGGACGGTTGGCAACCCTATATCCGAACGAACACTCATAAACCTAAAATTTTTGTTTCTGTTCACTGGAAAATTTCCCCCGTATCCTTCCTGTTCTGCGATAGATTTTATCAAAATACTGGGTGTATGTAAAAGAATACTACAACTTTGAAGAGCTACAATTACAAAGCTAAGGAAATTATAGCATTTTTAGACAAATTAAATAAGAAAATAACAATGCAAAAATTATGCATGTTCAATGTGACCGTACTTATTACCAACTATCAAAACCAAAACTATCAACCTAGAGGCGGATTCAGTATCTTACCTCACTTCCAAAACTTACAAACGCTTACGTTTCACTACACTGCGTCTTTGCAGCTATGCAAGCGAATAATTTGACGATAGATTCAAGACTTCTTTTAAAGTTTTGAAGAGATGTTGAACATTTCGCTGCATTGAAAATAGTAATAATAATAATAATAATAATAATAAATAAACTCATAGCTGTGGGGTGCAACCTCTTCTCTCTCCCAGGAAGAGTTTTGCAATTACGTATTTTACCATTGGCCTAGGGGCGTAGCCAAGGGGGGGGTTAGGGGGGTCATAACCCCCCCATGAGTAATTTTTTGCCATACAAAATGTATATTCTTCACCACATTGTCACACCCACGTATACATATATATGAGTTGTAGTAGTCGTAGCCCCCCCCCCCATGAAAAATTTCTGGCTACGCCCCTGCATTGGCCATCTTTTTCTTTTCTTTTTTCAACCAAATGGTGCGATTTTGCGCCAAGATAGTTTCCAAAAACTTGAAGCAAAGATTCTCAGGGTTATGAAAATGAGTGACTTTATAGTACTGATTTGATAATTAACAGATTTGTTTGTTGTGCTTTACTTCGGAACTCGCATTGATGATTTTCGGAAAATTGATGGCTTCGGTACGATGTATGTAAATACCCAGTTAAAAAAAAAAAAAAAAAGTGATAGTAGAACACTGGTTTACGATGATTTTACAACACATAATAGCGGTACAATACACGGGATAAAATAATCGCACTTTTCGGCAATTTTTTTTTTTTTACCAATAATAGTTGGGAGGATAATACGTTAAGTACTAAAAATTCTACGTAAACCATTTCTTGTCCGATTTACATTCTTTTTATTTTAGTCTCAGATTCTTCGTCAAAACTAGCGGTCCCCTAGACACATTTCTCTAGAAGGGCAGGACCTGCTCTTTACCGTTTTGCAGCTCCGAACAAAAATGTGAAATGCCGCCTAATTTTTTTTTTTTTATTAATGAGAAAAAGAAGTATTTTATTAATTCTACTAAAATGCAAACGAGGACAAAAATGTAAAATTCCACCCCAGCCTCCTTTTTTACTAATTCAGAAAAGTGATTTACCAATTCTTCTATCATGCAGCCCCGGACTTTACCAACTGTAAATTTTTGTTGATAGAAAAAATTGATTTATTTAATGTGTATGAATATTTTTCTCACTTACATCCAAAGTACCGCCCCAAAACAAACAAATGTCCGCCCCTAAAGCGGGCCCTAATAGAGGGCATTTTTGTATATCTCCTATCCCGTCACACTTCATGAAATGTTACTTTCCAAGACCCCGTTTCGAATTAGCTGAAAAGTTTGAAATATGAAGAAGGCGCCGTTATTTCAACTTTCGGTCGGGTACGAAAATGTGAATCGACTTAAAATGTCGAATTAGTGAGACAGCTTAGCTGTAGTATGCGACACAGCACGCGTTTCTGCCCTACTTTATTTAGCGATTTTCCGAGAGCAGGAGAGAGCCATTTCATTTTGGCAAATTCCATATTCGGAGCACGAGGCAAATTAAAATATTCTGCCCCAGAATTTCGTGGTAACAATGCACACACATTCTACTTTTAATCTTCTCGGCGCTTAATTTAGCGAGTGAAAAGTTTGACACTTTCGCCCCGGTGCTGCATTCTGAACATGCCCGTTAATTTTTAAAACTGTGTAAGTGATGTGATGACGAGGGAATTTTTGTCACGTTCCTGCGCTTCTCTCTCTCTCTCTCTAGCTGGCTAGCGCTCCGGAATGAATTTTTCAAGTCATCCGTTCTTTGAAAAATTAAAGTTCAGACAAAGAAAAATCTCATTTAAATCGTTTACAAATCTTCAGTTTTGAGTTGTCTAAGAGCTTTGGGTTTTAAATAAAAAGTGGAAGTTATCAGTTCCGCATGAAAACGACTGAATAAGATTATCTACAAGTGACATTTTATAATTAACAGACAAGGGCGGCAATGTTTGTTATTTGATCATTCTGTTTTGAACAGAGCTTGCTCAGTTAATAGCACAGTGGATAGCACAGTTAATAGCACAGCCGTCGATTTAAGGATCTGGAGTTTGTGTAGGTTTTCTCAAGATGTAACATGAATACGCGTTAGAACTTAAACGTTCGTGCTTGACAGGAACTCATGCTCTTACTTTTTGTATGTTTATTTATATTGCAAACGTTCAAAACACATTTTGTATATGTATTAACGTTTATCATATTTTATCTATTCAACTATGCCCGTCCCCCCATCTTTGGAAGATCGCCCTAGAGTAGCGGTGACGTAATCACACAAACAAACAAACAGCTATGCCCGTTATGTCACTGAAAATGGTAGACGGCCGATGGATGATGGGAATGGTAGACGAAATGGTAGGTCCCGGGTTCGGGTCCCATCGCACAGCCGTCGATTTAACGGTCTGGAGTTTTGGTAGGTTTTCTCCAGATGTAACGTGAATACGCACGAGAACCCCTTAGAAAGCACTCCTACCAAGGCAACCCCCCCATTCTTGGCAGATCGCCACAATCACACAAACAAATCAACTATGCCCCGAAAAATGATTCGTTAAAGTAATAAAAAGCTGTAGTTGAATCTATTTCAGTGAAATAATTTGACTAACGCAGGATTATAAGTTTCCTTCATAACTGTCCCATGCAAACGAAAAAAAAATATTTTTAACGTCATCATTAGTTTCAATATTACTTCCTTAGGAAATGAAACTGGGGGGAACTAACGGGTATTTCTTTTACGGCAGTCAAAAATGTGACTTCGTAAATTAAAAATCGCATAAGATTGATAAACTCGCTACAAAATTTACGTTATTTCACAATTTGTGAGATTCTAAATAGCTCCACGAGATTGTACATTTCGACATTTTTCACGAGATTAAAATAAATAAAGCATCTTCCTCCGCCTAGCCATGGTGGATCTAAAAATTTAAATTGAGCATTTCATGGGGAGAAAGTGTAGATAGTACAAGTATTACTTGTAGATTTGTAACAATAATATAAAGTAATGATAAACATTTTGCGCACTTTAAATTAAAAGTGTTTGTTATATTTATCATTTTTCACCGGTCACATCACAAACCAACTAAGCGATAGGAAATTTTACGTTAATATATACCCCATGGTAGTTTCAACAACAGAGACTAGCTGAAAGTCTTTATTTCTGTATGAAGAAAGATATATAGGACATAGAGAGAGCGAGATAGTAGTGTTTAAGAATAATTTCGTAATGAAATTAGTAATTCTTCTGCATTCCGGCCACTGAAATAGTTTCCTCAGCCATGTCTTCAACGAAATATTCTATTTTGGTTTTGCATTACAAAGCTTCAGAAACCCATTCTTTTCTGTAGGATTTATATTCTAGAATGTCTCTTGAACCCTTTGAGGCGAAACCCTTTCCCAATGCTGAAAAAAGGGTACCCGTTGCCATCGCTCGACTTAACTACCAGCAAGATGGCGGACGATCAAAACGTTCATCGCGTGCCACAGATCTAGAGACCCTTTTTTGACGACAGCTAAAAAAGGGTCTCTAGATCTGTGGCACGCGATGAACGTTTCGATCGTCCGCCATCTTGCTGGTAGTTAAGTCGAGCGATGGCAACGGATACCCTTTTTTCAGCACTGGGCAATCGATCCAGCTGTTTTCGAATCCTTCCATTTTTCCGCAGATGTCAGTGCTGTTAAAAAATAATCGTGGACATTTTTTTACGGGAAATGACATGCTAAAAAGTAAAGGATTCTCGTGGAGCCATGTCACCCGCGACTATTTTTATAGAAATCAAATCTATTCTTCGCGACTGGCAACAGTCAAAACGTCACAGTTTGGTGTTACCAGAGCGGGAACACTGCGCGTTAAAGGGTTAAACAGGATAAGATTAAAGGTGGACAGCTATGATCGCACCAAAACAAAATTAATCATAGCCACAATCATTAACGGAGAGAATAATTAAAAACCTGAACCGCGTTCGAAGGTAACATGTGATGCACGCTTAATGACTGAGGTTGCTCTCTTTGATTAACAAGTTACGGTAAGAATGCTAACTTCATGGGTGATTCAGATCAATATTTATAAAAGGATACTCATTAAACGCTGTTTGAACAAAGAAAACTAATTACCAACTCTCACCCTAAACTGTGCAGATTTCTCCCAGAAGTTTTGCAACTATGATTTATGATCGTGTATACGCAGGTTTGTCTACACGACTAAAAATACTTAAATAACTTGATTGCAAAGTGTAAGAAAGGCTGAACTGAGAGAAATTTTGAATGTTTTGCGCAGATACATTTGAACCTAAAAATCTTTCGAGTTGTTAAAAAGTTTAATCTAATGTTGGACTTACGCTTAACCTGCTCACTCTCATCACTGAGAAGTCTCAACGGGGAAGACTTGCGTTTTGTTGCTCTTTAACCCTTTAACGCGCAGTGTTCCCGCTCTGGGAACGCCCAACTCTGACGGTTTGACTGTTGCCAGTCACGAAGAATAGATTTGATTTCTATAAAATAGTTGCGGGTGACATAGCTCCACGAGAATCCTTTACTTTTTAGCACGTCCTTTCCCGTAAAAAAAATTGGTCACGATTATTTTTAACAGCAATGACATCTGCTGAAAAATGGAAGAATGCGAGAAAAGCCGTGTAAAGAAGTTATTTGGTTGGGCTGAATCAAATTTAAAGACTGCGTTGTGATACATGATAATCCAGATTCGAATACACTTATAGTTGCAATAAAAAAAAGACGTTAAATACTTGAAACTATTTTATTAAACATATACTATTGAAACATTATTATAACGGGCGGTGCATGCTCAGCGAAAAAAAATGACGTCCTATATGTACAGTGAAATTAAGGTGGAATGATTTAAAAATTACGCCAGCACAGAATTGCACATTGGCGAGAACAAACACTTGGCTGATATCAATAACGCCAATTTCAGAGCAACCCTAAAAGTTAATCCAATAAAATAAAAAATGACGTAATCGGGAGCAAATAATTTTAAAGACAAGGCATGGCAACAAGAAATAAAAAACGCCAACTCCAAGCCAAAGGAAGGGAAATTAAAAATACGTTGATTTTGCAAACGGACGTAATATAATCTATTTTTAGCACACCGGTCTGAAGAGACGAAGAACAAAAAGAATAGTGCATACAGGGAAAAGTAAATATACAGATTTAAAAGCCGAAATGGCAGAAAAATGAGAACAGAAGTGATTTAGAATTCTTGAATTTTGGATAGATTACATTAAAGAAAGCCAAAGTAAATGATTATTAAAATAGATATGTGATCTTCATCACAAACCGGATAGATTGCCCCATGCTGAAAAAAGGACAGTCGTTGCCATCGCTCGACTTAACTACCAGCAACATGGCGGACGATCGAAACGTTCATCGCGTGCCACAGATCTAGAGACCCTTTTTTTGACGCAGCTGGCACAGCCAGCTGTCGTCTAACCGTAACAACAACTTTTTTCCCCATAAATTAAACCTTGCAGGCAAAGATATTAATTATTTTGCATGGCAGTTCAAAGTGCATGTACATTTTTCTGATGCTTCCTGTATACATTTATACATTACAGTCTGCTTCCTTGTTTTCCGTTTATTAATTTTATTAAAATTTAAAAATATTAATTATTTTGCATGGCAGTTCAAAGTGCATGTGTACATTTTTCTGATGCTTCCTGTATACATTTATACATTACTGTCTGCTTCCTTGTTTTTCGTTTTTTAATTTCCTGTGAATTGTTCAGTATGAGTTTAAAGGAGCTACGAAGACTGAATTTTCTGAACTATTTTAGACCGTACTATATTTTGTACTTTCTTTAAATGACAGAGTTATTTTTTTATTTAAAATGAACCAATACATTACTGCCTCATGTACATAACTGGCACCATACATTATTGGTTCCGAATAAAATCCACTTTACAGGGCAATTTTCAAAACAAGTAGTGCAGTAGTTGCAAATCAAAAACTGCTGCGTCAAACATGTCACATTGCTTATAAAATAGTACATTCATCTCAAATACACAAATTTTCTGAGCAGCTGACAACGGGAAAATTGAAATTAAATTTCCCGAAACTTAATCTGCGCAGACACCGACATCACTTTTCGGAATTGGAACTTTTAAATCTCCTTCCAGAGCTCCGAATAATCAGCGGCGTTATTAAAACTGGCAACGACAATTTTAGTTTGCCCTAACAGGAGAGAGAAATGCCTGATTTATTCCGTCGGTCGGCACAGCGAAAGATTTTGAGACAACACTTTGTAGCTGCAAGCAGAGGGACGAGGGCGCTGATTGGATGGATGTTACGAGAGTTTCATTTTACTGGATGATCTCCCCGATAAACTCGCGAAAAGATGCTTCTTTGTCCGTCGTTCAAATTTGAATTGTTGAGTTGTTTAGGAAATTCTGTTCATGGATCAAATGACAAGGATAAGCATCGTGGTAGGGGAAAAAAATGGCGTCAAATAGTTTGACATCAGAATTCGCTTACTCTGTGACAGGAGTTTTTACGACCTGTGCATCTAAAGAGCAATCGTCTGTCAGCAAAAGCACTCTTATTTGTATACTAAAAATCTAAATACATTTCATCTCCTTTCACTTAAATAATTAATTTCATATTCTGTTTTTAATATTGCAGTTATCGTAGTAACAAAATCCATTGTGTTACTCAAGCTGTCAAATTGAACAAGCCTACGAAAACTGAAGTCCTTTCCAGTATTCTTAGACT